>JBAMNC010000543.1:0-52500 GCA_037902135.1 Cetoscarus ocellatus
AATTGACTGGTAGAAAGACGGGCTAATCTTTGTACACAATCCAAATTGATTGATTGATTCTGGATAAAAGGTCTATGGTGTGCCAAGAATTGAGGAAATATTTCAGCTAAGACGAAAATGTTTTGAATACCACCAGACAATCTGGCAAATTGTATTTAGTTTTTAAACCAAGGAAGTGTAGACCTGAGGGCGACTTTATACTGTTGGGGTGTGGCTTGGTCACGATTGACAAGAAATGGACAAGAAATCAGCACCCTAAGTCAGGAAATCATCCAAAATGTGTTAAGGAAATTAAAGGAAAAAGCGAGGTGCCGGCCCGAGCACCCGGGACGGGCACTTCAATATAGCAGATCAGTGTATCTTCTCTTAAATTCACAATGTGACACAAAGTCTGTAACACTGATAATACAAGCAAGGCAACCACGAGTCAGGGGTGTGTTGCTCTCTGCCAGAGACTCCACCTCAGAGACCAACCAATTAGAAATGTTTGAAAAATAGTCTCATAAATGATGCGTCATGAGCACATGTAGATGAAGATGTTTGGATGCAAAGACAGTCAATACTTGTTTAATCTCATAAAGGCTTCTGCTAGATGGTTTAGGTGTCTGAGCAGCGAGAAAAAATCAAGTAGATAAATATGACCACACATCAGTACAAAAACTCAAATAAAATTCAAGCCGCAAGCAGCATTGGTGGGGACAACTGCCAGGGAGAGGAGAGACCAGGGGAGAGTCATGGAAAGGGGCTAACTGGACATGAATTGCCTCAGGGACTATTGTGCGGCCCTGTTTCTTTCTCTGTTTCTCCCTGCTACTCCTCCTTCCTCTCCTCTGCTGCACACCTGAGAGTAATCTGTGCTCAGGGAGGGAAGGGCTATTGGAGGAGCTGAGAGAGGAGCAATGGGTTGGCACCCACACAGACTGGAGAGCAGGAGGTTTTCTTTGTACTCCTTTGTTTTCTGGATTTACAGGGTATTTTTGTTCTCCTTTTCCCTCAAAGGACAGGTGAGGCCGGCACGAGCCCCGGGACGGGGACCAGCCGGCCCCTCTGCCCGCTCTGATTTCAGAGAGGAATATTAGGTGGAGTCCCTGGCAGACAGCAATCCACTTTGACTCGTGGTTTCACCCTCTTTGGGACTGTCCAGTCTTCCAGGCTTTGTCAACACATTGCTCAGGGCGTTGTACAAGTCCTTATAATTGACTGGTAGAATGACGGGCTAATCTTTGTACACAATCCAAATTGATTGATTGATTCTGGATTAAAAGTCTATGGTGTGCCAAGAATTGAGGAAATATTTCAGCTAAGACGAAAATGTTTTGAATACCAGCCAGACAATCTGGCAAATTGTATTTAGTTTTTAAACCAAGGAAGTGTAGACCTGAGGGCGGACTTTATATACTGTTGGGTGTGTGGCTTGGTCACGATTGACAAGAAATGGACAAGAATTCAGCACCCTAAGTCAGGAAATCATCCAAAATGTGTTAAGAAATTAAAGGAAAAAGCGGAGCGGCCGGCCCGAGCACCCGGGACGGGCACTTCAATAAAGCAGATCAGTGTATCTTCTCTTAAATTTCACAATGTGACACAAAGTCTGTAACACTGATAATACCAAGCAAGGCCAACCACGGAGTCAGGGGTGTGTTGCTCTCTGCCAGAGACTCCACCTCAGAGACAACCAATTAGAAATGTTGAAAATAGTCTCATAAATGATGCGTCATGAAGCACATGTAGATGAAGATGTTTGGATGCAAAGACAGTCAATACTTGTTTAATCTCATAAAGGCTTCTGCTAGATGGTTTAGGTTCTGAGCAGCGAGAAAAAAATCAAGTAGATAAATATGACCACACATCAGTACCAAAACTCAAATAAAATTCAAGCCGCAAGCAGCATTGGTGGGGGACAATCTGCCAGGGAGAGGAGAGGACCAGGGGAGAGTCATGGAAAGGGGCTAACTGGACATGAATTGCCTCAGGGGACTATTGTGCGGCCCTGTTTCTTTCTCTGTTTCTCCCTGCTACTCCTCCTTCCCTCTCCTCTGCTGCACACCTGAGAGTAATCTGTGCTCAGGGAGGGGAGGGCTATTTGGAGGAGCTGAGAGAGGAGCAATGGTTGGGCACCCACACAGACCTGGAGAGCAGGAGGTTTCTTTGTACTCCTTTGTTTTCTGGATTTACAGGTATTTTTGTTTCTCCTTTTCCCTCAAAGGACAAGGTGAGGGCCGGCACGAGCCCCGGGACGGGGGACCAGCTCGGCCCTCTGCCCGCTCTGATTTCAGAGAGGAATATTAGGTGGAGTCCCTGGCAGACAGCAATCCACTTTGACTCGTGGTTTCACCCTCTTTGGGACTGTCAGTCTTCCAGGCTTTGTCACACATTGCTCAGGCCGTTGTACAAGTCCTTATAATTGACTGGTAGAATGACGGGCTAATCTTTGTACACATCCAAATTGATTGATTGATTCTGGATAAAAGGTCTATGGTGTGCCAAGAATTGAGAAATATTTCAGCTAAGACGAAAATGTTTTGAATACCAGCCAGACAATCTGGCAAATTGTATTTAGTTTTTAAACCAAGGAAGTGTAGACCTGAGGGCGGACTTTTATACTGTTGGGGTGTGGCTTGGTCACGATTGACAAGAAAATGGACAAGAATCAGGCACCCTAAGTCAGGAAATCATCCAAAATGTGTTAAGGAAATTAAAGGAAAAAGCGAGGGCCGGCCCGAGCACCCGGGACGGGCACTTCAATATAGCAGATCAGTGTATCTTCTCTTAAATTCACAATGTGACACAAAGTCTGTAACACTGATAATACCAAGCAAGGCCAACCACGAGTCAGGGGTGTGTTGCTCTCTGCCAGAGACTCCACCTCAGAGACCAACCAATTAGAAATGTTGAAAATAGTCTCATAAATGATGCGTCATGAAGCACATGTAGATGAAGATGTTTGGATGCAAAGACAGTCAATACTTGTTTAATCTCATAAAGGCTTCTGCTAGATGGTTTAGGTTCTGAGCAGCGAGAAAAAAATCAAGTAGATAAATATGACCACACATCAGTACAAAAAACTCAAATAAAATTCAAGCCGCAAGCAGCATTGGTGGGGGACATCTGCCAGGGAGAGGAGAGACCAGGGGAGAGTCATGGAAAGGGGCTAACTGGACATGAATTGCCTCAGGGACTATTGTGCGGCCCTGTTTCTTTCTCTGTTTCTCCCTGCTACTCCTCCTTCCTCTCCTCTGCTGCACACCTGAGAGTAATCTGTGCTCAGGGAGGGGAGGGCTATTTGGAGGAGCTGAGAGAGGAGCAATGGTTTGGGCACCCACACAGACCTGGAGAGCAGGAGGTTTCTTTGTACTCCTTTGTTTTCTGGATTTACAGGTATTTTTGTTTCTCCTTTTCCCTCAAAGGACCAAGGTGAGGGCCGGCACGAGCCCCGGGACGGGGACCAGCTCGGCCCTCTGCCCGCTCTGATTTCAGAGAGGAATATTAGGTGGAGTCCCTGGCAGACAGCAATCCACTTTGACTCGTGGTTTCACCCTCTTTGGGACTGTCAGTCTTCCAGGCTTTGTCAACACATTGCTCAGGCCGTTTGTACAAGTCCTTATAATTGACTGGTAGAATGACGGCTAATCTTTGTACACATCCAAATTGATGATTGATTCTGGATAAAAGGTCTATGGTGGTGCCAAGAATTGAGGAAATATTTCAGCTAAGACGAAAATGTTTTGAATACCAGCCAGACAATCTGGCAAATTGTATTTAGTTTTTAAACCAAGGAAGTGTAGACCTGAGGGCGGACTTTTATACTGTTGGGGGTGTGGCTTGGTCACGATTGACAAGAAATGGACAAGAAATCAGCACCCTAAGTCAGGAAATCATCCAAAATGTGTTAAGGAAATTAAAGGAAAAAGCGAGGGCCGGCCCGAGCACCCGGACGGGCACTTCAATATAGCAGATCAGTGTATCTTCTCTTAAATTCACAATGTGACACAAAGTCTGTAACACTGAGTAATACCAAGCAAGGCCAACCACGAGTCAGGGGTGTGTTGCTCTCTGCCAGAGACTCCACCTCAGAGACCAACCAATTAGAAATGTTGAAAATAGTCTCATAAATGATGCGTCATGAAGCACATGTAGATGAAGATTTTTGATGCAAAGACAGTCAATACTTGTTTAATCACATAAAGGCTTCTGCTAGATGGTTTAGGTTCTGAGCAGCGAGAAAAAAATCAAGTAGATAAATATGACCACACATCAGTACAAAAACTCAAATAAAATTCAAGCCGCAAGCAGCATTGGTGGGGGACATCTGCCAGGGAGAGGAGAGACCAGGGGAGAGTCATGGAAAGGGGCTAACTGGACATGAATTGCCTCAGGGACTATTGTGCGGCCCTGTTTCTTTCTCTGTTTCTCCCTGCTACTCCTCCTTCCTCTCCTCTGCTGCACACCTGAGAGTAATCTGTGCTCAGGGAGGGGAGGGCTATTTGGAGGAGCTGAGAGAGAGCAATGGTTGGGCACCCACACAGACCTGGAGAGCAGGAGGTTTCTTTGTACTCCTTTGTTTTCTGGATTTACAGGTATTTTTGTTTCTCCTTTTCCCTCAAAGGACAAGGTGAGGGCCGCACGAGCCCCGGGACGGGGACCAGCTCGGCCCTCTGCCCGCTCTGATTTCAGAGAGGAAATATTAGTGGAGTCCCTGGCAGACAGCAATCCACTTTGACTCGTGGTTTCACCTCTTTGGGACTGTCAGTCTTCCAGGCTTTGTCAACACATTGCTCAGGCCGTTGTACAAGTCCTTATAATTGACTGGTAGAATGACGGGCTAATCCTTTGTACACAATCCAAATTGATTGATTGATTCTGGATAAAAGGTCTATGGTGTGCCAAGAATTGAGGAAATATTTCAGCTAAGACGAAAATGTTTTGAATACCAGCCAGACAATCTGGCAAATTGTATTTAGTTTTTAAACCAAGGAAGTGTAGGACCCTGAGGGCGGACTTTTATACTGTTGGGGGTGTGGCTTGGTCACGATTGACAAGACTATGGACAAGAAATCAGCACCCTAAGTCAGGAAATCATCCAAAATGTGTTAAGGAAATTAAAGGAAAAAGCGAGGGCCGGCCCGAGCACCCGGGACGGGCACTTCAATATAGCAGATCAGTGTATCTCTCTTAAATTCACAGTGTGACACAAAGTCTGTAACACTGATAATACCAAGCAAGGCCAACCACGAGGTCAGGGGTGTGTTGCTCTCTGCCAGAGACTCCACCTCAGAGACCAACCAATTAGAAATGTTGAAAATAGTCTCATAAATGATGCGTCATGAAGCACATGTAGATGAAGATGTTTGGATGCAAAGACAGTCATACTTGTTTAATCTCATAAAGGCTTCTGCTAGATGGTTTAGGTTCTGAGCAGCGAGGAAAAAAATCAAGTAGATAAATATGACCACACATCAGTACAAAAACTCAAATAAAATTCAAGCCGCAAGCAGCATTGGTGGGGGACATCTGCCAGGGAGAGGAGAGACCAGGGGAGAGTCATGGAAAGGGGCTAACTGGACATGAATTGCCTCAGGGACTATTGTGCGGCCCCTGTTTCTTTCTCTGTTTCTCCCTGCTACTCCTCCTTCCTCTCCTCTGCTGCACACCTGAGAGTAATCTGTGCTCAGGGAGGGGAGGGCTATTTGGAGGAGCTGAGAGAGGAGCAATGGTTGGGCACCCACACAGACCTGGAGAGCAGGAGGTTTCTTTGTACTCCTTTGTTTTCTGGATTTACAGGTATTTTTGTTTCTCCTTTTCCCTCAAAGGACAAGGTGAGGGCCGGCACGAGCCCCGGGACGGGGACCAGCTCGGCCCTCTGCCCGCTCTGATTTCAGAGAGGAATATTAGGTGGAGTCCCTGGCAGACAGCAATCCACTTTGACTCGTGGTTTCACCCTCTTTGGGACTGTCAGTCTTCCAGGCTTTGTCAACACATTGCTCAGGCCGTTGTACAAGTCCTTATAATTGACTGGTAGAATGACGGGCTAATCTTTGTACACAATCCAAATTGATTGATTGATTCTGGATAAAAGGTCTATGGTGTGCCAAGAATTGAGGAAATATTTCAGCTAAGACGAAAATGTTTTGAATACCAGCCAGACAATCTGGCAAATTGTATTTAGTTTTTAAACCAAGGAAGTGTAGACCTGAGGGCGGACTTTTATACTGTTGGGGGTGTGGCTTGGTCACGATTGACAAGAAATGGACAAGAAATCAGCACCCTAAGTCAGGAAATCATCCAAAATGTGTTAAGGAAATTAAAGGAAAAAGCGAGGGCCGGCCCGAGCACCCGGGGACGGGCACTTCAATATAGCAGATCAGTGTATCTTCTCTTAAATTCACAATGTGACACAAAGTCTGTAACACTGATAATACCAAGCAAGGCCAACCACGAGTCAGGGGTGTGTTGCTCTCTGCCAGAGACTCCACCTCAGAGACCAACCAATTAGAAATGTTGAAAATAGTCTCATAAATGATGCGTCATGAAGCACATGTAGATGAAGATGTTTGGATGCAAAGACAGTCAATACTTGTTTAATCTCATAAAGGCTTCTGCTAGATGGTTTAGGTTCTGAGCAGCGAGAAAAAAATCAAGTAGATAAATATGACCACACATCAGTACAAAAACTCAAATAAAATTCAAGCCGCAAGCAGCATTGGTGGGGGACATCTGCCAGGGAGAGGAGAGACCAGGGGAGAGTCATGGAAAGGGGCTAACTGGACATGAATTGCCTCAGGGACTATTGTGCGGCCCTGTTTCTTTCTCTGTTTCTCCCTGCTACTCCTCCTTCCTCTCCTCTGCTGCACACCTGAGAGTAATCTGTGCTCAGGGAGGGGAGGGCTATTTGGAGGAGCTGAGAGAGGAGCAATGGTTGGGCACCCACACAGACCTGGAGAGGCAGGAGGTTTCTTTGTACTCCTTTGTTTTCTGGATTTACAGGTATTTTTGTTTCTCCTTTTCCCTCAAAGGACAAGGTGAGGGCCGGCACGAGCCCCGGGACGGGGACCAGCTCGGCGCCTCTGCCCGCTCTGATTTCAGAGAGGAATATTAGGTGGAGTCCCTGGCAGACAGCAATCCACTTTGACTCGTGGTTTCACCCTCTTTGGGACTGTCAGTCTTCCAGGCTTTGTCAACACATTGCTCAGGCCGTTGTACAAGTCCTTATAATTGACTGGTAGAATGACGGGCTAATCTTTGTACACAATCCAAATTGATTGATTGATTCTGGATAAAAGGTCTATGGTGTGCCAAGAATTGAGGAAATATTTCAGCTAAGACGAAAATGTTTTGAATACCAGCCAGACAATCTGGCAAATTGTATTTAGTTTTTAAACCAAGGAAGTGTAGACCTGAGGGCGGACTTTTATACTGTTGGGGGTGTGGCTTGGTCACGATTGACAAGAAATGGACAAGAAATCAGCACCCTAAGTCAGGAAATCATCCAAAATGTGTTAAGGAAATTAAAGGAAAAAGCGAGGGCCGGCCGAGCACCCGGGACGGGCACTTCAATATAGCAGATCAGTGTATCTTCTCTTAAATTCACAATGTGACACAAAGTCTGTAACACTGATAATACCAAGCAAGGCCAACCACGAGTCAGGGGTGTGTTGCTCTCTGCCAGAGACTCCACCTCAGAGACCAACCAATTAGAAATGTTGAAAATAGTCTCATAAATGATGCGTCATGAAGCACATGTAGATGAAGATGTTTGGATGCAAAGACAGTCAATACTTGTTTAATCTCATAAAGGCTTCTGCTAGATGGTTTAGGTTCTGAGCAGCGAGAAAAAAATCAAGTAGATAAATATGACCACACATCAGTACAAAAACTCAAATAAAATTCAAGCCGCAAGCAGCATTGGTGGGGGACATCTGCCAGGGAGAGGAGAGACCAGGGGAGAGTCATGGAAAGGGGCTAACTGGACATGAATTGCCTCAGGGACTATTGTGCGGCCCTGTTTCTTTCTCTGTTTCTCCCTGCTACTCCTCCTTCCTCTCCTCTGCTGCACACCTGAGAGTAATCTGTGCTCAGGGAGGGGAGGGCTATTTGGAGGAGCTGAGAGAGGAGCAATGGTTGGGCACCCACACAGACCTGGAGAGCAGGAGGTTTCTTTGTACTCCTTTGTTTTCTGGATTTACAGGTATTTTTGTTTCTCCTTTTCCCTCAAAGGACAAGGTGAGGGCCGGCACGAGCCCCGGGACGGGGACCAGCTCGGCCCTCTGCCCGCTCTGATTTCAGAGAGGAAATATTAGGTGGAGTCCCTGGCAGACAGCAATCCACTTTGACTCGTGGTTTCACCCTCTTTGGGACTGTCAGTCTTCCAGGCTTTGTCAACACATTGCTCAGGCCGTTGTACAAGTCCTTATAATTGACTGGTAGAATGACGGGCTAATCTTTGTACACAATCCAAATTGATTGATTGATTCTGGATAAAAGGTCTATGGTGTGCCAAGAATTGAGGAAATATTTCAGCTAAGACGAAAATGTTTTGAATACCAGCCAGACAATCTGGCAAATTGTATTTAGTTTTTAAACCAAGGAAGTGTAGACCTGAGGGCGGACTTTTATACTGTTGGGGGTGTGGCTTGGTCACGATTGACAAGAAATGGACAAGAAATCAGCACCCTAAGTCAGGAAATCATCCAAAATGTGTTAAGGAAATTAAAGGAAAAAGCGAGGGCCGGCCCGAGCACCCGGGACGGGCACTTCAATATAGCAGATCAGTGTATCTTCTCTTAAATTCACAGTGTGACACAAAGTCTGTAACACTGATAATACCAAGCAAGGCCAACCACGAGTCAGGGGTGTGTTGCTCTCTGCCAGAGACTCCACCTCAGAGACCAACCAATTAGAAATGTTGAAAATAGTCTCATAAATGATGCGTCATGAAGCACATGTAGATGAAGATGTTTGGATGCAAAGACAGTCAATACTTGTTTAATCTCATAAAGGCTTCTGCTAGATGGTTTAGGTTCTGAGCAGCGAGAAAAAAATCAAGTAGATAAATATGACCACACATCAGTACAAAAACTCAAATAAAATTCAAGCCGCAAGCAGCATTGGTGGGGGACATCTGCCAGGGAGAGGAGAGACCAGGGGAGAGTCATGGAAAGGGGCTAACTGGACATGAATTGCCTCAGGGACTATTGTGCGGCCCTGTTTCTTTCTCTGTTTCTCCCTGCTACTCCTCCTTCCTCTCCTCTGCTGCACACCTGAGAGTAATCTGTGCTCAGGGAGGGGAGGGCTATTTGGAGGAGCTGAGAGAGGAGCAATGGTTGGGCACCCACACAGACCTGGAGAGCAGGAGGTTTCTTTGTACTCCTTTGTTTTCTGGATTTACAGGTATTTTTGTTTCTCCTTTTCCCTCAAAGGACAAGGTGAGGGCCGGCACGAGCCCCGGGACGGGGACCAGCTCGGCCCTCTGCCCGCTCTGATTTCAGAGAGGAATATTAGGTGGAGTCCCTGGCAGACAGCAATCCACTTGACTCGTGGTTTCACCCTCTTTGGGACTGTCAGTCTTCCAGGCTTTGTCAACACATTGCTCAGGCCGTTGTACAAGTCCTTATAATTGACTGTAGAATGACGGGCTAATCTTTGTACACAATCCAAATTGATTGATTGATTCTGGATAAAAGGTCTATGGTGTGCCAAGAATTGAGGAAATATTTCAGCTAAGACGAAAATGTTTTGAATACCAGCCAGACAAATCTGGCAAATTGTATTTAGTTTTTAAACCAAGGAAGTGTAGACCTGAGGGCGGACTTTTATACTGTTGGGGGTGTGGCTTGGTCACGATTGACAAGAAATGGACAAGAAATCAGCACCCTAAGTCAGGAAATCATCCAAAATGTGTTAAGGAAATTAAAGGAAAAAGCGAGGGCCGGCCCGAGCACCCGGGACGGGCACTTCAATATAGCAGATCAGTGTATCTTCTCTTAAATTCACAATGTGACACTAAAGTCTGTAATCACTGATAATACCAAGCAAGGCCAACCACGAGTCAGGGGTGTGTTGCTCTCTGCCAGAGACTCCACCTCAGAGACCAACCAATTAGAAATGTTGAAAATAGTCTCATAAATGATGCGTCATGAAGCACATGTAGATGAAGATGTTTGGATGCAAAGACAGTCAATACTTGTTTAATCTCATAAAGGCTTCTGCTAGATGGTTTAGGTTCTGAGCAGCGAGAAAAAAATCAAGTAGATAAATATGACCACACATCAGTACAAAAACTCAAATAAAATTCAAGCCGCAAGCAGCATTGGTGGGGGACATCTGCCAGGGAGAGGAGAGACCAGGGGAGAGTCATGGAAGGGGCTAACTGGACATGAATTGCCTCAGGGACTATTGTGCGGCCCTGTTTCTTTCTCTGTTTCTCCCTGCTACTCCTCCTTCCTCTCCTCTGCTGCACACCTGAGAGTAATCTGTGCTCAGGGAGGGGAGGGCTATTTGGAGGAGCTGAGAGAGGAGCAATGGTTGGGCACCCACACAGACCTGGAGAGCAGGAGGTTTCTTTGTACTCCTTTGTTTCTGGATTTACAGGTATTTTTGTTTCTCCTTTTCCCTCAAAGGACAAGGTGAGGGCCGGCACGAGCCCCGGGACGGGGACCAGCTCGGCCCTCTGCCCGCTCTGATTTCAGAGAGGAATATTAGGTGGAGTCCCTGGCAGACAGCAATCCACTTTGACTCGTGGTTTCACCCTCTTTGGGACTGTCCAGTCTTCCAGGCTTTGTCAACACATTGCTCAGGCCGTTGTACAAGTCCTTATAATTGACTGGTAGAATGACGGGCTAATCTTTGTACACAATCCAAATTGATTGATTGATTCTGGATAAAAGGTCTATGGTGTGCCAAGAATTGAGGAAATATTTCAGCTAAGACGAAAATGTTTTGAATACCAGCCAGACAATCTGGCAAATGTATTTAGTTTTTAAACCAAGGAAGTGTAGACCTGAGGGCGGACTTTTATACTGTTGGGGGTGTGGCTTGGTCACGATTGACAAGAAATGGACAAGAAATCAGCACCCTAAGTCAGGAAATCATCCAAAATGTGTTAAGGAAATTAAAGGAAAAAGCGAGGGCCGGCCCGAGCACCCGGGACGGGCACTTCAATATAGCAGATCAGTGTATCTTCTCTTAAATTCACAATGTGACACAAAGTCTGTAACACTGATAATACCAAGCAAGGCCAACCACGAGTCAGGGGTGTGTTGCTCTCTGCCAGAGACTCCACCTCAGAGACCAACCAATTAGAAATGTTGAAAATAGTCTCATAAATGATGCGTCATGAAGCACATGTAGATGAAGATGTTTGGATGCAAAGACAGTCAATACTTGTTTAATCTCATAAAGGCTTCTGCTAGATGGTTTAGGTTCTGAGCAGCGAGAAAAAAATCAAGTAGATAAATATGACCACACATCAGTACAAAAACTCAAATAAAATTCAAGCCGCAAGCAGCATTGGTGGGGGACATCTGCCAGGGAGAGGAGAGACCAGGGGAGAGTCATGGAAAGGGGGCTAACTGGACATGAATTGCCTCAGGGACTATTGTGCGGCCCTGTTTCTTTCTCTGTTTCTCCCTGCTACTCCTCCTTCCTCTCCTCTGCTGCACACCTGAGAGTAATCTGTGCTCAGGGAGGGGAGGGCTATTTGGAGGAGCTGAGAGAGGAGCAATGGTTGGGCACCCACACAGACCTGGAGAGCAGGAGGTTTCTTTGTACTCCTTTGTTTCTGGATTTACAGGTATTTTTGTTTCTCCTTTTCCCTCAAAGGACAAGGTGAGGGCCGGCACGAGCCCCGGGACGGGGACCAGCTCGGCCCTCTGCCCGCTCTGATTTCAGAGAGAATATTAGGTGGAGTCCCTGGCAGACAGCAATCCACTTTGACTCGTGGTTTCACCCTCTTTGGGACTGTCAGTCTTCCAGGCTTTGTCAACACATTGCTCAGGCCGTTGTACAAGTCCTTATAATTGACTGGTAGAATGACGGGCTAATCTTTGTACACAATCCAAATTGATTGATTGATTCTGGATAAAAGGTCTATGGTGTGCCAAGAATTGAGGAAATATTTCAGCTAAGACGAAAATGTTTTGAATACCAGCCAGACAATCTGGCAAATTGTATTTAGTTTTTAAACCAAGGAAGTGTAGACCTGAGGGCGGACTTTTATACTGTTGGGGGTGTGGCTTGGTCACGATTGACAAGAAATGGACAAGAAATCAGCACCCTAAGTCAGGAAATCATCCAAAATGTGTTAAGGAAATTAAAGGAAAAAGCGAGGGCCGGCCCGAGCACCCGGGACGGGCACTTCAATATAGCAGATCAGTGTATCTTCTCTTAAATTCACAATGTGACACAAAGTCTGTAACACTGATAATAACCAAGCAAGGCCAACCACGAGTCAGGGGTGTGTTGCTCTCTGCCAGAGACTCCACCTCAGAGACCAACCAATTAGAAATGTTGAAAATAGTCTCATAAATGATGCGTCATGAAGCACATGTAGATGAAGATGTTTGGATGCAAAGACAGTCAATACTTGTTTAATCTCATAAAGGCTTCTGCTAGATGGGTTTAGGTTCTGAGCAGCGAGAAAAAAATCAAGTAGATAAATATGACCACACATCAGTACAAAAACTCAAATAAAATTCAAGCCGCAAGCAGCATTGGTGGGGGACATCTGCCAGGGAGAGGAGAGACCAGGGGAGAGTCATGGAAAGGGGCTAACTGGACATGAATTGCCTCAGGGACTATTGTGCGGCCCTGTTTCTTTCTCTGTTTCTCCCTGCTACTCCTCCTTCCTCTCCTCTGCTGCACACCTGAGAGTAATCTGTGCTCAGGGAGGGGAGGGCTATTTGGAGGAGCTGAGAGAGGAGCAATGGTTGGGCACCCACACAGACCTGGAGAGCAGGAGGTTTCTTTGTACTCCTTTGTTTTCTGGATTTACAGGTATTTTTGTTTCTCCTTTTCCCTCAAAGGACAAGGTGAGGGCCGGCACGAGCCCCGGGACGGGGACCAGCTCGGCCCTCTGCCCGCTCTGATTTCAGAGAGGAATATTAGGTGGAGTCCCTGGCAGACAGCAATCCACTTTGACTCGTGGTTTCACCCTCTTTGGGACTGTCAGTCTTCCAGGCTTTGTCAACACATTGCTCAGGCCGTTGTACAAGTCCTTATAATTGACTGGTAGAATGACGGGCTAATCTTTGTACACAATCCAAATTGATTGATTGATTCTGGATAAAAGGTCTATGGTGTGCCAAGAATTGAGGAAATATTTCAGCTAAGACGAAAATGTTTTGAATACCAGCCAGACAATCTGGCAAATTGTATTTAGTTTTTAAACCAAGGAAGTGTAGACCTGAGGGCGGACTTTTATACTGTTGGGGGGTGTGGCTTGGTCACGATTGACAAGAAATGGACAAGAAATCAGCACCCTAAGTCAGGAAATCATCCAAAATGTGTTAAGGAAATTAAAGGAAAAAGCGAGGGCCGGCCCGAGCACCCGGGACGGGCACTTCAATATAGCAGATCAGTGTATCTTCTCTTAAATTCACAATGTGACACAAAGTCTGTAACACTGATAATACCAAGCAAGGCCAACCACGAGTCAGGGGTGTGTTGCTCTCTGCCAGAGACTCCACCTCAGAGACCAACCAATTAGAAATGTTGAAAATAGTCTCATAAATGATGCGTCATGAAGCACATGTAGATGAAGATGTTTGGATGCAAAGACAGTCAATACTTGTTTAATCTCATAAAGGCTTCTGCTAGATGGTTTAGGTTCTGAGCAGCGAGAAAAAAATCAAGTAGATAAATATGACCACACATCAGTACAAAAACTCAAATAAAATTCAAGCCGCAAGCAGCATTGGTGGGGGACATCTGCCAGGGAGAGGAGAGACCAGGGGAGAGTCATGGAAAGGGGCTAACTGGACATGAATTGCCTCAGGGACTATTGTGCGGCCCTGTTTCTTTCTCTGTTTCTCCCTGCTACTCCTCCTTCCTCTCCTCTGCTGCACACCTGAGAGTAATCTGTGCTCAGGGAGGGGAGGGCTATTTGGAGGAGCTGAGAGAGGAGCAATGGTTGGGCACCCACACAGACCTGGAGAGCAGGAGGTTTCTTTGTACTCCTTTGTTTCTGGATTTACAGGTATTTTTGTTTCTCCTTTTCCCTCAAAGGACAAGGTGAGGGCCGGCACGAGCCCCGGGACGGGGACCAGCTCGGCCCTCTGCCCGCTCTGATTTCAGAGAGGAATATTAGGTGGAGTCCCTGGCAGACAGCAATCCACTTTGACTCGTGGTTTCACCCTCTTTGGGACTGTCAGTCTTCCAGGCTTTGTCAACACATTGCTCAGGCCGTTGTACAAGTCCTTATAATTGACTGGTAGAATGACGGGCTAATCTTTGTACACAATCCAAATTGATTGATTGATTCTGGATAAAAGGTCTATGGTGTGCCAAGAATTGAGGAAATATTTCAGCTAAGACGAAAATGTTTTGAATACCAGCCAGACAATCTGGCAAATTGTATTTAGTTTTTAAACCAAGGAAGTGTAGACCTGAGGGCGGACTTTTATACTGTTGGGGGTGTGGCTTGGTCACGATTGACAAGAAATGGACAAGAAATCAGCACCCTAAGTCAGGAAATCATCCAAAATGTGTTAAGGAAATTAAAGGAAAAAGCGAGGGCCGGCCCGAGCACCCGGGACGGGCACTTCAATATAGCAGATCAGTGTATCTTCTCTTAAATTCACAATGTGACACAAAGTCTGTAACACTGATAATACCAAGCAAGGCCAACCACGAGTCAGGGGTGTGTTGCTCTCTGCCAGAGACTCCACCTCAGAGACCAACCAATTAGAAATGTTGAAAATAGTCTCATAAATGATGCGTCATGAAGCACATGTAGATGAAGATGTTTGGATGCAAAGACAGTCAATACTTGTTTAATCTCATAAAGGCTTCTGCTAGATGGATTAGGTTCTGAGCAGCGAGAAAAAAATCAAGTAGATAAATATGACCACACATCAGTACAAAAACTCAAATAAAATTCAAGCCGCAAGCAGCATTGGTGGGGGACATCTGCCAGGGAGAGGAGAGACCAGGGGAGAGTCATGGAAAGGGGCTAACTGGACATGAATTGCCTCAGGGACTATTGTGCGGCCCTGTTTCTTTCTCTGTTTCTCCCTGCTACTCCTCCTTCCTCTCCTCTGCTGCACACCTGAGAGTAATCTGTGCTCAGGGAGGGGAGGGCTATTTGGAGGAGCTGAGAGAGGAGCAATGGTTGGGCACCCACACAGACCTGGAGAGCAGGAGGTTTCTTTGTACTCCTTTGTTTGCTGGATTTACAGGTATTTTTGTTTCTCCTTTTCCCTCAAAGGACAAGGTGAGGGCCGGCACGAGCCCCGGGACGGGGACCAGCTCGGCCCTCTGCCCGCTCTGATTTCAGAGAGGAATATTAGGTGGAGTCCCTGGCAGACAGCAATCCACTTTGACTCGTGGTTTCACCCTCTTTGGGACTGTCAGTCTTCCAGGCTTTGTCAACACATTGCTCAGGCCGTTGTACAAGTCCTTATAATTGACTGGTAGAATGACGGGCTAATCTTTGTACACAATCCAAATTGATTGATTGATTCTGGATAAAAGGTCTATGGTGTGCCAAGAATTGAGGAAATATTTCAGCTAAGACGAAAATGTTTTGAATACCAGCCAGACAATCTGGCAAATTGTATTTAGTTTTTAAACCAAGGAAGTGTAGACCTGAGGGCGGACTTTTATACTGTTGGGGGTGTGGCTTGGTCACGATTGACAAGAAATGGACAAGAAATCAGCACCCTAAGTCAGGAAATCATCCAAAATGTGTTAAGGAAATTAAAGGAAAAAGCGAGGGCCGGCCCGAGCACCCGGGACGGGCACTTCAATATAGCAGATCAGTGTATCTTCTCTTAAATTCACAATGTGACACAAAGTCTGTAACACTGATAATACCAAGCAAGGCCAACCACGAGTCAGGGGTGTGTTGCTCTCTGCCAGAGACTCCACCTCAGAGACCAACCAATTAGAAATGTTGAAAATAGTCTCATAAATGATGCGTCATGAAGCACATGTAGATGAAGATGTTTGGATGCAAAGACAGTCAATACTTGTTTAATCTCATAAAGGCTTCTGCTAGATGGTTTAGGTTCTGAGCAGCGAGAAAAAAATCAAGTAGATAAATATGACCACACATCAGTACAAAAACTCAAATAAAATTCAAGCCGCAAGCAGCATTGGTGGGGGACATCTGCCAGGGAGAGGAGAGACCAGGGGAGAGTCCATGGAAAGGGGCTAACTGGACATGAATTGCCTCAGGGACTATTGTGCGGCCCTGTTTCTTTCTCTGTTTCTCCCTGCTACTCCTCCTTCCTCTCCTCTGCTGCACACCTGAGAGTAATCTGTGCTCAGGGAGGGGAGGGCTATTTGGAGGAGCTGAGAGAGGAGCAATGGTTGGGCACCCACACAGACCTGGAGAGCAGGAGGTTTCTTTGTACTCCTTTGTTTGCTGGATTTACAGGTATTTTTGTTTCTCCTTTTCCCTCAAAGGACAAGGTGAGGGCCGGCACGAGCCCCGGGACGGGGACCAGCTCGGCCCTCTGCCCGCTCTGATTTCAGAGAGGAATATTAGGTGGAGTCCCTGGCAGACAGCAATCCACTCTGACTCGTGGTTTCACCCTCTTTGGGACTGTCAGTCTTCCAGGCTTTGTCAACACATTGCTCAGGCCGTTGTACAAGTCCTTATAATTGACTGGTAGAATGACGGGCTAATCTTTGTACACAATCCAAATTGATTGATTGATTCTGGATAAAAGGTCTATGGTGTGCCAAGAATTGAGGAAATATTTCAGCTAAGACGAAAATGTTTTGAATACCAGCCAGACAATCTGGCAAATTGTATTTAGTTTTTAAACCAAGGAAGTGTAGACCTGAGGGCGGACTTTTATACTGTTGGGGGTGTGGCTTGGTCACGATTGACAAGAATGGACAAGAAATCAGCACCCTAAGTCAGGAAATCATCCAAAATGTGTTAAGGAAATTAAAGGAAAAAGCGAGGGCCGGCCCGAGCACCCGGGACGGGCACTTCAATATAGCAGATCAGTGTATCTTCTCTTAAATTCACAGTGTGACACAAGTCTGTAACACTGATAATACCAAGCAAGGCCAACCACGAGTCAGGGGTGTGTTGCTCTCTGCCAGAGACTCCACCTCAGAGACCAACCAATTAGAAATGTTGAAAATAGTCTCATAAATGATGCGTCATGAAGCACATGTAGATGAAGATGTTTGGATGCAAAGACAGTCAATACTTGTTTAATCTCATAAAGGCTTCTGCTAGATGGTTTAGGTTCTGAGCAGCGAGAAAAAAATCAAGTAGATAAATATGACCACACATCAGTACAAAAACTCAAATAAAATTCAAGCCGCAAGCAGCATTGGTGGGGGACATCTGCCAGGGAGAGGAGAGACCAGGGGAGAGTCATGGAAAGGGGCTAACTGGACATGAATTGCCTCAGGGACTATTGTGCGGCCCTGTTTCTTTCTCTGTTTCTCCCTGCTACTCCTCCTTCCTCTCCTCTGCTGCACACCTGAGAGTAATCTGTGCTCAGGGAGGGGAGGGCTATTTGGAGGAGCTGAGAGAGGAGCAATGGTTGGGCACCCACACAGACCTGGAGAGCAGGAGGTTTCTTTGTACTCCTTTGTTTTCTGGATTTACAGGTATTTTTGTTTCTCCTTTTCCCTCAAAGGACAAGGTGAGGGCCGGCACGAGCCCCGGGACGGGGACCAGCTCGGCCCTCTGCCCGCTCTGATTTCAGAGAGGAATATTAGGTGGAGTCCCTGGCAGACAGCAATCCACTTTGACTCGTGGTTTCACCCTCTTTGGGACTGTCAGTCTTCCAGGCTTTGTCAACACATTGCTCAGGCCGTTGTACAAGTCCTTATAATTGACTGGTAGAATGACGGGCTAATCTTTGTACACAATCCAAATTGATTGATTGATTCTGGATAAAAGGTCTATGGTGTGCCAAGAATTGAGGAAATATTTCAGCTAAGACGAAAATGTTTTGAATACCAGCCAGACAATCTGGCAAATTGTATTTAGTTTTTAAACCAAGGAAGTGTAGACCTGAGGGCGGACTTTTATACTGTTGGGGGTGTGGCTTGGTCACGATTGACAAGAAATGGACAAGAAATCAGCACCCTAAGTCAGGAAATCATCCAAAATGTGTTAAGGAAATTAAAGGAAAAAGCGAGGGCCGGCCCGAGCACCCGGGACGGGCACTTCAATATAGCAGATCAGTGTATCTTCTCTTAAATTCACAATGTGACACTAAGTCTGTAACACTGATAATACCAAGCAAGGCCAACCACGAGTCAGGGGTGTGTTGCTCTCTGCCAGAGACTCCACCTCAGAGACCAACCAATTAGAAATGTTGAAAATAGTCTCATAAATGATGCGTCATGAAGCACATGTAGATGAAGATGTTTGGATGCAAAGACAGTCAATACTTGTTTAATCTCATAAAGGCTTCTGCTAGATGGTTTAGGTTCTGAGCAGCGAGAAAAAAATCAAGTAGATAAATATGACCACACATCAGTACAAAAACTCAAATAAAATTCAAGCCGCAAGCAGCATTGGTGGGGGACATCTGCCAGGGAGAGGAGAGACCAGGGGAGAGTCATGGAAAGGGGCTAACTGGACATGAATTGCCTCAGGGACTATTGTGCGGCCCTGTTTCTTTCTCTGTTTTCTCCCTGCTACTCCTCCTTCCTCTCCTCTGCTGCACACCTGAGAGTAATCTGTGCTCAGGGAGGGGAGGGCTATTTGGAGGAGCTGAGAGAGGAGCAATGGTTGGGCACCCACACAGACCTGGAGAGCAGGAGGTTTCTTTGTACTCCTTTGTTTTCTGGATTTACAGGTATTTTTGTTTCTCCTTTTCCCTCAAAGGACAAGGTGAGGGCCGGCACGAGCCCCGGGACGGGGACCAGCTCGGCCCTCTGCCCGCTCTGATTTCAGAGAGGAATATTAGGTGGAGTCCCTGGCAGACAGCAATCCACTTTGACTCGTGGTTTCACCCTCTTTGGGACTGTCAGTCTTCCAGGCTTTGTCAACACATTGCTCAGGCCGTTGTACAAGTCCTTATAATTGACTGGTAGAATGACGGGCTAATCTTTGTACACAATCCAAATTGATTGATTGATTCTGGATAAAAGGTCTATGGTGTGCCAAGAATTGAGGAAATATTTCAGCTAAGACGAAAATGTTTTGAATACCAGCCAGACAATCTGGCAAATTGTATTTAGTTTTTAAACCAAGGAAGTGTAGACCTGAGGGCGGACTTTTATACTGTTGGGGGTGTGGCTTGGTCACGATTGACAAGAAATGGACAAGAAATCAGCACCCTAAGTCAGGAAATCATCCAAAATGTGTTAAGGAAATTAAAGGAAAAAGCGAGGGCCGGCCCGAGCACCCGGGACGGGCACTTCAATATAGCAGATCAGTGTATCTTCTCTTAAATTCACAATGTGACACAAAGTCTGTAACACTGATAATACCAAGCAAGGCCAACCACGAGTCAGGGGTGTGTTGCTCTCTGCCAGAGACTCCACCTCAGAGACCAACCAATTAGAAATGTTGAAAATAGTCTCATAAATGATGCGTCATGAAGCACATGTAGATGAAGATGTTTGGATGCAAAGACAGTCAATACTTGTTTAATCTCATAAAGGCTTCTGCTAGATGGTTTAGGTTCTGAGCAGCGAGAAAAAAATCAAGTAGATAAATATGACCACACATCAGTACAAAAACTCAAATAAAATTCAAGCCGCAAGCAGCATTGGTGGGGGACATCTGCCAGGGAGAGGAGAGACCAGGGGAGAGTCATGGAAAGGGGCTAACTGGACATGAATTGCCTCAGGGACTATTGTGCGGCCCTGTTTCTTTCTCTGTTTCTCCCTGCTACTCCTCCTTCCTCTCCTCTGCTGCACACCTGAGAGTAATCTGTGCTCAGGGAGGGGAGGGCTATTTGGAGGAGCTGAGAGAGGAGCAATGGTTGGGCACCCCACACAGACCTGGAGAGCAGGAGGTTTCTTTGTACTCCTTTGTTTTCTGGATTTACAGGTATTTTTGTTTCTCCTTTTCCCTCAAAGGACAAGGTGAGGGCCGGCACGAGCCCCGGGACGGGGACCAGCTCGGCCCTCTGCCCGCTCTGATTTCAGAGAGGAATATTAGGTGGAGTCCCTGGCAGACAGCAATCCACTTTGACTCGTGGTTTCACCCTCTTTGGGACTGTCAGTCTTCCAGGCTTTGTCAACACATTGCTCAGGCCGTTGTACAAGTCCTTATAATTGACTGGTAGAATGACGGGCTAATCTTTGTACACAATCCAAATTGATTGATTGATTCTGGATAAAAGGTCTATGGTGTGCCAAGAATTGAGGAAATATTTCAGCTAAGACGAAAATGTTTTGAATACCAGCCAGACAATCTGGCAAATTGTATTTAGTTTTTAAACCAAGGAAGTGTAGACCTGAGGGCGGACTTTTATACTGTTGGGGGTGTGGCTTGGTCACGATTGACAAGAAATGGACAAGAAATCAGCACCCTAAGTCAGGAAATCATCCAAAATGTGTTAAGTAAATTAAAGGAAAAAGCGCGGGCCGGCCCGAGCACCCGGGACGGGCACTTCAATATAGCAGATCAGTGTATCTTCTCTTAAATTCACAATGTGACACAAAGTCTGTAACACTGATAATACCAAGCAAGGCCAACCACGAGTCAGGGGTGTGTTGCTCTCTGCCAGAGACTCCACCTCAGAGACCAACCAATTAGAAATGTTGAAAATAGTCTCATAAATGATGCGTCATGAAGCACATGTAGATGAAGATGTTTGGATGCAAAGACAGTCAATACTTGTTTAATCTCATAAAGGCTTCTGCTAGATGGTTTAGGTTCTGAGCAGCGAGAAAAAAATCAAGTAGATAAATATGACCACACATCAGTACAAAAACTCAAATAAAATTCAAGCCGCAAGCAGCATTGGTGGGGGACATCTGCCAGGGAGAGGAGAGACCAGGGGAGAGTCATGGAAAGGGGCTAACTGGACATGAATTGCCTCAGGGACTATTGTGCGGCCCTGTTTCTTTCTCTGTTTCTCCCTGCTACTCCTCCTTCCTCTCCTCTGCTGCACACCTGAGAGTAATCTGTGCTCAGGGAGGGAGGGCTATTTGGAGGAGCTGAGAGAGGAGCAATGGTTGGGCACCCACACAGACCTGGAGAGCAGGAGGTTTCTTTGTACTCCTTTGTTTTCTGGATTTACAGGTATTTTTGTTTCTCCTTTTCCCTCAAAGGACAAGGTGGAGGGCCGGCACGAGCCCCGGGACGGGGACCAGCTCGGCCCTCTGCCCGCTCTGATTTCAGAGAGAATATTAGGTGGAGTCCCTGGCAGACAGCAATCCACTTTGACTCGTGGTTTCACCCTCTTTGGGACTGTCAGTCTTCCAGGCTTTGTCAACACATTGCTCAGGCCGTTGTACAAGTCCTTATAATTGACTGGTAGAATGACGGGCTAATCTTTGTACACAATCCAAATTGATTGATTGATTCTGGATAAAAGGTCTATGGTGTGCCAAGAATTGAGGAAATATTTCAGCTAAGACGAAAATGTTTTGAATACCAGCCAGACAATCTGGCAAATTGTATTTAGTTTTTAAACCAAGGAAGTGTAGACCTGAGGGCGGACTTTTATACTGTTGGGGGTGTGGCTTGGTCACGATTGACAAGAAATGGACAAGAAATCAGCACCCTAAGTCAGGAAATCATCCAAAATGTGTTAAGGAAATTAAAGGAAAAAGCGAGGGCCGGCCCGAGCACCCGGGACGGGCACTTCAATATAGCAGATCAGTGTATCTTCTCTTAAATTCACAATGTGACACAAAGTCTGTAACACTGATAATACCAAGCAAGGCCAACCACGAGTCAGGGGTGTGTTGCTCTCTGCCAGAGACTCCACCTCAGAGACCAACCAATTAGAAATGTTGAAAATAGTCTCATAAATGATGCGTCATGAAGCACATGTAGATGAAGATGTTTGGATGCAAAGACAGTCAATACTTGTTTAATCTCATAAAGGCTTCTGCTAGATGGTTTAGGTTCTGAGCAGCGAGAAAAAAATCAAGTAGATAAATATGACCACACATCAGTACAAAAACTCAAATAAAATTCAAGCCGCAAGCAGCATTGGTGGGGGACATCTGCCAGGGAGAGGAGAGACCAGGGGAGAGTCATGGAAAGGGGCTAACTGGACATGAATTGCCTTCAGGGACTATTGTGCGGCCCTGTTTCTTTCTCTGTTTCTCCCTGCTACTCCTCCTTCCTCTCCTCTGCTGCACACCTGAGAGTAATCTGTGCTCAGGGAGGGGAGGGCTATTTGGAGGAGCTGAGAGAGGAGCAATGGTTGGGCACCCACACAGACCTGGAGAGCAGGAGGTTTCTTTGTACTCCTTTGTTTTCTGGATTTACAGGTATTTTTGTTTCTCCTTTTCCCTCAAAGGACAAGGTGAGGGCCGGCACGAGCCCCGGGACGGGGACCAGCTCGGCCCTCTGCCCGCTCTGATTTCAGAGAGGAATATTAGGTGGAGTCCCTGGCAGACAGCAATCCACTTTGACTCGTGGTTTCACCCTCTTTGGGACTGTCAGTCTTCCAGGCTTTGTCAACACATTGCTCAGGCCGTTGTACAAGTCCTTATAATTGACTGGTAGAATGACGGGCTAATCTTTGTACACAATCCAAATTGATTGATTGATTCTGGATAAAAGGTCTATGGTGTGCCAAGAATTGAGGAAATATTTCAGCTAAGACGAAAATGTTTTGAATACCAGCCAGACAATCTGGCAAATTGTATTTAGTTTTTAAACCAAGGAAGTGTAGACCTGAGGGCGGACTTTTATACTGTTGGGGGTGTGGCTTGGTCACGATTGACAAGAAATGGAAAATAAATCAGCACCCTAAGTCAGTAAATCATCAAAATGTTTTAAGTAAATTAAAGGAAAAAGCGAGGGCCGGCCCGAGCACCCGGGACGGGCACTTCAATATAGCAGATCAGTGTATCTTCTCTTAAATTCACAATGTGACACAAAGTCTGTAACACTGATAATACCAAGCAAGGCCAACCACGAGTCAGGGGTGTGTTGCTCTCTGCCAGAGACTCCACCTCAGAGACCAACCAATTAGAAATGTTGAAAATAGTCTCATAAATGATGCGTCATGAAGCACATGTAGATGAAGATGTTTGGATGCAAAGACAGTCAATACTTGTTTAATCTCATAAAGGCTTCTGCTAGATGGTTTAGGTTCTGAGCAGCGAGAAAAAAATCAAGTAGATAAATATGACCACACATCAGTACAAAAACTCAAATAAAATTCAAGCCGCAAGCAGCATTGGTGGGGGACATCTGCCAGGGAGAGGAGAGACCAGGGGAGAGTCATGGAAAGGGGCTAACTGGACATGAATTGCCTCAGGGACTATTGTGCGGCCCTGTTTCTTTCTCTGTTTCTCCCTGCTACTCCTCCTTCCTCTCCTCTGCTGCACACCTGAGAGTAATCTGTGCTCAGGGAGGGGAGGGCTATTTGGAGGAGCTGAGAGAGGAGCAATGGTTGGGCACCCACACAGACCTGGAGAGCAGGAGGTTTCTTTGTACTCCTTTGTTTTCTGGATTTACAGGTATTTTTGTTTCTCCTTTTCCCTCAAAGGACAAGGTGAGGGCCGGCACGAGCCCCGGGACGGGGACCAGCTCGGCCCTCTGCCCGCTCTGATTTCAGAGAGAGAATATTAGGTGGAGTCCCTGGCAGACAGCAATCCACTTTGACTCGTGGTTTCACCCTCTTTGGGACTGTCAGTCTTCCAGGCTTTGTCAACACATTGCTCAGGCCGTTGTACAAGTCCTTATAATTGACTGGTAGAATGACGGGCTAATCTTTGTACACAATCCAAATTGATTGATTGATTCTGGATAAAAGGTCTATGGTGTGCCAAGAATTGAGGAAATATTTCAGCTAAGACGAAAAATGTTTTGATATACCAGCCAGACAATTCTGGCAAATTGTATTTAGTTTTTTAAACCAAGGAAGTGTAGACCCTGAGGGGCGGACCTTTTATACTGTTTGGGGGTGTGGCTTGGTCACGATTGACAAGAAATGGACAAGAAATCAGCACCCTAAGTCCAGGAAATCATCCAAAATGTGTTAAGGAAATTAAAGGAAAAAGCGAGGGCCGGCCGAGCACCCGGGACGGGCACTTCAATATAGCAGATCAGTGTATCTTCTCTTAAATTCACAATGTGACACTAAGTCTGTAACACTGATAATACCAAGCAAGGCCAACCACGAGTCAGGGGTGTGTTGCTCTCTGCCAGAGACTCCACCTCAGAGACCAACCAATTAGAAATGTTGAAAATAGTCTCATAAATGATGCGTCAGGAAGCACATGTAGATGAAGATGTTTGGATGCAAAGACAGTCAATACTTGTTTAATCTCATAAAGGCTTCTGCTAGATGGTTTAGGTTCTGAGCAGCGAGAAAAAAATCAAGTAGATAAATATGACCACACATCAGTACAAAAACTCAAATAAAATTCAAGCCGCAAGCAGCATTGGTGGGGGACATCTGCCAGGGAGAGGAGAGACCAGGGAGAGTCATGGAAAGGGGCTAACTGACATGAATTGCCTCAGGGACTATTGTGCGGCCCTGTTTCTTTCTCTGTTTCTCCCTGCTACTCCTCCTTCCTCTCCTCTGCTGCACACCTGAGAGTAATCTGTGCTCAGGGAGGGGAGGGCTATTTGGAGGAGCTGAGAGAGGAGCAATGGTTGGGCACCCACACAGACCTGGAGAGCAGGAGGTTTCTTTGTACTCCTTTGTTTTCTGGATTTACAGGTATTTTTGTTTCTCCTTTTCCCTCAAAGGACAAGGTGAGGGCCGGCACGAGCCCCGGGACGGGGACCAGCTCGGCCCTCTGCCCGCTCTGATTTCAGAGAGAAATATTAGGTGGAGTCCCTGGCAGACAGCAATCCACTTTGACTCGTGGTTTCACCCTCTTTGGGACTGTCAGTCTTCCAGGCTTTGTCAACACATTGCTCAGGCCGTTGTACAAGTCCTTATAATTGACTGGTAGAATGACGGGCTAATCTTTGTACACAATCCAAATTGACTGATTGATTCTGGATAAAAGGTCTATGGTGTGCCAAGAATTGAGGAAATATTTCAGCTAAGACGAAAATGTTTTGAATACCAGCCAGACAATCTGGCAAATTGTATTTAGTTTTTAAACCAAGGAAGTGTAGACCTGAGGGCGGACTTTTATACTGTTGGGGATGTGGCTTGGTCACGATTGACAAGAAATGGACAAGAAATCAGCACCCTAAGTCAGGAAATCATCCAAAATGTGTTAAGGAAATTAAAGGAAAAAGCGAGGGCCGGCCCGAGCACCCGGGACGGGCACTTCAATATAGCAGATCAGTGTATCTTCTCTTAAATTCACAATGTGACACAAAGTCTGTAACACTGATAATACCAAGCAAGGCCAACCACGAGTCAGGGGTGTGTTGCTCTCTGCCAGAGACTCCACCTCAGAGACCAACCAATTAGAAATGTTGAAAATAGTCTCATAAATGATGCGTCAGGAAGCACATGTAGATGAAGATGTTTGGATGCAAAGACAGTCAATACTTGTTTAATCTCATAAAGGCTTCTGCTAGATGGTTTAGGTTCTGAGCAGCGAGAAAAAAATCAAGTAGATAAATATGACCACACATCAGTACAAAAACTCAAATAAAATTCAAGCCGCAAGCAGCATTGGTGGGGGACATCTGCCAGGGAGAGGAGAGACCAGGGGAGAGTCATGGAAAGGGGCTAACTGGACATGAATTGCCTCAGGGACTATTGTGCGGCCCTGTTTCTTTCTCTGTTTCTCCCTGCTACTCCTCCTTCCTCTCCTCTGCTGCACACCTGAGAGTAATCTGTGCTCAGGGAGGGGAGGGCTATTTGGAGGAGCTGAGAGAGGAGCAATGGTTGGGCACCCACACAGACCTGGAGAGCAGGAGGTTTCTTTGTACTCCTTTGTTTTCTGGATTTACAGGTATTTTTGTTTCTCCTTTTCCCTCAAAGGACAAGGTGAGGGCCGGCACGAGCCCCGGGACGGGGACCAGCTCGGCCCTCTGCCCGCTCTGATTTCAGAGAGAAATATTAGGTGGAGTCCCTGGCAGACAGCAATCCACTTTGACTCGTGGTTTCACCCTCTTTGGGACTGTCAGTCTTCCAGGCTTTGTCAACACATTGCTCAGGCCGTTGTACAACTCCTTATAATTGACTGGTAGAATGACGGGCTAATCTTTGTACACAATCCAAATTGACTGATTGATTCTGGATAAAAGGTCTATGGTGTGCCAAGAATTGAGGAAATATTTCAGCTAAGACGAAAATGTTTTGAATACCAGCCAGACAATCTGGCAAATTGTATTTAGTTTTTAAACCAAGGAAGTGTAGACCTGAGGGCGGACTTTTATACTGTTGGGGATGTGGCTTGGTCACGATTGACAAGAAATGGACAAGAAATCAGCACCCTAAGTCAGGAAATCATCCAAAATGTGTTAAGGAAATTAAAGGAAAAAGCGAGGGCCGGCCCGAGCACCCGGGACGGGCACTTCAATATAGCAGATCAGTGTATCTTCTCTTAAATTCACAATGTGACACAAAGTCTGTAACACTGATAATACCAAGCAAGGCCAACCACGAGTCAGGGGTGTGTTGCTCTCTGCCAGAGACTCCACCTCAGAGACCAACCAATTAGAAATGTTGAAAATAGTCTCATAAATGATGCGTCAGGAAGCACATGTAGATGAAGATGTTTGGATGCAAAGACCCTCAATACTTGTTTAATCTCATAAAGGCTTCTGCTAGATGGTTTAGGTTCTGAGCAGCGAGAAAAAAATCAAGTAGATAAATATGACCACACATCAGTACAAAAACTCAAATAAAATTCAAGCCGCAAGCAGCATTGGTGGGGGACATCTGCCAGGGAGAGGAGAGACCAGGGGAGAGTCATGGAAAGGGGCTAACTGGACATGAATTGCCTCAGGGACTATTGTGCGGCCCTGTTTCTTTCTCTGTTTCTCCCTGCTACTCCTCCTTCCTCTCCTCTGCTGCACACCTGAGAGTAATCTGTGCTCAGGGAGGGGAGGGCTATTTGGAGGAGCTGAGAGAGGAGCAATGGTTGGGCACCCACACAGACCTGGAGAGCAGGAGGTTTCTTTGTACTCCTTTGTTTTCTGGATTTACAGGTATTTTTGTTTCTCCTTTTCCCTCAAAGGACAAGGTGAGGGCCGGCACGAGCCCCGGGACGGGGACCAGCTCGGCCCTCTGCCCGCTCTGATTTCAGAGAGAAATATTAGGTGGAGTCCCTGGCAGACAGCAATCCACTTTGACTCGTGGTTTCACCCTCTTTGGGACTGTCAGTCTTCCAGGCTTTGTCAACACATTGCTCAGGCCGTTGTACAACTCCTTATAATTGACTGGTAGAATGACGGGCTAATCTTTGTACACAATCCAAATTGACTGATTGATTCTGGATAAAAGGTCTATGGTGTGCCAAGAATTGAGGAAATATTTCAGCTAAGACGAAAATGTTTTGAATACCAGCCAGACAATCTGGCAAATTGTATTTAGTTTTTAAACCAAGGAAGTGTAGACCTGAGGGCGGACTTTTATACTGTTGGGGATGTGGCTTGGTCACGATTGACAAGAAATGGACAAGAAATCAGCACCCTAAGTCAGGAAATCATCCAAAATGTGTTAAGGAAATTAAAGGAAAAAGCGAGGGCCGGCCCGAGCACCCGGGACGGGCACTTCAATATAGCAGATCAGTGTATCTTCTCTTAAATTCACAATGTGACACAAAGTCTGTAACACTGATAATACCAAGCAAGGCCAACCACGAGTCAGGGGTGTGTTGCTCTCTGCCAGAGACTCCACCTCAGAGACCAACCAATTAGAAATGTTGAAAATAGTCTCATAAATGATGCGTCAGGAAGCACATGTAGATGAAGATGTTTGGATGCAAAGACCCTCAATACTTGTTTAATCTCATAAAGGCTTCTGCTAGATGGTTTAGGTTCTGAGCAGCGAGAAAAAAATCAAGTAGATAAATATGACCACACATCAGTACAAAAACTCAAATAAAATTCAAGCCGCAAGCAGCATTGGTGGGGGACATCTGCCAGGGAGAGGAGAGACCAGGGGAGAGTCATGGAAAGGGGCTAACTGGACATGAATTGCCTCAGGGACTATTGTGCGGCCCTGTTTCTTTCTCTGTTTCTCCCTGCTACTCCTCCTTCCTCTCCTCTGCTGCACACCTGAGAGTAATCTGTGCTCAGGGAGGGGAGGGCTATTTGGAGGAGCTGAGAGAGGAGCAATGGTTGGGCACCCACACAGACCTGGAGAGCAGGAGGTTTCTTTGTACTCCTTTGTTTTCTGGATTTACAGGTATTTTTGTTTCTCCTTTTCCCTCAAAGGACAAGGTGAGGGCCGGCACGAGCCCCGGGACGGGGACCAGCTCGGCCCTCTGCCCGCTCTGATTTCAGAGAGAAATATTAGGTGGAGTCCCTGGCAGACAGCAATCCACTTTGACTCGTGGTTTCACCCTCTTTGGGACTGTCAGTCTTCCAGGCTTTGTCAACACATTGCTCAGGCCGTTGTACAACTCCTTATAATTGACTGGTAGAATGACGGGCTAATCTTTGTACACAATCCAAATTGACTGATTGATTCTGGATAAAAGGTCTATGGTGTGCCAAGAATTGAGGAAATATTTCAGCTAAGACGAAAATGTTTTGAATACCAGCCAGACAATCTGGCAAATTGTATTTAGTTTTTAAACCAAGGAAGTGTAGACCTGAGGGCGGACTTTTATACTGTTGGGGATGTGGCTTGGTCACGATTGACAAGAAATGGACAAGAAATCAGCACCCTAAGTCAGGAAATCATCCAAAATGTGTTAAGGAAATTAAAGGAAAAAGCGAGGGCCGGCCCGAGCACCCGGGACGGGCACTTCAATATAGCAGATCAGTGTATCTTCTCTTAAATTCACAATGTGACACAAAGTCTGTAACACTGATAATACCAAGCAAGGCCAACCACGAGTCAGGGGTGTGTTGCTCTCTGCCAGAGACTCCACCTCAGAGACCAACCAATTAGAAATGTTGAAAATAGTCTCATAAATGATGCGTCAGGAAGCACATGTAGATGAAGATGTTTGGATGCAAAGACCCTCAATACTTGTTTAATCTCATAAAGGCTTCTGCTAGATGGTTTAGGTTCTGAGCAGCGAGAAAAAAATCAAGTAGATAAATATGACCACACATCAGTACAAAAACTCAAATAAAATTCAAGCCGCAAGCAGCATTGGTGGGGGACATCTGCCAGGGAGAGGAGAGACCAGGGGAGAGTCATGGAAAGGGGCTAACTGGACATGAATTGCCTCAGGGACTATTGTGCGGCCCTGTTTCTTTCTCTGTTTCTCCCTGCTACTCCTCCTTCCTCTCCTCTGCTGCACACCTGAGAGTAATCTGTGCTCAGGGAGGGGAGGGCTATTTGGAGGAGCTGAGAGAGGAGCAATGGTTGGGCACCCACACAGACCTGGAGAGCAGGAGGTTTCTTTGTACTCCTTTGTTTTCTGGATTTACAGGTATTTTTGTTTCTCCTTTTCCCTCAAAGGACAAGGTGAGGGCCGGCACGAGCCCCGGGACGGGGACCAGCTCGGCCCTCTGCCCGCTCTGATTTCAGAGAGAAATATTAGGTGGAGTCCCTGGCAGACAGCAATCCACTTTGACTCGTGGTTTCACCCTCTTTGGGACTGTCAGTCTTCCAGGCTTTGTCAACACATTGCTCAGGCCGTTGTACAACTCCTTATAATTGACTGGTAGAATGACGGGCTAATCTTTGTACACAATCCAAATTGACTGATTGATTCTGGATAAAAGGTCTATGGTGTGCCAAGAATTGAGGAAATATTTCAGCTAAGACGAAAATGTTTTGAATACCAGCCAGACAATCTGGCAAATTGTATTTAGTTTTTAAACCAAGGAAGTGTAGACCTGAGGGCGGACTTTTATACTGTTGGGGATGTGGCTTGGTCACGATTGACAAGAAATGGACAAGAAATCAGCACCCTAAGTCAGGAAATCATCCAAAATGTGTTAAGGAAATTAAAGGAAAAAGCGAGGGCCGGCCCGAGCACCCGGGACGGGCACTTCAATATAGCAGATCAGTGTATCTTCTCTTAAATTCACAATGTGACACAAAGTCTGTAACACTGATAATACCAAGCAAGGCCAACCACGAGTCAGGGGTGTGTTGCTCTCTGCCAGAGACTCCACCTCAGAGACCAACCAATTAGAAATGTTGAAAATAGTCTCATAAATGATGCGTCAGGAAGCACATGTAGATGAAGATGTTTGGATGCAAAGACCCTCAATACTTGTTTAATCTCATAAAGGCTTCTGCTAGATGGTTTAGGTTCTGAGCAGCGAGAAAAAAATCAAGTAGATAAATATGACCACACATCAGTACAAAAACTCAAATAAAATTCAAGCCGCAAGCAGCATTGGTGGGGGACATCTGCCAGGGAGAGGAGAGACCAGGGGAGAGTCATGGAAAGGGGCTAACTGGACATGAATTGCCTCAGGGACTATTGTGCGGCCCTGTTTCTTTCTCTGTTTCTCCCTGCTACTCCTCCTTCCTCTCCTCTGCTGCACACCTGAGAGTAATCTGTGCTCAGGGAGGGGAGGGCTATTTGGAGGAGCTGAGAGAGGAGCAATGGTTGGGCACCCACACAGACCTGGAGAGCAGGAGGTTTCTTTGTACTCCTTTGTTTTCTGGATTTACAGGTATTTTTGTTTCTCCTTTTCCCTCAAAGGACAAGGTGAGGGCCGGCACGAGCCCCGGGACGGGGACCAGCTCGGCCCTCTGCCCGCTCTGATTTCAGAGAGAAATATTAGGTGGAGTCCCTGGCAGACAGCAATCCACTTTGACTCGTGGTTTCACCCTCTTTGGGACTGTCAGTCTTCCAGGCTTTGTCAACACATTGCTCAGGCCGTTGTACAACTCCTTATAATTGACTGGTAGAATGACGGGCTAATCTTTGTACACAATCCAAATTGACTGATTGATTCTGGATAAAAGGTCTATGGTGTGCCAAGAATTGAGGAAATATTTCAGCTAAGACGAAAATGTTTTGAATACCAGCCAGACAATCTGGCAAATTGTATTTAGTTTTTAAACCAAGGAAGTGTAGACCTGAGGGCGGACTTTTATACTGTTGGGGATGTGGCTTGGTCACGATTGACAAGAAATGGACAAGAAATCAGCACCCTAAGTCAGGAAATCATCCAAAATGTGTTAAGTAAATTAAAGGAAAAAGCGCGGGCCGGCCCGAGCACCCGGGACGGGCACTTCAATATAGCAGATCAGTGTATCTTCTCTTAAATTCACAATGTGACACAAAGTCTGTAACACTGATAATACCAAGCAAGGCCAACCACGAGTCAGGGGTGTGTTGCTCTCTGCCAGAGACTCCACCTCAGAGACCAACCAATTAGAAATGTTGAAAATAGTCTCATAAATGATGCGTCAGGAAGCACATGTAGATGAAGATGTTTGGATGCAAAGACCCTCAATACTTGTTTAATCTCATAAAGGCTTCTGCTAGATGGTTTAGGTTCTGAGCAGCGAGAAAAAAATCAAGTAGATAAATATGACCACACATCAGTACAAAAACTCAAATAAAATTCAAGCCGCAAGCAGCATTGGTGGGGGACATCTGCCAGGGAGAGGAGAGACCAGGGGAGAGTCATGGAAAGGGGCTAACTGGACATGAATTGCCTCAGGGACTATTGTGCGGCCCTGTTTCTTTCTCTGTTTCTCCCTGCTACTCCTCCTTCCTCTCCTCTGCTGCACACCTGAGAGTAATCTGTGCTCAGGGAGGGGAGGGCTATTTGGAGGAGCTGAGAGAGGAGCAATGGTTGGGCACCCACACAGACCTGGAGAGCAGGAGGTTTCTTTGTACTCCTTTGTTTTCTGGATTTACAGGTATTTTTGTTTCTCCTTTTCCCTCAAAGGACAAGGTGAGGGCCGGCACGAGCCCCGGGACGGGGACCAGCTCGGCCCTCTGCCCGCTCTGATTTCAGAGAGAAATATTAGGTGGAGTCCCTGGCAGACAGCAATCCACTTTGACTCGTGGTTTCACCCTCTTTGGGACTGTCAGTCTTCCAGGCTTTGTCAACACATTGCTCAGGCCGTTGTACAACTCCTTATAATTGACTGGTAGAATGACGGGCTAATCTTTGTACACAATCCAAATTGACTGATTGATTCTGGATAAAAGGTCTATGGTGTGCCAAGAATTGAGGAAATATTTCAGCTAAGACGAAAATGTTTTGAATACCAGCCAGACAATCTGGCAAATTGTATTTAGTTTTTAAACCAAGGAAGTGTAGACCTGAGGGCGGACTTTTATACTGTTGGGGATGTGGCTTGGTCACGATTGACAAGAAATGGACAAGAAATCAGCACCCTAAGTCAGGAAATCATCCAAAATGTGTTAAGGAAATTAAAGGAAAAAGCGAGGGCCGGCCCGAGCACCCGGGACGGGCACTTCAATATAGCAGATCAGTGTATCTTCTCTTAAATTCACAATGTGACACAAAGTCTGTAACACTGATAATACCAAGCAAGGCCAACCACGAGTCAGGGGTGTGTTGCTCTCTGCCAGAGACTCCACCTCAGAGACCAACCAATTAGAAATGTTGAAAATAGTCTCATAAATGATGCGTCAGGAAGCACATGTAGATGAAGATGTTTGGATGCAAAGACCCTCAATACTTGTTTAATCTCATAAAGGCTTCTGCTAGATGGTTTAGGTTCTGAGCAGCGAGAAAAAAATCAAGTAGATAAATATGACCACACATCAGTACAAAAACTCAAATAAAATTCAAGCCGCAAGCAGCATTGGTGGGGGACATCTGCCAGGGAGAGGAGAGACCAGGGGAGAGTCATGGAAAGGGGCTAACTGGACATGAATTGCCTCAGGGACTATTGTGCGGCCCTGTTTCTTTCTCTGTTTCTCCCTGCTACTCCTCCTTCCTCTCCTCTGCTGCACACCTGAGAGTAATCTGTGCTCAGGGAGGGGAGGGCTATTTGGAGGAGCTGAGAGAGGAGCAATGGTTGGGCACCCACACAGACCTGGAGAGCAGGAGGTTTCTTTGTACTCCTTTGTTTTCTGGATTTACAGGTATTTTTGTTTCTCCTTTTCCCTCAAAGGACAAGGTGAGGGCCGGCACGAGCCCCGGGACGGGGACCAGCTCGGCCCTCTGCCCGCTCTGATTTCAGAGAGAAATATTAGGTGGAGTCCCTGGCAGACAGCAATCCACTTTGACTCGTGGTTTCACCCTCTTTGGGACTGTCAGTCTTCCAGGCTTTGTCAACACATTGCTCAGGCCGTTGTACAACTCCTTATAATTGACTGGTAGAATGACGGGCTAATCTTTGTACACAATCCAAATTGACTGATTGATTCTGGATAAAAGGTCTATGGTGTGCCAAGAATTGAGGAAATATTTCAGCTAAGACGAAAATGTTTTGAATACCAGCCAGACAATCTGGCAAATTGTATTTAGTTTTTAAACCAAGGAAGTGTAGACCTGAGGGCGGACTTTTATACTGTTGGGGATGTGGCTTGGTCACGATTGACAAGAAATGGACAAGAAATCAGCACCCTAAGTCAGGAAATCATCCAAAATGTGTTAAGGAAATTAAAGGAAAAAGCGAGGGCCGGCCCGAGCACCCGGGACGGGCACTTCAATATAGCAGATCAGTGTATCTTCTCTTAAATTCACAATGTGACACAAAGTCTGTAACACTGATAATACCAAGCAAGGCCAACCACGAGTCAGGGGTGTGTTGCTCTCTGCCAGAGACTCCACCTCAGAGACCAACCAATTAGAAATGTTGAAAATAGTCTCATAAATGATGCGTCAGGAAGCACATGTAGATGAAGATGTTTGGATGCAAAGACCCTCAATACTTGTTTAATCTCATAAAGGCTTCTGCTAGATGGTTTAGGTTCTGAGCAGCGAGAAAAAAATCAAGTAGATAAATATGACCACACATCAGTACAAAAACTCAAATAAAATTCAAGCCGCAAGCAGCATTGGTGGGGGACATCTGCCAGGGAGAGGAGAGACCAGGGGAGAGTCATGGAAAGGGGCTAACTGGACATGAATTGCCTCAGGGACTATTGTGCGGCCCTGTTTCTTTCTCTGTTTCTCCCTGCTACTCCTCCTTCCTCTCCTCTGCTGCACACCTGAGAGTAATCTGTGCTCAGGGAGGGGAGGGCTATTTGGAGGAGCTGAGAGAGGAGCAATGGTTGGGCACCCACACAGACCTGGAGAGCAGGAGGTTTCTTTGTACTCCTTTGTTTTCTGGATTTACAGGTATTTTTGTTTCTCCTTTTCCCTCAAAGGACAAGGTGAGGGCCGGCACGAGCCCCGGGACGGGGACCAGCTCGGCCCTCTGCCCGCTCTGATTTCAGAGAGAAATATTAGGTGGAGTCCCTGGCAGACAGCAATCCACTTTGACTCGTGGTTTCACCCTCTTTGGGACTGTCAGTCTTCCAGGCTTTGTCAACACATTGCTCAGGCCGTTGTACAACTCCTTATAATTGACTGGTAGAATGACGGGCTAATCTTTGTACACAATCCAAATTGACTGATTGATTCTGGATAAAAGGTCTATGGTGTGCCAAGAATTGAGGAAATATTTCAGCTAAGACGAAAATGTTTTGAATACCAGCCAGACAATCTGGCAAATTGTATTTAGTTTTTAAACCAAGGAAGTGTAGACCTGAGGGCGGACTTTTATACTGTTGGGGATGTGGCTTGGTCACGATTGACAAGAAATGGACAAGAAATCAGCACCCTAAGTCAGGAAATCATCCAAAATGTGTTAAGGAAATTAAAGGAAAAAGCGAGGGCCGGCCCGAGCACCCGGGACGGGCACTTCAATATAGCAGATCAGTGTATCTTCTCTTAAATTCACAATGTGACACAAAGTCTGTAACACTGATAATACCAAGCAAGGCCAACCACGAGTCAGGGGTGTGTTGCTCTCTGCCAGAGACTCCACCTCAGAGACCAACCAATTAGAAATGTTGAAAATAGTCTCATAAATGATGCGTCAGGAAGCACATGTAGATGAAGATGTTTGGATGCAAAGACCCTCAATACTTGTTTAATCTCATAAAGGCTTCTGCTAGATGGTTTAGGTTCTGAGCAGCGAGAAAAAAATCAAGTAGATAAATATGACCACACATCAGTACAAAAACTCAAATAAAATTCAAGCCGCAAGCAGCATTGGTGGGGGACATCTGCCAGGGAGAGGAGAGACCAGGGGAGAGTCATGGAAAGGGGCTAACTGGACATGAATTGCCTCAGGGACTATTGTGCGGCCCTGTTTCTTTCTCTGTTTCTCCCTGCTACTCCTCCTTCCTCTCCTCTGCTGCACACCTGAGAGTAATCTGTGCTCAGGGAGGGGAGGGCTATTTGGAGGAGCTGAGAGAGGAGCAATGGTTGGGCACCCACACAGACCTGGAGAGCAGGAGGTTTCTTTGTACTCCTTTGTTTTCTGGATTTACAGGTATTTTTGTTTCTCCTTTTCCCTCAAAGGACAAGGTGAGGGCCGGCACGAGCCCCGGGACGGGGACCAGCTCGGCCCTCTGCCCGCTCTGATTTCAGAGAGAAATATTAGGTGGAGTCCCTGGCAGACAGCAATCCACTTTGACTCGTGGTTTCACCCTCTTTGGGACTGTCAGTCTTCCAGGCTTTGTCAACACATTGCTCAGGCCGTTGTACAACTCCTTATAATTGACTGGTAGAATGACGGGCTAATCTTTGTACACAATCCAAATTGACTGATTGATTCTGGATAAAAGGTCTATGGTGTGCCAAGAATTGAGGAAATATTTCAGCTAAGACGAAAATGTTTTGAATACCAGCCAGACAATCTGGCAAATTGTATTTAGTTTTTAAACCAAGGAAGTGTAGACCTGAGGGCGGACTTTTATACTGTTGGGGATGTGGCTTGGTCACGATTGACAAGAAATGGACAAGAAATCAGCACCCTAAGTCAGGAAATCATCCAAAATGTGTTAAGGAAATTAAAGGAAAAAGCGAGGGCCGGCCCGAGCACCCGGGACGGGCACTTCAATATAGCAGATCAGTGTATCTTCTCTTAAATTCACAATGTGACACAAAGTCTGTAACACTGATAATACCAAGCAAGGCCAACCACGAGTCAGGGGTGTGTTGCTCTCTGCCAGAGACTCCACCTCAGAGACCAACCAATTAGAAATGTTGAAAATAGTCTCATAAATGATGCGTCAGGAAGCACATGTAGATGAAGATGTTTGGATGCAAAGACCCTCAATACTTGTTTAATCTCATAAAGGCTTCTGCTAGATGGTTTAGGTTCTGAGCAGCGAGAAAAAAATCAAGTAGATAAATATGACCACACATCAGTACAAAAACTCAAATAAAATTCAAGCCGCAAGCAGCATTGGTGGGGGACATCTGCCAGGGAGAGGAGAGACCAGGGGAGAGTCATGGAAAGGGGCTAACTGGACATGAATTGCCTCAGGGACTATTGTGCGGCCCTGTTTCTTTCTCTGTTTCTCCCTGCTACTCCTCCTTCCTCTCCTCTGCTGCACACCTGAGAGTAATCTGTGCTCAGGGAGGGGAGGGCTATTTGGAGGAGCTGAGAGAGGAGCAATGGTTGGGCACCCACACAGACCTGGAGAGCAGGAGGTTTCTTTGTACTCCTTTGTTTTCTGGATTTACAGGTATTTTTGTTTCTCCTTTTCCCTCAAAGGACAAGGTGAGGGCCGGCACGAGCCCCGGGACGGGGACCAGCTCGGCCCTCTGCCCGCTCTGATTTCAGAGAGAAATATTAGGTGGAGTCCCTGGCAGACAGCAATCCACTTTGACTCGTGGTTTCACCCTCTTTGGGACTGTCAGTCTTCCAGGCTTTGTCAACACATTGCTCAGGCCGTTGTACAACTCCTTATAATTGACTGGTAGAATGACGGGCTAATCTTTGTACACAATCCAAATTGACTGATTGATTCTGGATAAAAGGTCTATGGTGTGCCAAGAATTGAGGAAATATTTCAGCTAAGACGAAAATGTTTTGAATACCAGCCAGACAATCTGGCAAATTGTATTTAGTTTTTAAACCAAGGAAGTGTAGACCTGAGGGCGGACTTTTATACTGTTGGGGATGTGGCTTGGTCACGATTGACAAGAAATGGACAAGAAATCAGCACCCTAAGTCAGGAAATCATCCAAAATGTGTTAAGGAAATTAAAGGAAAAAGCGAGGGCCGGCCCGAGCACCCGGACGGGGCCCCCCAGAGGCCGGCCCGAGCACCCGGGACGGGCACTTCAATATAGCAGATCAGTGTATCTTCTCTTAAATTCACAATGTGACACAAAGTCTGTAACACTGATAATACCAAGCAAGGCCAACCACGAGTCAGGGGTGTGTTGCTCTCTGCCAGAGACTCCACCTCAGAGACCAACCAATTAGAAATGTTGAAAATAGTCTCATAAATGATGCGTCAGGAAGCACATGTAGATGAAGATGTTTGGATGCAAAGACCCTCAATACTTGTTTAATCTCATAAAGGCTTCTGCTAGATGGTTTAGGTTCTGAGCAGCGAGAAAAAAATCAAGTAGATAAATATGACCACACATCAGTACAAAAACTCAAATAAAATTCAAGCCGCAAGCAGCATTGGTGGGGGACATCTGCCAGGGAGAGGAGAGACCAGGGGAGAGTCATGGAAAGGGGCTAACTGGACATGAATTGCCTCAGGGACTATTGTGCGGCCCTGTTTCTTTCTCTGTTTCTCCCTGCTACTCCTCCTTCCTCTCCTCTGCTGCACACCTGAGAGTAATCTGTGCTCAGGGAGGGGAGGGCTATTTGGAGGAGCTGAGAGAGGAGCAATGGTTGGGCACCCACACAGACCTGGAGAGCAGGAGGTTTCTTTGTACTCCTTTGTTTTCTGGATTTACAGGTATTTTTGTTTCTCCTTTTCCCTCAAAGGACAAGGTGAGGGCCGGCACGAGCCCCGGGACGGGGACCAGCTCGGCCCTCTGCCCGCTCTGATTTCAGAGAGAAATATTAGGTGGAGTCCCTGGCAGACAGCAATCCACTTTGACTCGTGGTTTCACCCTCTTTGGGACTGTCAGTCTTCCAGGCTTTGTCAACACATTGCTCAGGCCGTTGTACAACTCCTTATAATTGACTGGTAGAATGACGGGCTAATCTTTGTACACAATCCAAATTGACTGATTGATTCTGGATAAAAGGTCTATGGTGTGCCAAGAATTGAGGAAATATTTCAGCTAAGACGAAAATGTTTTGAATACCAGCCAGACAATCTGGCAAATTGTATTTAGTTTTTAAACCAAGGAAGTGTAGACCTGAGGGCGGACTTTTATACTGTTGGGGATGTGGCTTGGTCACGATTGACAAGAAATGGACAAGAAATCAGCACCCTAAGTCAGGAAATCATCCAAAATGTGTTAAGGAAATTAAAGGAAAAAGCGAGGGCCGGCCCGAGCACCCGGGACGGGCACTTCAATATAGCAGATCAGTGTATCTTCTCTTAAATTCACAATGTGACACAAAGTCTGTAACACTGATAATACCAAGCAAGGCCAACCACGAGTCAGGGGTGTGTTGCTCTCTGCCAGAGACTCCACCTCAGAGACCAACCAATTAGAAATGTTGAAAATAGTCTCATAAATGATGCGTCAGGAAGCACATGTAGATGAAGATGTTTGGATGCAAAGACCCTCAATACTTGTTTAATCTCATAAAGGCTTCTGCTAGATGGTTTAGGTTCTGAGCAGCGAGAAAAAAATCAAGTAGATAAATATGACCACACATCAGTACAAAAACTCAAATAAAATTCAAGCCGCAAGCAGCATTGGTGGGGGACATCTGCCAGGGAGAGGAGAGACCAGGGGAGAGTCATGGAAAGGGGCTAACTGGACATGAATTGCCTCAGGGACTATTGTGCGGCCCTGTTTCTTTCTCTGTTTCTCCCTGCTACTCCTCCTTCCTCTCCTCTGCTGCACACCTGAGAGTAATCTGTGCTCAGGGAGGGGAGGGCTATTTGGAGGAGCTGAGAGAGGAGCAATGGTTGGGCACCCACACAGACCTGGAGAGCAGGAGGTTTCTTTGTACTCCTTTGTTTTCTGGATTTACAGGTATTTTTGTTTCTCCTTTTCCCTCAAAGGACAAGGTGAGGGCCGGCACGAGCCCCGGGACGGGGACCAGCTCGGCCCTCTGCCCGCTCTGATTTCAGAGAGAAATATTAGGTGGAGTCCCTGGCAGACAGCAATCCACTTTGACTCGTGGTTTCACCCTCTTTGGGACTGTCAGTCTTCCAGGCTTTGTCAACACATTGCTCAGGCCGTTGTACAACTCCTTATAATTGACTGGTAGAATGACGGGCTAATCTTTGTACACAATCCAAATTGACTGATTGATTCTGGATAAAAGGTCTATGGTGTGCCAAGAATTGAGGAAATATTTCAGCTAAGACGAAAATGTTTTGAATACCAGCCAGACAATCTGGCAAATTGTATTTAGTTTTTAAACCAAGGAAGTGTAGACCTGAGGGCGGACTTTTATACTGTTGGGGATGTGGCTTGGTCACGATTGACAAGAAATGGACAAGAAATCAGCACCCTAAGTCAGGAAATCATCCAAAATGTGTTAAGGAAATTAAAGGAAAAAGCGAGGGCCGGCCCGAGCACCCGGGACCCGGGACGGGCACTTCAATATAGCAGATCAGTGTATCTTCTCTTAAATTCACAATGTGACACAAAGTCTGTAACACTGATAATACCAAGCAAGGCCAACCACGAGTCAGGGGTGTGTTGCTCTCTGCCAGAGACTCCACCTCAGAGACCAACCAATTAGAAATGTTGAAAATAGTCTCATAAATGATGCGTCAGGAAGCACATGTAGATGAAGATGTTTGGATGCAAAGACCCTCAATACTTGTTTAATCTCATAAAGGCTTCTGCTAGATGGTTTAGGTTCTGAGCAGCGAGAAAAAAATCAAGTAGATAAATATGACCACACATCAGTACAAAAACTCAAATAAAATTCAAGCCGCAAGCAGCATTGGTGGGGGACATCTGCCAGGGAGAGGAGAGACCAGGGGAGAGTCATGGAAAGGGGCTAACTGGACATGAATTGCCTCAGGGACTATTGTGCGGCCCTGTTTCTTTCTCTGTTTCTCCCTGCTACTCCTCCTTCCTCTCCTCTGCTGCACACCTGAGAGTAATCTGTGCTCAGGGAGGGGAGGGCTATTTGGAGGAGCTGAGAGAGGAGCAATGGTTGGGCACCCACACAGACCTGGAGAGCAGGAGGTTTCTTTGTACTCCTTTGTTTTCTGGATTTACAGGTATTTTTGTTTCTCCTTTTCCCTCAAAGGACAAGGTGAGGGCCGGCACGAGCCCCGGGACGGGGACCAGCTCGGCCCTCTGCCCGCTCTGATTTCAGAGAGAAATATTAGGTGGAGTCCCTGGCAGACAGCAATCCACTTTGACTCGTGGTTTCACCCTCTTTGGGACTGTCAGTCTTCCAGGCTTTGTCAACACATTGCTCAGGCCGTTGTACAACTCCTTATAATTGACTGGTAGAATGACGGGCTAATCTTTGTACACAATCCAAATTGACTGATTGATTCTGGATAAAAGGTCTATGGTGTGCCAAGAATTGAGGAAATATTTCAGCTAAGACGAAAATGTTTTGAATACCAGCCAGACAATCTGGCAAATTGTATTTAGTTTTTAAACCAAGGAAGTGTAGACCTGAGGGCGGACTTTTATACTGTTGGGGATGTGGCTTGGTCACGATTGACAAGAAATGGACAAGAAATCAGCACCCTAAGTCAGGAAATCATCCAAAATGTGTTAAGGAAATTAAAGGAAAAAGCGAGGGCCGGCCCGAGCACCCGGGACGGGCACTTCAATATAGCAGATCAGTGTATCTTCTCTTAAATTCACAATGTGACACAAAGTCTGTAACACTGATAATACCAAGCAAGGCCAACCACGAGTCAGGGGTGTGTTGCTCTCTGCCAGAGACTCCACCTCAGAGACCAACCAATTAGAAATGTTGAAAATAGTCTCATAAATGATGCGTCAGGAAGCACATGTAGATGAAGATGTTTGGATGCAAAGACCCTCAATACTTGTTTAATCTCATAAAGGCTTCTGCTAGATGGTTTAGGTTCTGAGCAGCGAGAAAAAAATCAAGTAGATAAATATGACCACACATCAGTACAAAAACTCAAATAAAATTCAAGCCGCAAGCAGCATTGGTGGGGGACATCTGCCAGGGAGAGGAGAGACCAGGGGAGAGTCATGGAAAGGGGCTAACTGGACATGAATTGCCTCAGGGACTATTGTGCGGCCCTGTTTCTTTCTCTGTTTCTCCCTGCTACTCCTCCTTCCTCTCCTCTGCTGCACACCTGAGAGTAATCTGTGCTCAGGGAGGGGAGGGCTATTTGGAGGAGCTGAGAGAGGAGCAATGGTTGGGCACCCACACAGACCTGGAGAGCAGGAGGTTTCTTTGTACTCCTTTGTTTTCTGGATTTACAGGTATTTTTGTTTCTCCTTTTCCCTCAAAGGACAAGGTGAGGGCCGGCACGAGCCCCGGGACGGGGACCAGCTCGGCCCTCTGCCCGCTCTGATTTCAGAGAGAAATATTAGGTGGAGTCCCTGGCAGACAGCAATCCACTTTGACTCGTGGTTTCACCCTCTTTGGGACTGTCAGTCTTCCAGGCTTTGTCAACACATTGCTCAGGCCGTTGTACAACTCCTTATAATTGACTGGTAGAATGACGGGCTAATCTTTGTACACAATCCAAATTGACTGATTGATTCTGGATAAAAGGTCTATGGTGTGCCAAGAATTGAGGAAATATTTCAGCTAAGACGAAAATGTTTTGAATACCAGCCAGACAATCTGGCAAATTGTATTTAGTTTTTAAACCAAGGAAGTGTAGACCTGAGGGCGGACTTTTATACTGTTGGGGATGTGGCTTGGTCACGATTGACAAGAAATGGACAAGAAATCAGCACCCTAAGTCAGGAAATCATCCAAAATGTGTTAAGGAAATTAAAGGAAAAAGCGAGGGCCGGCCCGAGCACCCGGGACGGGCACTTCAATATAGCAGATCAGTGTATCTTCTCTTAAATTCACAATGTGACACAAAGTCTGTAACACTGATAATACCAAGCAAGGCCAACCACGAGTCAGGGGTGTGTTGCTCTCTGCCAGAGACTCCACCTCAGAGACCAACCAATTAGAAATGTTGAAAATAGTCTCATAAATGATGCGTCAGGAAGCACATGTAGATGAAGATGTTTGGATGCAAAGACCCTCAATACTTGTTTAATCTCATAAAGGCTTCTGCTAGATGGTTTAGGTTCTGAGCAGCGAGAAAAAAATCAAGTAGATAAATATGACCACACATCAGTACAAAAACTCAAATAAAATTCAAGCCGCAAGCAGCATTGGTGGGGGACATCTGCCAGGGAGAGGAGAGACCAGGGGAGAGTCATGGAAAGGGGCTAACTGGACATGAATTGCCTCAGGGACTATTGTGCGGCCCTGTTTCTTTCTCTGTTTCTCCCTGCTACTCCTCCTTCCTCTCCTCTGCTGCACACCTGAGAGTAATCTGTGCTCAGGGAGGGGAGGGCTATTTGGAGGAGCTGAGAGAGGAGCAATGGTTGGGCACCCACACAGACCTGGAGAGCAGGAGGTTTCTTTGTACTCCTTTGTTTTCTGGATTTACAGGTATTTTTGTTTCTCCTTTTCCCTCAAAGGACAAGGTGAGGGCCGGCACGAGCCCCGGGACGGGGACCAGCTCGGCCCTCTGCCCGCTCTGATTTCAGAGAGAAATATTAGGTGGAGTCCCTGGCAGACAGCAATCCACTTTGACTCGTGGTTTCACCCTCTTTGGGACTGTCAGTCTTCCAGGCTTTGTCAACACATTGCTCAGGCCGTTGTACAACTCCTTATAATTGACTGGTAGAATGACGGGCTAATCTTTGTACACAATCCAAATTGACTGATTGATTCTGGATAAAAGGTCTATGGTGTGCCAAGAATTGAGGAAATATTTCAGCTAAGACGAAAATGTTTTGAATACCAGCCAGACAATCTGGCAAATTGTATTTAGTTTTTAAACCAAGGAAGTGTAGACCTGAGGGCGGACTTTTATACTGTTGGGGATGTGGCTTGGTCACGATTGACAAGAAATGGACAAGAAATCAGCACCCTAAGTCAGGAAATCATCCAAAATGTGTTAAGGAAATTAAAGGAAAAAGCGAGGGCCGGCCCGAGCACCCGGGACGGGCACTTCAATATAGCAGATCAGTGTATCTTCTCTTAAATTCACAATGTGACACAAAGTCTGTAACACTGATAATACCAAGCAAGGCCAACCACGAGTCAGGGGTGTGTTGCTCTCTGCCAGAGACTCCACCTCAGAGACCAACCAATTAGAAATGTTGAAAATAGTCTCATAAATGATGCGTCAGGAAGCACATGTAGATGAAGATGTTTGGATGCAAAGACCCTCAATACTTGTTTAATCTCATAAAGGCTTCTGCTAGATGGTTTAGGTTCTGAGCAGCGAGAAAAAAATCAAGTAGATAAATATGACCACACATCAGTACAAAAACTCAAATAAAATTCAAGCCGCAAGCAGCATTGGTGGGGGACATCTGCCAGGGAGAGGAGAGACCAGGGGAGAGTCATGGAAAGGGGCTAACTGGACATGAATTGCCTCAGGGACTATTGTGCGGCCCTGTTTCTTTCTCTGTTTCTCCCTGCTACTCCTCCTTCCTCTCCTCTGCTGCACACCTGAGAGTAATCTGTGCTCAGGGAGGGGAGGGCTATTTGGAGGAGCTGAGAGAGGAGCAATGGTTGGGCACCCACACAGACCTGGAGAGCAGGAGGTTTCTTTGTACTCCTTTGTTTTCTGGATTTACAGGTATTTTTGTTTCTCCTTTTCCCTCAAAGGACAAGGTGAGGGCCGGCACGAGCCCCGGGACGGGGACCAGCTCGGCCCTCTGCCCGCTCTGATTTCAGAGAGAAATATTAGGTGGAGTCCCTGGCAGACAGCAATCCACTTTGACTCGTGGTTTCACCCTCTTTGGGACTGTCAGTCTTCCAGGCTTTGTCAACACATTGCTCAGGCCGTTGTACAACTCCTTATAATTGACTGGTAGAATGACGGGCTAATCTTTGTACACAATCCAAATTGACTGATTGATTCTGGATAAAAGGTCTATGGTGTGCCAAGAATTGAGGAAATATTTCAGCTAAGACGAAAATGTTTTGAATACCAGCCAGACAATCTGGCAAATTGTATTTAGTTTTTAAACCAAGGAAGTGTAGACCTGAGGGCGGACTTTTATACTGTTGGGGATGTGGCTTGGTCACGATTGACAAGAAATGGACAAGAAATCAGCACCCTAAGTCAGGAAATCATCCAAAATGTGTTAAGGAAATTAAAGGAAAAAGCGAGGGCCGGCCCGAGCACCCGGGACGGGCACTTCAATATAGCAGATCAGTGTATCTTCTCTTAAATTCACAATGTGACACAAAGTCTGTAACACTGATAATACCAAGCAAGGCCAACCACGAGTCAGGGGTGTGTTGCTCTCTGCCAGAGACTCCACCTCAGAGACCAACCAATTAGAAATGTTGAAAATAGTCTCATAAATGATGCGTCAGGAAGCACATGTAGATGAAGATGTTTGGATGCAAAGACCCTCAATACTTGTTTAATCTCATAAAGGCTTCTGCTAGATGGTTTAGGTTCTGAGCAGCGAGAAAAAAATCAAGTAGATAAATATGACCACACATCAGTACAAAAACTCAAATAAAATTCAAGCCGCAAGCAGCATTGGTGGGGGACATCTGCCAGGGAGAGGAGAGACCAGGGGAGAGTCATGGAAAGGGGCTAACTGGACATGAATTGCCTCAGGGACTATTGTGCGGCCCTGTTTCTTTCTCTGTTTCTCCCTGCTACTCCTCCTTCCTCTCCTCTGCTGCACACCTGAGAGTAATCTGTGCTCAGGGAGGGGAGGGCTATTTGGAGGAGCTGAGAGAGGAGCAATGGTTGGGCACCCACACAGACCTGGAGAGCAGGAGGTTTCTTTGTACTCCTTTGTTTTCTGGATTTACAGGTATTTTTGTTTCTCCTTTTCCCTCAAAGGACAAGGTGAGGGCCGGCACGAGCCCCGGGACGGGGACCAGCTCGGCCCTCTGCCCGCTCTGATTTCAGAGAGAAATATTAGGTGGAGTCCCTGGCAGACAGCAATCCACTTTGACTCGTGGTTTCACCCTCTTTGGGACTGTCAGTCTTCCAGGCTTTGTCAACACATTGCTCAGGCCGTTGTACAACTCCTTATAATTGACTGGTAGAATGACGGGCTAATCTTTGTACACAATCCAAATTGACTGATTGATTCTGGATAAAAGGTCTATGGTGTGCCAAGAATTGAGGAAATATTTCAGCTAAGACGAAAATGTTTTGAATACCAGCCAGACAATCTGGCAAATTGTATTTAGTTTTTAAACCAAGGAAGTGTAGACCTGAGGGCGGACTTTTATACTGTTGGGGATGTGGCTTGGTCACGATTGACAAGAAATGGACAAGAAATCAGCACCCTAAGTCAGGAAATCATCCAAAATGTGTTAAGGAAATTAAAGGAAAAAGCGAGGGCCGGCCCGAGCACCCGGGACGGGGGCCAGCTCGGCCCTCGCAGAGGGCCGGCCCGAGCACCCGGGACGGGGGCCAGCTCGGCCCTCGCAGAGGGCCGGCCCGAGCACCCGGGACGGGGGCCAGCTCGGCCCTCGCAGAGGGCCGGCCCGAGCACCCGGGACGGGCACTTCAATATAGCAGATCAGTGTATCTTCTCTTAAATTCACAATGTGACACAAAGTCTGTAACACTGATAATACCAAGCAAGGCCAACCACGAGTCAGGGGTGTGTTGCTCTCTGCCAGAGACTCCACCTCAGAGACCAACCAATTAGAAATGTTGAAAATAGTCTCATAAATGATGCGTCAGGAAGCACATGTAGATGAAGATGTTTGGATGCAAAGACCCTCAATACTTGTTTAATCTCATAAAGGCTTCTGCTAGATGGTTTAGGTTCTGAGCAGCGAGAAAAAAATCAAGTAGATAAATATGACCACACATCAGTACAAAAACTCAAATAAAATTCAAGCCGCAAGCAGCATTGGTGGGGGACATCTGCCAGGGAGAGGAGAGACCAGGGGAGAGTCATGGAAAGGGGCTAACTGGACATGAATTGCCTCAGGGACTATTGTGCGGCCCTGTTTCTTTCTCTGTTTCTCCCTGCTACTCCTCCTTCCTCTCCTCTGCTGCACACCTGAGAGTAATCTGTGCTCAGGGAGGGGAGGGCTATTTGGAGGAGCTGAGAGAGGAGCAATGGTTGGGCACCCACACAGACCTGGAGAGCAGGAGGTTTCTTTGTACTCCTTTGTTTTCTGGATTTACAGGTATTTTTGTTTCTCCTTTTCCCTCAAAGGACAAGGTGAGGGCCGGCACGAGCCCCGGGACGGGGACCAGCTCGGCCCTCTGCCCGCTCTGATTTCAGAGAGAAATATTAGGTGGAGTCCCTGGCAGACAGCAATCCACTTTGACTCGTGGTTTCACCCTCTTTGGGACTGTCAGTCTTCCAGGCTTTGTCAACACATTGCTCAGGCCGTTGTACAACTCCTTATAATTGACTGGTAGAATGACGGGCTAATCTTTGTACACAATCCAAATTGACTGATTGATTCTGGATAAAAGGTCTATGGTGTGCCAAGAATTGAGGAAATATTTCAGCTAAGACGAAAATGTTTTGAATACCAGCCAGACAATCTGGCAAATTGTATTTAGTTTTTAAACCAAGGAAGTGTAGACCTGAGGGCGGACTTTTATACTGTTGGGGATGTGGCTTGGTCACGATTGACAAGAAATGGACAAGAAATCAGCACCCTAAGTCAGGAAATCATCCAAAATGTGTTAAGGAAATTAAAGGAAAAAGCGAGGGCCGGCCCGAGCACCCGGGACGGGCACTTCAATATAGCAGATCAGTGTATCTTCTCTTAAATTCACAATGTGACACAAAGTCTGTAACACTGATAATACCAAGCAAGGCCAACCACGAGTCAGGGGTGTGTTGCTCTCTGCCAGAGACTCCACCTCAGAGACCAACCAATTAGAAATGTTGAAAATAGTCTCATAAATGATGCGTCAGGAAGCACATGTAGATGAAGATGTTTGGATGCAAAGACCCTCAATACTTGTTTAATCTCATAAAGGCTTCTGCTAGATGGTTTAGGTTCTGAGCAGCGAGAAAAAAATCAAGTAGATAAATATGACCACACATCAGTACAAAAACTCAAATAAAATTCAAGCCGCAAGCAGCATTGGTGGGGGACATCTGCCAGGGAGAGGAGAGACCAGGGGAGAGTCATGGAAAGGGGCTAACTGGACATGAATTGCCTCAGGGACTATTGTGCGGCCCTGTTTCTTTCTCTGTTTCTCCCTGCTACTCCTCCTTCCTCTCCTCTGCTGCACACCTGAGAGTAATCTGTGCTCAGGGAGGGGAGGGCTATTTGGAGGAGCTGAGAGAGGAGCAATGGTTGGGCACCCACACAGACCTGGAGAGCAGGAGGTTTCTTTGTACTCCTTTGTTTTCTGGATTTACAGGTATTTTTGTTTCTCCTTTTCCCTCAAAGGACAAGGTGAGGGCCGGCACGAGCCCCGGGACGGGGACCAGCTCGGCCCTCTGCCCGCTCTGATTTCAGAGAGAAATATTAGGTGGAGTCCCTGGCAGACAGCAATCCACTTTGACTCGTGGTTTCACCCTCTTTGGGACTGTCAGTCTTCCAGGCTTTGTCAACACATTGCTCAGGCCGTTGTACAACTCCTTATAATTGACTGGTAGAATGACGGGCTAATCTTTGTACACAATCCAAATTGACTGATTGATTCTGGATAAAAGGTCTATGGTGTGCCAAGAATTGAGGAAATATTTCAGCTAAGACGAAAATGTTTTGAATACCAGCCAGACAATCTGGCAAATTGTATTTAGTTTTTAAACCAAGGAAGTGTAGACCTGAGGGCGGACTTTTATACTGTTGGGGATGTGGCTTGGTCACGATTGACAAGAAATGGACAAGAAATCAGCACCCTAAGTCAGGAAATCATCCAAAATGTGTTAAGGAAATTAAAGGAAAAAGCGAGGGCCGGCCCGAGCACCCGGGACGGGCACTTCAATATAGCAGATCAGTGTATCTTCTCTTAAATTCACAATGTGACACAAAGTCTGTAACACTGATAATACCAAGCAAGGCCAACCACGAGTCAGGGGTGTGTTGCTCTCTGCCAGAGACTCCACCTCAGAGACCAACCAATTAGAAATGTTGAAAATAGTCTCATAAATGATGCGTCAGGAAGCACATGTAGATGAAGATGTTTGGATGCAAAGACCCTCAATACTTGTTTAATCTCATAAAGGCTTCTGCTAGATGGTTTAGGTTCTGAGCAGCGAGAAAAAAATCAAGTAGATAAATATGACCACACATCAGTACAAAAACTCAAATAAAATTCAAGCCGCAAGCAGCATTGGTGGGGGACATCTGCCAGGGAGAGGAGAGACCAGGGGAGAGTCATGGAAAGGGGCTAACTGGACATGAATTGCCTCAGGGACTATTGTGCGGCCCTGTTTCTTTCTCTGTTTCTCCCTGCTACTCCTCTGCAGAGACTCCACCTCAGAGACCAACCAAATAAGAATGTTGAAAATAATCTCATAAATGATTCGCCATTTTACGCTATTTTATCTGTCTTTTTTTATGTCCCCCTTTTCTTATATTATTATGACTGTTTTACTCTGATGGTTTTTAGCTCTAGTGTTTTCTCAAGGGGTCTCTCCACGCTAGGAGCTGCTCCTGGTCCACTTCTGGGGCCGCTGCCGGTGGATGACTCCACCTGCGTGGCTGGTGGCCCCTGCACTGTGGTGTGGGGCCTCGTGTCTGCGCCGGGTTGGGAAGTCTCCAGCTGCGCTCCTCGTGGGCTGGGCGCCCTCCTCAGCGTTGATGGTCCCCAAAGGTGGTTTGTCCCTTACCTCAGCCCTCGGTGCCCAGCCATGTCTCTCTTTTACGATAGCTAGTGTGAATGTGTGTGCGTGTGTGTGTGTATGCTGATGTCTGCAAGTGTGTGTCTCAATATGTCTCTGTATTTTTTGGGGGTGGGATGGACAGGTTTTTTGTTTTTATGCCGTTTTAGCCTTTGTGAGGCACTTTGTGTTGCTCTCAAGTATATAAAGTGCCTTATAAAAGAAAGCTTGATCAGTTGATCGATTGATTGCTTGCCATTCCAATAGTGGTAGGGTCCGTCTGCGGACTCCTGTACCCCTGCAGTCCAAACTCAGGCGTGAGCTTGCCAAGTTTGAACTTCCAGAGTTCACAAGTTGGAACTTGTGAACTTTGAATTGAGAAACACCCAATGGGTCTGTATTACACATTCCAATTTTCCTGACTTTTTCAGCACATTCAGGGGGTCAAAATGCAAAAAACTGGAATGAAAAATTCCTAGGGATAATATAGGGATTGTGATATTGATTCATGATGTGTAGGAATGAGGAAGTGTAGACCTGTGGGCTGACTTTAATACTTTTGGGGGTGTGGCTTGGCCACAATTGACAAGAAATGGACAAGAAATCTGCACCCAATGTCAGGAAATCATCCAAAATGTGTTTAGGAAATCGAAGGACAAAGCGAGGGCCGGCCCGAGCACCTGGGACAGGGACCAGCTTGGTTCCTGTGGTCACCATGGTAGGCACCAAAAGTACCATCAAAAGTTGATAGGGCAGACATTCAAATGAAACGTTGCCACCTTGGGGGCCAGCAATCGGCTCAACGTTATCTAGAGCCACCAGAGCAGCCAGGGCGCCCCAAGAGGCAACCCCACATGGGTTTTGGGTCTGATAAATTCATGCATCCCCGGAGGTCAGCGCTTGTTGGCATGTATTAGCTCTAGAATTGCCACAGTTATCCAAGTAACATTGGAGCAATCAAAGGAACCATAACTGATTTGGAAAAAAAGGAAAAGTGGGCTTTTTTTGACAAAGTGTTGAGAACCGTGGCAAAGGAGGGTGGGAACCCCTCCGACGTATCCCACAGAGGCCACCCTCTGCGCAGGATGCCACCTTGAGCCTGGGCCAGGCTCATCTCTGGAGCTTCATGTTTCCGAAAACTGGGTTTCCAATTTAGTGCGAAAGGTCCCCTGGAGACGGTAAGTGACTTGCAAACCGAACCTGGGGGGGGAGGCGAAATCCACATACGTTCCAACAAACCACCTAGAAGGTTCGTTTCGTGCCCCTGGCACTCCGATGCAGTATCTGGCGCCCCTGGTACTCCAACAACACTGTCGCTCCCCTGGTACTCCTCCGTAACTCTGGAGGTGGTTGGGGGCTCTGGCCTGCTGTCCCCCTACGGGGAAAGGGGGCCTGGTGTCGGCCGCAGCCCCACGGAGGGGCCCGGGCTGGTGGGGTTTTCATCCAGCGCTAAAGTGCCATCGGAAGAAACCCCAAACCTATTGGGTGATTTCATAGACGGCCGGTGGGAGAAAAATCACCCAATAGGTTGCACGTTGTCCCGGCTCCACTTTGCAAAATTTCCCCACCCTGGTGCTCCTTTGTCTCCCTGGAGGGATGGGGGGGCCCTGCTCCGCTATCCCCCTGCAGGAAAAGGGTGCCCGTTGTCGGCCGCGGCCCCACGGAGGGGCCCGGCTGGTGGGGCGTTTATCCAGAGCTAAAGAGCCCTCAGAAGAAACCCCATACCTATTGGGTGATTTCATGGACGGCCAGTGGGAGAAAAATCACCCAACAGGTTGCACGTTGTCCCGGCTCCACTTTGAAAAATTTCCCCACCCTGGTGCTTCTCCCATGTCCCTGGAGGGGAGAGCGACCCAGTCCCGCTCTCCCCACGGCCGAAAAGGGGGCCCGGTGGTGAGCGCGGCCCCCCCGAGGGGCTCTGCTGGAATGGTCATCCGGAGACAAGCTCCCATCCACATGAACCCCCTACCCATCACCTCACCCCCTGGAGCCCCGCTAAAGGAAATCACCCAAGAGCGGGTGTTGCCCCTGGTCATCCAAACCGACATTAGTTTTGCCCAAGTGCTCCTCCATCTCCCTGGAGGAGACAGGGGCCCTGTCCCTCCCTTCCCATGACCAAGAAGGGGGCCCAGTGGTGGGCACGGCCCCACCTAGGGGCTCTGCTGGAGGGGTCATCCAGAGACAAGCACCCACCCACAGGAACCCCCCATCCACATTGCCTTACTCCCTGGACCCACCCCCAGCAGAGTCAACATCACCCAAGAGGGCTGCTGGTTCCCCCGCCGCTGTGTGCAAAATTTCCCCAACCCCGTGCTCGTTCATCTCCCTGAAGGGGAGAGGGGCCCTGTCCCGCTCTCCCCATGTCCGAAGAGGTTGCCCAGCACTGGCCGTTGACCCACGGAGGGACCGCTCTGAAGGTTTCATCCAGAGGTCCCCCCAGACATCACTGGTATACCCCACTGCATGCCCCCTGTGAGGGGGAAGCTGCACCGGGCCTTGGCTGGGCTCTTTTCTGGGCTCGTTTCTGGAGCTTCATGTTCCCAAAAACCAGGTTTCTGAAATTGTGCGGAAGGTCTCTTGGAGACAGTATGTGACTTGCAAACCCGACGCATGAAGTGAAAAACCTGGCCGTCCCGGCAAAATCACCCATTAGGTTGGGTTCAGAGTGGAACCTATTGGTTGAATTCCCGGGCTGTCCCAACAATGTCGCCCAATAGGTTGGGTTCAGATTGGAACCTATCGGGTGAATTCTGGGGCCGTCCCAACTAAATCGCCCATTAGGTTGGGTTCAGATTGGAACCTATCGGGTGAATTCCCAGGCCGTCCCAACTAAATCGCCCATTAGGTTGGGTTCAGATTGGAACCTATCGGGTGAATTCCCGGGCCGTCCCAACAAAATCGCCCAATAGGTTGTGTTAAGAGAGGAACCTATTGGGTGAATTGCCGGGCCGTCCCAACTAAATCGCCCAATAGGTACGGTTCAGAATAGAACCTACTTGGTGACATCCACGGCCGTCCCAGCAAAGTCACCCAATAGGTTGGGTTCAAAATGGAACCTATTGGGTAACATCCTCGGCCGTCCCA
>JBAMNC010000543.1:660000-1022500 GCA_037902135.1 Cetoscarus ocellatus
TGCAGCAGAGACACGCCTTAAGGACGAGTTATTTCTTTAAAGGGTCGCCTCTCAAGCCATGAAGTTACGTTTCTGTTGGGATTTTTAGTCTGAAAACAAAAATGCAACTAAAGGACAATCTCCACATGCAGGGAATGCCAACATAGATCCACAACATAGATCTTCATATGAGGGGATTCAAGAAAAAAAATCATAGACAGCGGAGGCGTTTCAGGTAACATGAGGACGACCTCTGCATGACAGAGCAGACAGCAAACTGAGAAATATTGGTGTTCGAAAGATTTCAGCGAGGGCAGTGAGTGAAATAAACTCTGGACAGAGTCAAATCCATGAAAATGTATTCTCAGCTGAAGAAGTGTTGGTGTCAAAAACCCGTGTTAAAATGATGTATCAGTAAATCAGATCCATAGGTGTCACTCTGGAAAATTTAACTCTGAACTTTTCACTCAACTCTAAACATGTAAGTGACACTTAAAGAGTCCATCATCCCGCTGGCCCCCCATTACTGGAAAAGAACCGTTAAGCATCATTATCTCCTGCATGAAAACTAAACTGCAGTGCATTTTTTCTTTTACATAAACATGCTTCAGCCAAACATTGTATCTTTATTTCAGCTAATGATCCCCAGTAATGTACAGTAAATAAATACATCAATGTTTACACTTTGCAGTGATCATATTCTGTTAACACTTAGGTAGTTAAAAGTGAATTCCTGACACTACATAAAAGTGTTGATAAAAAAAAAAGTCACTGTTAAGTTTTAACTATAAAATAAACAAATACACTTTGCGAGAGTTGAAGCACCAACTCTCCAAAAAGAATAAAAAGATCACTTTGTGGTGTGGATCCATGAGCCGAAACATGAACTCTGACAGTGATTTGTCTGTGTAAGAATTTGCTGCATCATGACCAAGAAATAAAGAGTCTATCTATATTTTTATTCTGCTTTAAAACAAAAAAGAACGTAAAATAATTATGCCTTAATGCATCAATAATTGAATAATAAACTCAATGCCTTACTTTTCTGATTTTTTCTGTGTGACATCACATGGATGTCCCGCCCCCTGCTGCATGGCTGAAGGAACTTCATCCCGCTCTGAACACCTGAAGTAAAGAGTGTTGTGACCACTTTAATCCACATATTCAGTCAGAAGTATCTTCTGCTGTGCAGTGAAGCGCTCAACAGAAGCTTAATGTTCACATCAAATATTTGTTCATCATGTTATGAAGCACATCCATCCATCCATCCATCCATCCATCCATTATTTAGACTGCTTATCCCTCACAGGGTCCCAGGGCAGAGGGACTTTTCACAGTGGACATTTGGTAAGAGGTGGGACACACCCTGGACTTGTTGCCAGACAAGCACAGGACTGATATAAATAGACTATCAGTTAAGATTTAGAGTCACCGAATAACCAAACAAGCAACTGCAGAAAAAACACACGTCTACACGTACAGATCAGGACCAACTGGGGCGTCAAACCAGCAACCTTTTTGCTGAGGCATCAGCATGACCTGGTGTACCACCACAGCCCTTGAAGACCCCATATTATGCTTCAACTTTTACATGTCCGTGTGTGTTTTACATGGATCTTCCATGCACTTCTATGCACAAGACAACAAAGTCTTTACAGCATCAGTAACTTAGAGGCCTTGGAATGCAAAGTTGTTGCCAACATGATGCCAAGCAGTGACCAATAAAGGAGGATCAGGAGAGCTGAAAGTATGAACCAAGAGGGTTTTCTGAACATCAGTGATCATGAACGTATTCAAGGAAAAAACAAAAATAAAGTTATGAACCTGAGTGGAGCAAAATATTGCTTCTGAAAATACCGTTCATGTTTTTGTAAACTATGAGTTTGTTTTTTACAAAAACATGAATGACCTCACTGAAATACTTTGAAATTATGCAGACAAATCCAAAATGGTGTTCGGCTGTGTCCTCCTAAATCAGTAACAATATCCTCTAGAAGAGTCTCACGACTTTATCAAGTTAAAACCACAACACAAACTCTCTCACAGAGATGCTCATGGAGTGTGCTGCCTACCTCCGTGTCCAGGTGATCCAGTAATCAGCAGAAATCCTGTTCTCCTGGGGCCTGTTGCACAAAGTAGGATTCAGACATCCAGGATAAATGACTAAGCCTGGCTCATCGAATCCAAAACAAGAGGGTTCAGGCTTAGTTGGTTGCACAAAAGACCAAGCGAGGATGACAGCACACGGATTCATCAAGCCAGGTGTAACCAATCCTGGATCAGTGCGCGCACGCGGTTCCTTAAACAGACCCCGCGATCGATCACAGAATCACGGATTCACCATGACAACAAGAGCGGCGTGCTTCCCTCTGTCGGAGCAGGAAGTCTCCATGGACGCGTATGAGGGGGTTCAAGACCTTAATAAAAAAGAGGAAACACCGCCACGGCGATACAACAACAACAGGAAGCACTGCAGACCGCCTGAATGTGTAAGTAGTACTGACACACACTCCAACTCCGCTGAAACATCACAATATCAGTCCAAATAGTTCATTAACGTCTCCGAAATCATGTGTCCTGATTATGAATTTGTTGAACTGCACATGAAACTTATGATCCATGCCCCTATACTGTTGGAGTATATGTATGCAAGAGTGCACGAGTTTGTGCGTGCATGCAGAGCCGTCTCTACCCAATGTGGGGCCCTAGACGAGATTTTATATGATGCCCCCCTCCATCAGTGATTTACATATGTTTACATAAGAAATCAAAAAGCATTGTTTTTACCATTATCTTTAATTTATAAGAAAACGTGTCACCAAATTCACATACTTGACAAATAACAAATACATACAAATAAATTCTGAAATACAATATAAATACCCTTACCGCAAAAAAAAACAAACATTTAAATAGGTGAACAAATAATAATAATTTTGATAAATCATAAGTACAAAAATCAACATCAAACAATTTAAATAACCACACAGTTAGTGAACAATAACTCCATACATAAACTACATTTACACTATGCAATACCTTAACATTTGAATCACTGTGAGCTTTCCTACTTTAAGAGTTAATAGAAATAACTAGTTTTAATATAATTATATTGAAGGTGAATTTTTTTCACAGATTTTGTGGCAACCCCCTGGAGGCCATGGCGCCTTTTGCTTATATTGCCTAATGGGCATGACGGCTCTGCATGCATGTGTGCGTGGGTAGGTCATGAAATAACCACTTAAAGCCGTGTGTGTGTGTGTGTGTGTGTGTGTGTGTGTAGATTAAACATGACTGGGCCAAAGCTGACATGCAGCAGGTCCCACTGAGGGTGATTTTGTGAATAGGAAATCCTTTCACAGCATTAATGTTCAGGTGAACATGACTTTTTGATGTTGTTATTTAATTAACGTTATGCACTCCTTGTTATGTGCATTGATTGGTTTAATAGTCTACATCTTATAGTTTCAGGTGCTGACTGCCTGATCAGCAAAGTTGTGGCAAATTGACCTCTACAGTCTACCAGCACCAGTCACAAGGTGAGCCCCACAGCCTCTGTTGATAACTACTTTAACATCATGGCTGTGTCAAGAATGTCTCTGTTTCTGAGGTTATGATGATGATGATATTTTGTTTTCACAGGTGAATTATCAGGTGTGTTGCTGGGGGACAGAGCGTATGCCTGCCAGCCTTTTCTCCTCACACCGTTTACAGACCCTCGGGGGGGCACAGCAGCCATACAGCCATGCCCATGACAGGACAAGGGCCCGAATAGAAATGACCTTTGGCCCCCTAAAGGCACGCTTTCATTGTCTCCAAAACCTGAGGGTCAGTCCAGACAGGGCATGTGTCCTGTGCAGTCCTCCACAATGTGTCCTGCCTGAGTACAGAGACCCCCACAGTGCCCTCACACATAGACTGGGACAAGTCTGCCATCTTCACACATGACGACAGTTAAATATGACCTGCAACGGCAGACAAATATGTTTTAATTTTAAATTATTTTGTCCTATTATGATGTTTACAGGCCTGCAGAGAGGCTCCTGCATCATTCATCTGTCTGTTCATTTGTTGTGTTTGGATTTGTCCTGCATTTATTTTAGTGTGCAGACATGTGGGGTGGATTATATACAGCCTTTTGAATGTGCATTTATTCTTGTGTTTTATAATATGCTTTGATTCTGTGCTTTCTGTCTTGTTGAGCAGTGTGTGACTTCAGTTTTAAAGGAGCTGATGGTTTACCTGCTCTGATTTATCCTTACTCAATAAAGGAAACACTATTTGACTATCTGACTTTTATTTTAACTAATATGGGATGTGCATTTTATTTATATTCTGTGGATAACTTATCTAATGATTGCAAAATCAAAGGGTCAGTTCGTCTGTTAAGTCTTCAGGCAGGGGTGTGACGAAGCTGGCTCTCACAAAAATCCACAAGAGGTCATTTTCACTCATAACCGAGTCAAGACCAGGTTTTGTTCAGGATCATGGCTTAACCCTGCTGCCATTTATTTTAATGAAATGTTAGCCGAGAACATTCTGTCACACAGTCTTTTGTTTCATTACACATCTACATTTTTTTTACAGCAAACCACTGATGAAGACATAAAATAAGGAATGACCCTCTAAAATATATAGTTGTAAGCTTTCCTTTTAATATGCTTCTCAAAAATAGTTTGGAAAAGTCATTTTTGGCAGATTATTTCTCCCTTTTTCATTTTAAGTTTACAGTTGAAGTCATTATTATTACAGTGGCCACTGAGGGCAAACAGCCTTTAACAGCTCGATGCAGTTTAATAACAGGAAAACACCTGCCAGAGCAGAAACCTGCTTCACATTAGAAACAAAACAATTTAATTTTAAACTCATTTCATTGTAACATTTGGCCAAAAGGGCTCATAATGAACTGTTCCGTGTATTCATCGACCTTTATTTGATACAATATTATTACACATTCTGTTTATTCATGTTGGAAGACAGAACATTTACCGTAAAGGTTCAAACACATGAGCACTTCAAATTTAGGAGCGGCTGTGCATTGTCTCTCCAATGCACTCCCCCAGCCACAGCGCCCCCTGCAGGCCTCGAGCACTTCTGCTGTACTCGGCTCTGCTGTTTTTGCTCTTGCAGGTGTTTCTGTGTTTGGATTGTTGTTGATTGTTGTTGGATTGTTGTTTTGCTGCTTGTCTAAAAGCCACACAGGGGCTGGCAGCTCTATCATCAGTTTCATTTGTACAAGGACCAGTTTTTTCCTTGACTTATGCTTCAAGGGCCAGCTTTTCAAAAATAAATAGAATTAATACTAAGATTTTTTTTTATATAATTGACACATTAAAAGCTAAATATTCGTTTTTCCAATTGAATGTGTCCTTGCCTTTAAAAGTGAGATCAGTCCCCATCACCATACAGCTGCAAACCATATTAGGCCAGTTGGGATGTTTTGGCATCTCGATTTTGTGTCTGACTGTAATATGCTCATAGACTTGGTAGAACATTTTCTACCAAGTAGATTTCTCTAAAACAATCAAACATGAAGTCATTCTTGTTAGAATAGTTTCAGCTGAAATTGTTTTTGGGGTTGTGTTGAGACTTAAAGGGACAAACAGACAAAAAAGTTGCCCTTAAAACCACAACAGGGTTTTCTTCATTATATTTTCAGAATTTAAGAGTCCTCTGAGGGCCAGATGGGAAGCTGTGGGGGGGTCAGATGAGGCCCCCAGGCCGTTGTTGATCACTGACCTATAGTGTCATGAGGAACGAAGCAGGCGGAGCTGAACTGTGTGGAGAAAACGTGTGGTGAAAAAGAAGCATTAGCTGTGACAAAAAGCCACAGACCAAGAGCCAGCTACACTTTCACCGTCACGTCCACTGCTGTTGTTTGGAGCTGCACCCGCCTTCACCAAGGAGGTACTGTGTGACATTTTAAGTTAAAGAAAAGTCTGAAGAGCTTTAATCAAAGAAGTGGTCTTTATTACAGCAAAGAAGCCAAACATTACAGACAAGAATAATTATGAGCCATGAAATCTTTACTCGACCGGCCTCTCATCAGGACACTTCAACTCCTCAGGGCCGTTCATTCATTTTTACTTCAGAGGAATTACGGACATCTTGACGTGATTAACTCCTTAGTGAGTGATTTCTTTAAATTTCTATCACTGCTTCAGTCTCTGCATGCTATAGAGAAGGCCATCATCATTTTAATATCCGAATTTTCCTCCTTTCTTTGCATCAGACCATAAATCTGAAGGAAAAACTGAAAACTGCTGCAGCGACAGAATCAACTTCTGTCCTCAGTGAAACTAAAGATTTTTTTTAACAATATCTGTCAAAATGTGAAGTTGAATCCTCTTCTAGTACAATCTCTGACATTTGTGTATGTACAACAGAACCAATGTTCTGACATTGCATCCATCATCTACATCCCTACTGTTCATCCAACAATAGAGCGCTCATGATCGTCTATTTACAATAACATCCGTAACAGTAAACCTGCTTGTTCCAGCTGTGTGAAACCTCTGACATTTTATTTACAATATTTCTTTTTCTTCTGAATCAGTTTGTGCACAACAGAAACACAAATCATATCTTGTGAGGCCTCGCGGAGAGTTCACGAGAGCCTCAGATGAAGAAAACACATGAATCATGGTTTTAAAAGCATTGATCGTCCATGAGAACGCGTTCAACAAAGCCCTGGTTTGAGATCTAAAATGCTGTTCAAATGCTTGAGGAAATTCAAATGATTAGGCACAATAAATGTTTTTAGTGTCTCACAGTCCTGCGTGTTTCACTCACTAAGCCTGTTCGCATCTATGAGTCCATGTGTGTGTTTCAGGGATCATAAGTGAGTAGGATACCAGGATGGAGAGAAAACAGCTTATCCCAAAACTGTAAAAGAAAGAAATACTCTGGTGCATGTAAACGCACTGATGTTACAACCAACCACAAACAGAGCGATGGGGCTGTTACACAAAGAAACCACAGCAACGTCACAGAGAGTTCATCAAGTGAAAACAAGACAAATACTACGGCACCTAAATACTGAAAAACTACTTCTTACGCTTCAATATACAGCTTCTGTCAGCGCTTCTTAAACTCTTCACGGGCACAAAAGAGCGGCCGCCACACCCACTGTGGGCCCGTTACATCACTCACACTCTCCGCCGCGGCCTCTTTTTGTCCTCAAACTCGCAGTTTAAGAAACGCTGGTGGGTGGAGTAAACGTGGAATGACAGAATGATTGTTCTTACAAGCAATGCAAGTAAACAAACAATAAATACAAACAATGTGCTCTATCGTATAGACATATTTACACAAAGTCTTTGGCTTATGGAGAAACATCGGCTACAAAATAATATCAAAAAAGAAGAAACCAGAGGGAGAGGACGGAGAGGTGCTGCATCCAGAGGAGACGATACAAGTTTGAGCTTCTGCTCTGAATAAACATGATAAACATGGTGGTTTTTTGAGAGACGCTGAATGAAAACAAAGAAAATCTGCTTCACATTTTTCTTAATTAATAAAATAAATCCTGGCGTCACAGTCTGACTGATGTTGCATTAACTGGCTCTAATGTTGCTGCATGGACACGTTTAATCAACAGAAGTGAACAGATTAAGAGCTGCTGAGGAAAACATTTTAGTAATTTTACATCGAGCTGCAGCGCTGTTGGATCCTCCAGCCGATGTTTAAGCTTGAAAGAAGTTCAGAAATCCCCACGAGCAACCTCAGCGCTTCCAGTTGAATATCACGAGCTGCTTCGAACTCCTGACCCGACACACAGATGGACTGTTCAGTATATTTCACTGGTCCATCTGAGAAAGAGCCCAGAGAAAGTGTTTGGGAGTGGGCAGATTGTTTCAAAGACATCTCTGGCAGGTGATTGCATGATTGTTCTGTCAATCACATTCCTTACAGGCCAATCAGATAATGTAGTAGGTGGCAGAGTTAATTTTGAGAGCACTCTTTAATTTAGTTTTATAGCCTTTTGCCTAAGACATCTTTTAGTTTAGTCATAATTTATTCATCTAACTTGTTTTAATTTTAGTCTAGTTTTAGTTGATGAAATTTCGCCGACAACATTTTAGTCGGCGAAATCTACTGTAAATTTAGTTGACTAAAATATGAAGCGTAAAGTGTAAGGCATTTTTTATGTTTCCTTGAATGCTTGTAAAGTTTGAATGTCTAAATTAACAGAAACAAATTAAACTTTTGTGTGAAATGCAGTCACCTTCATTGAGGCTACCTGGCAGAGCATCTCAGTTACAATACCAGAACTGACAACAAACAGTGAACCTGCTCTACATGAATATATCAATTCATAAAGAGAGCAGCTCTGATTGGATCGCTCCCAAACTTATCCCGCCACCATGAAGCTAAGGCAGCTGTGACTGGATGTCTCTCTTAACTCATCCAACCTTTCCACACAACCAAAGCAGCTGTGATTGGACATATTCCTAACTTGTTCCTACTATTTAAACATTTTAGTCTAGTTTTTATTTGTTGACAAAAATGTCAGTTGCTTTAGTTTTAGTTTTTGTCCATGTGCACTTGTTTTTATTATAGTCTACTTTTTGTCAGGTGGAAAAAAGTTGTTGACGAAAACTACGACGAAAATAATTAGTCAACAAAATTAACACGGGTAGGTGGGTGCTACTGCACAATGTCGGCTGATGGGCTCCAGTCAGTCTGCCTGAGAGCAGCCAGACAGTCAAAACATCACTTTGTGATCCTGCATGTCGACGCAGAGAAACACTGTGTTATATTCAGCCTGTTCATAATGTTTGAAATGATGAAACTAAATGGATCCACTTCTTTAAACTGAGAGAGTAGTGGACATGATTTTTTCATACATGTGTCTAAAAACAGCTTCATACATGCAGACTGTGATTTTTAAGCTAACTTCAGGTTTTTAGAAATGTGTCATTTAAAACATGAGAAATCAGGATGTCCTCCCTGTTTGTGTAAAGTTACACAAACAGCATTTGGACGGCTGCGGAGCGTGTTTTAACTCGGTATAAGCTGAGTTAAATCTTGCCATATCTCATGAAGTCAGAAAACAGCAGATTTCTTCATCATTCCTTTAAGTATCTGGTGATTCCAATGATTATCTAACTAATTTCAGTAAAACAGAGCACCTTTTACTACCTCCTGTGAATGCAGTTCCCCTCTGTGAAAGAGTGGCAGACACCGGTGCACACAAAAACAGAGCGTCCTGGAGTCCGTCCACTTGGAGACATGATAGCTATAATTCATAGAGTGTTAATAATTCTCAGTCTTCGTTAAAGGCAATAACTCCTCCTCAACCCCCCAAAAATCTGTTCATGTTTGAGTCGTGGGCTGAATTTTCCCATATTTGTCTTGGCTGAATTAAAAGTGCATCGGGCCCAGCCCTGAACACAAACATGACTACACTCAGTGTCAAACATCTGAACACAAAAGTTCAAGTTTGGGGCGACAGAGAAGACTTCAAACTTCTATCCAGTAGATCATAAATGATGCAAAATAAAAAAAAAAATACAAGGAAACAAGTATACAGCTCACACAGAGCTTAGAACATAAACAATGATACATAACACACTTTTTAAACACTTAGTGAAAATCCTACACTGTTTTTCAAGTTGCCACTTCATAATAAGTAAAAAAAATACTCAATGTGTAAACTCTCTGTTGTTTCAATGGCAGCCTTGATCCTTGAAAACTACTTATAGTTTGTTTTTCTGCATCTTTGATTCGTCAACTGATATTTTCGGTATATAACCACAGTAAAATGAGTTTAAACGGCATGAATAAGCACTGAAATACATGTTGTTGTTGTGACTGAAATAAGGAAATAAAGAAACACAGGGGCTGATCTATAGAGAAGAAAATGAGCATTCACAGGTTGTAACTTTGAAGTTTCTTGTATAAAAGTACAGTTTTATAATCATGATCAGCTTTATGTCCAGAATTCAAACATTAGCATGATGATAAATTAGCGTGAGCAGGAATGTGTGGCCACAGAAAACTTGCAGCTGTAGTTGCAGCTCGCACGGGGGAGAGGGAGACATCTAGTGGGCACATTGAGTACTGCAGGTGAAACAGCATGAGGCGTCGAGTCCTTGGGAAACATTTAAATGAGGGCCTGAAACATACAGGGGGCCCACTGGCACTGAAAAAGCTGTACAATAAGCGTAAAGGAGTAAAGGGAGTATCATCGCCTCCCCTCTGTTTTCCCTCCCAGCAGCCCCCTCTGCTGAAAAGTCTGGACTTCTTCCCTTTGTTTGGATATTTATCAGCGCTATACAAGGAGCCGCTCCTGCCATTTGTAGGGACACAAAATGGGTGCTACAGAACGGCCAGCACAGAGAGGAGACGGGACCGAGCGAGGCGAAGGATCAAACACGTGTGCGGAGTAAAGATGCTCTGCTCCTCTTCGTGGCTCCTTTTTTAAGAGGACTCGATAAACTCCAGGGCCAGGTCGTAGCAGAACCGGTACTGCTCCTGTACACACAAACACACAGATGCTGGACTCAGTTTATGCTGCTATCAAAACAGTTTACATCACACCGCAACAAATAAGCAGTTATGCTGCTGTCCTCACTTTAATTTAAAGGAAATGCCAGTTTAATTCAACTTGTATGAATGAAGAGATAATTGATCAATTATCCTTCTTTATTGACATATTGTTGAGCCTGCACGGCTCTGGAGGAAGTTTGTAATTATTTCTAAACACAGTGGAAAAGATAAAAACAGGTTTTCAAGAAATGGTTATGTACTAACAAGTTCTCGCTTAAAATAAAAACAAAGGACCTCTTTCACAGTACATGTAATTTTGCCCACAGCCCAATTTTTTGTTTATTGTGTGGTATTTGTAGTACACCCAGAGACTCCCAAGAATATACCTTTAGAAAATCCAAAAGTCATCCAGGGCCTGTACTATGACCTATTTATGATCATTGCCATAGGTGTGAGCCAGGGTGCACACTTTACCCCAAAACTTACTCAAACACAAATAATAAATCATCAAATTGGGTCAAATCACCTTCACTGAAGTCTGGTGCATCTTTTGAAATCAAATGTAAAGCTAAGTATTACAATTGAAAGAAGTTATTGAATTTTAACTGGAAAAAAATTAGTTTTTTTTAGGATTTTTTCAACAAATTCAATTCTTTGGAGATGTGTCTGACCAACTTACAGTTGCTGTACACCTAAAATACTTACAAATTATTTGGCCACATATATATTCTCAAAGTGGGAAAAAAAATCATCAAATTCTGAGACCGGTAAAGTTGTTCAATTAACAGGTTGGGTTACTGTGGAAGAATCAGGATACTGTTCCATGTCTTGTATTATATCAAGGGTAATGTTTTATTTCATGCAATTTGCAGCAAATGAATGTTAACTTCAATTTAGTATTGTGCATTCAATTGAATTATATTTTTTTTCAAAATGTTTTTCATTTAAAACAGAAAAGGTATGCAGGGCCTGTAATTCCTCTTTTTTAAAATATCATCCAATGCAATGCTAATCAACACTGCAATACATGCTATATATTTCAAATGAATAAATGGGATAGTGGTGCATCTCCTTGTATGATAGAGTAGTACGTTCAAGCTGAGGCAATATGCTATTGTTGACCTTCACGCTTGTGGTCAAGACGAGTTTAGTCAGTTCTGCCATTCTGTAAAGAATTGTTGTCCAAGCAACATATGTCCCTAGCTAGCTAGTATCAATTTGTCATTTGAGTATAAACAACATATATTCTGCTGCAAGTGTTATATTCAGCAGATTTCTTTTTAAGTATAGCTGTCCATATACAGTGTTTTCTGTTACCACAATTTAGTGTGCACACATGTACATTTTATGAAAAAATTGTGCATCTAGTACAATACTAAGTGGTATCCATACCTATAACTATACCTTTTTGTTGTTAGTGTATTTTCCAGGTTTGTTTCCCTGAGAATACTGGGCAAAACTGAAAACAAACCTTTCATGGAATCAAATGACCATGCTTACTAATCTTTCCCAAGCTACACTGTCAAGATATTTTCATACAATTGCAGATATTTAGAACACAATAGTTGTTCCCAAATACCTTGGCACAAATCATATTTCACGCCACGATGCCATAACTCACAACACTGTCTTTACTAAAGCTTTTTATGGTGACCAGGTCACTCTTATCTTAGATGGTACATATATCTACCTCAACAAATGCAGTGATCATCAGTTTCAAAGGGCATCTTACGGAGGACAGAAAAAACGAAATTACCTAAAATTCATGTCAGTTGTACTGCCTGATGGATATGTTTTAGACACTATTGGCCCCTAACATGGTAACGTAAATGATGCAACAATAACTCGGCTCATCATGGAAAAAATTGAAATATTGAAATCTTGGTTAGAAGCAAATGACAATGTGATTGTAGATCGCCGTTTCAGGGATGCCTTAGATCTTCTTGCTAAGTTGGGGTACGATGCTAGAATGCCGTCATTTTTACCAACTGGTAAATCCCAATTGGATTCCTCAACAGCCAATAGTGATCGTTGCTGTACCAAAACAAGATGGATAGTAGAGTCCTACCACGGGCGTTTAAAGAAGTGGATGTTGTTTAAGGAACAACTTACCTCAAATTATTTCGTTGAGGTCATTGGCAAATTAGTGCGCATAGTAACTGCATGTCTCAATGCCTTCAGAGGACCAATATATGTTTCAGATCCAGATAGAGAGGAACGAGATACTAAGATGGCTCAGCGTATGCTTTCACTTTTAAAAAAAGACAATGTTTTGGCAAAACGAGTTGCAGAAGACCCAAATATGTCACGTAGAGCTCGTAGTGAATGGCAGAAGCTTGAAGCATCTGATATCTCGTTCCCTCATGTGGATCTGGAATACCTTGAGACCATAACATGTGGTACATACCAAATCAAACAGTCCCCTGGCTACATTGCTGAGCATCAAAAAAATGATGGTGACTATGAGATTTGGGTTTACCAGCATGATGCTGATCTCATTAGGGGACAGATTCATTCTCGTCACAGATCTCAAATAAAATACAATGTTTGGATTCAATTTGACAAGAATGCATCAGATGATCCTGTGAAGGCATATTATTGTCTCTGTCCTGCTGGAAAGAGAACCTCTGGCATGTGTGCACATGTTGCATCTGTAATCTATTATTTGGGATATTATAAACATTTTCAAAATCAGAAACCCCTCCAACCATACACAAGCAAATTCAAAGACTCCATTCTATGAAATAACCAGCCAATCATACATCTTATGGATTTCTCAGATCCCCTTTCCCTCACTATAGTTCCAGTCTACAAATTAAAATTGTCCAAGCCGTTGCTATGCAAAAAGACACGAAGGCCATAAAACAGATTACATGTATATATAAGTACTAGAAACAGAAATTGGCAGAAGTAATGTTTATGTATTGCTGTCATTGTAGATATACACAATCTGATAACAACAATCCAAAACTGCATCGCTTTTTACTTGTATCAATGGCTCATTATTATCTCATCACAAAGGCATAGTATACAGGCCCTTTGTGGCTGTTCAATATTAAAATGAATAACATTTCATGTGAAATGTTTGTTTTGAATCTAGCATTCAAATTCTAAAAGAAATCATACTTAAAGGATGAATTCTGAACAAATCTTTAAAGGTTCCCTGATATACAAGATATGGAACAGTATCCTGATTCTTCCACAGTAACCCAACCTGTTAATTGAACAACTTTACCGGTCTCAGAATTTGATGATTTTTTTCCCACTTTGAGAATATATATGTGGCCAAATAATTTGTAAGTATTTTAGGTGTACAGCAACTGTAAGTTGGTCAGACACATCTCCAAAGAATTGAATTTGTTGAAAAAATCATTAAAAAAAACATTTTTTTTCCAGTTAAAATTCAATAACTTCTTTCAATTGTAATACTTAGCTTTACATTTGATTTCAAAAGATGCACCAGACTTCAGTGAAGGTGATTTGACCCAATTTGATGATTTATTATTTGTGTTTGAGTAAGTTTTGGGGTAAAGTGTGCACCCTGGCTCACACCTATGGCAATGATCATAAAATAGGTCATAGTACAGGCCCTGGATGACTTTTGGATTTTCTAAAGGTATATTCTTGGGAGTCTCTGGGTGTACTACAAATACCACACAATAAACAAAAAATTGGGCTGTGGGCAAAATTACATGTATTGTGAAAGAGGTCCTTTATATATTTATGCGACAACAATTTAAAAGCAAAGTCACTGTTTTATGGACTGTTTTAATCAAAGGTGCAATACTTTTTTTTTTATTGTTGGTCCCACTCCTTTCTAGAGCATAATTTGGAGGTTTCTTGCCCAAAAATCCCCTCAGATATTGGATTCTGGCATGCATATAAACCCCTCGGTTTCAGCCCTGCTCAAAACAGACACCTTTAGATCATTTCACATTGAAAGCATTTTGTTTGTGCTTTTGCTGCATCTGACAGCTTTTACAGCAGTCGTGTGAATATCCTGCAGCCTCAGTGCGTCTCCCTGCAGTCTCAGCTCTATCTCTCCAAACATGTCAGCCTAGTAATGAGCTTATGTTGAAGGTTTAGGAGGAATAACAAGAAATGTTTCTACTCACTCCTCGTCAGAACGCTCATGCAACATGCATGTTCTGCTGCTGCTGCGCAACTAAAGCACATTCAACGTGAAACGGGATGTGTCTGAGCAAACCTCTCTCAAGGACTAGATGAGACTGTGCTGTGCTCAAATGTTTACTGTGGTGGCACAAACATGCCTTGGATCTTGTTTGCCTGGAGCTAAGTGTGGGCTAACTAAACACCCAACTGAGACATTGTCTCCTATCTGAACAAGGCTTTTTAAACACCTTGTGCAGGCACATGTTTTCTGAAAAGGTAAAGCAAGCAACAGATGTTAAAGAAGGACTTTTCTCATGTTAAAGGACTAAAGACAGAACATGGACACATATTTTTGTGTAAAACATTTTTTGAAAAGTGTACTTTACATATTATCTGACTTTTAGAAAAGTGTTTAAGTTTAACACAGTGGTTATGATCAGATTTTTGTCTGGATATTTTATTAAAAACCCTGTTTTTAAGAGCATATAAAAAATAAAAAATAAAAAGATGATATTAAAAGTAAAGACTTAGTCAATATTTACTTTGTTGTGGGATGTTGCTCTTGTTGTATTCATTTTAAATTATTGTTTTAATTGTTCATTATTATTTAAATAGAAAAAAATAAAATAAATGGCCAATTATCTTGGCAGAAGCAAGAAAACAACTCCACACACAATACACAATATAGTACAAATAACATTTTTGGTGTTTTCCCTTTTTACCAAGACATTAGGTTGACATCATTTTATGAATTTGTGTTTATTTATTTCAATTTTCTGATAGTATTTGTTAAGACATTTTTTTCTTTATGCTTCTTTGTAATTATAAGTTCCATGAGTGACGTGTTTGGTAAAACAATGCTTTTCTGTTTTTTAGGAACTGATTGGTTTCTCATGCTGGTATCAAACAGATAAAACCAAAAGTAGAAAGCACCCTCTGGTGGTGAAAAACAGTACTGCATTTTTTAAATGAAAATAGATGAGGTTGTTATCTTTGCATAGATTTTATAGAGTAATACAAGGCAGTGTAAAATCCCTACAAAGAAGTAGTCACTTTTTTCAGTCAGTCGGGAAAAGGTTAAAACAGACTGTCAAAATTAAATAACAACAGCAGCTACAATTACTGATCAAAACTGTTGTCAATGAGGTGAAATCTTTCATGCTAATCTTATCTGTGACTCACTGGAGTGTCCACCATGTTGGGTTTGCTGTTCCTCAGGGTCTTCACAGCGTGAAAAACATCCACCACACTCTGTCTCTTTGCCATCTCACACACGATGCTGCAGGCACAGAAAACTCCACTCCGCCCGCCTCCATTCCTGCTCATCAAAGACATGATACACATTCATCAGCCCAATATGTGCTGGTTTGTATTTCCATCATAGTTCTGACACCTCAGTGTGTAGATAACTCTCACTTTGCCACAAAGCGTCAGTATTCAGATAAAGAGAGTTTAATGAGTCACTAACACTCGTCTGATTCTTTCACACAATCTGGCTCTGAGTCCACAAAATGCTCTTTTGGTTAAAAAGTGCACGAGCGTGCGTGATCATGTTGTATTTACTCACAGGCAGTGAACAATCGTTCTCCCTTCACCCTCCTCTCCCTCACGCTGCCACTGGTCCACCTGCAGGATTAGTTTGAGGAACGATCGCTTGGAGGCGGGGACTTCTCTGTGCCCCGCCCACCCCAGGTACTGGAACTGACGGACCATCAGGTACCCCTCCTGAGGCTGAAGGACCACGACATCCACATTTAGAAGGAGAACACAGAAATGAAGATTTATCTAGACAACTCATAAAGTGAAAATCAGCACTTTAAATAACAGTTTGGAACAGAGCTCAGCTGTAATGTGTCTGGTTTAGTTTCACAAAAGGAGAAAGTATCTGTTTTTATTTATGGAACAAAAATATATATTTCTCTGACATAGATTATGAAAGGCTGCACAATATTATGACCAGGAATGGAATCTAAAAAGTGTAACTGTCTTACAACACCGGCTGCATTTCTGGATCAATAAGAAGAAAATATGATATGATTAGACTGTTGGATCGCTTTATTAATATGCCAGATAACAGGATTAATATGAAAACTTTTGTTTGGTGTAAAGATCAGAATTCACCATGGGCTGCAGATCTTCACACAAAAAAATGTATAGAAGTAATTTACCATACAGCGTCAACACACTGAGAAAAGTTACTTGCTGTGTATGAAGACAAATTTTAAAGTGAGATCTTGTTAAATCATGTCCAGATATTCAAACCAAGCATGATTTAATACTGAATGGTTTGTTAAACGAAACTTTACAAGAAGTCAGAGATCTTTGGTTGCTTGATTAAGAAGAGGAATTCTCCCTCTGGCTCTTAAAGCAGGCAGATATAAAAAGGAGGACCACAGACTTTGTGAATTTTGTGATTCAGGGGAAATTGAGACTGAATCTCATTTTGTTCGTTTTGGAGCACTGACAATGATAGAATGATGTGGTTGTTTAGTTCGTATGTTTTACTGTGAAGCATCTATTTATAGTTTCTGGTCTGTATCAGTCATGAAAATAAATGAATGTTATTCAAAGAGAACTTTTGAAAACCAGTGATGCAGAGTGCTTAATATCCTCAAAAACTCTGAGACATGTAAAAGTCTTTAGAGGGAATAAAAAAAAACTAAAAATAGTTTAAACTGAAATAACAGCTAAATCAGTTCAGTCATAGAAGTGGGTCTAAAGGGGACATATGAATCCACTCCTCTTATTACAGCAGGATTGAAGAACACTTGGGCAGAAACATGACAACAAAACCTAAACATGCTCACCCTGGTGAGGTTGCAGACTCTGAAGAGTCGACTGATGACGTCACAGTCCATGGAGCAGGACATACATTCAACCTGGACCGGGCCGTAACGCAGCATCCCCTCCTCTGGCCAGTACTGAGGACAACCCTGGAAATAAACAGTTCCAGTGTTTAGATACAGAGCCACAGGGGCCACATGCAGTCCTGACTCAATGAGACTCCCCAGAGAATTTGAAATATCACAAAAACGTTTAAACTGTGCCTAATAAATTTGTTAGATCATAGCCCAATGTATGGTTTATGCCACAACTGCCCTTAAATAACAGCATTAATAATAAAATCATTTTTTATGTTTCTGTAATGGTTAATACAGCAGTATGCAGAAGCTCTTAAATCAAAATTATATTTTTACTGCTAAAATATAATAATTACTATTATCCATGAACTTTCACTTTTTACCAAAAACACACTATTATATCTTGATTAAGATGCCAAATTAAAATTATTTACTTGCATTCCTGAACAGAAAAAATAGTTTTACTGGATGAATGTTATACCTGATTCATTTCTGACTTCTCAGAGATGCTCAATTTGGGCATAAAAAGGTGAATCCAGTTTGAAATTCCTCATTCCTGTTCAAAATGTTTGTCCAAGTTTTTGCAAGATTTCTAAAATACTTTTCTTGTTTTTTTCTGGTGGTCTAATAAATTTGCTAAAAAAACGTATTTAAAGAAAATGTGACAGAACAGCAGCATTTTAGAGGGTACAGAGCTATAATTGGCAGCAGCTGTTCTGTAAACAACTTCTATGTTTTACTAATGCATCTGTAAAAATACTTGTGAAAAGATCATTTACTTGCCAATTATCTTTACCTTGCTGTACAAGGTAGCTGAACTGGGCTTTATCTCCATGTTTAGCTCATTAAATTAAATGTTTCTACTTTTACAATACTTACTATATATAAAGTTAAGAATATTCTACAGACTTTAGCCCTCTGGTAGTGAAGACAACACTAAAGTTGCCCGTCTCTCAAATACACCTTCCTGTGTTTAATGGATAAAACATTAAAATGCATGAAACATTTTTTCCAAATAAAATCAGTGCAACCATTTTCCATTAGAAAAACATTTTCACTCTGCATCTCTCCAATCTATGACCTCACTAGCATAATAGCTGTAAAGATTATAAACCATCATCGCATTCATAATAATGTGGTGATTATTAGTTAAGTATTCAAGCATATACTTTACTGATGAAACTTGATTTACCTGGGCCAGGTCAATCTCATTGAGCATCACCAAACTGGTACATCCATAGTCGTAGACCAGACGCCAAAAGTCTTTGACCGTGTTGGGCAAAGGATGCTGGGTAACGATGAACGCAGCGGGCTGTCTGTAGCTCTGCAGGAAATAAACAGAAGGAAATGTCAGGGGGTCTTTTCATGCGCTAATGTCATTTATTTAAATCCAGAAAAATAAAGTTTTATTTTCTATACACATCCTAATTTAATCTGTTTTTTAGCTTTTGTAACTAAAAAAATCTTAATTCTTGTTCGTTTGTCTCTCATATGTACTCACACATCAAACAGAATTAGTGGAGCTGAGTAGGACGATTCGTGGGACAGCAAGCGACAGGTGATGTATGGTCACATGGTCATGCAGTGAGCTTAACACGCGTGGACGAGGAGCATGCACGTATGAGCACAATATAAAGGACATCTGATGGGCTCAGTTAACTTCAGCTTAATTTATTTCTAAAATTATCAAAAGACTAATACCAATAAAAGACTAATACTCCACTTGAACTGGCTTTAAGTGAACTGAGCCTGTTGTGAATGACATGTGCAGCCACAGATGACACTGATGACTTTACTGATGAGGGGAGTCTGACGTGAGGGTGGGTTCAGGGGTCGGGTTTGGGATTGAGGATCTAAATGGCTTTGCTAAACATGAACCCGGTGGCAGAACGACACTGAAGCCATGAAACAAATCCAGTATTGGAGATTTAAAGTGAAATCCCATTACCTGGAACTCTTCTGACAGCTTGATTAGAGAGAGGCCAAAGGTAAGTAACTAAACTTTCAATGGAAACTTAAAAAATTGGACTAAAGCATTTTTTTTGTCGTCCAGCAGCTCTGCTGGAGAGAAGCCAGGTTTTTCCACACCATGCATGAATTACATTTTGTGTTTTCAGCTGTTATCAAAACTTAAAAATCTACACATACAGCCCATCCCTTATCCCTCTAAAATAATAAGTAGCAAACCAAATAAGCATCACCTTATCCCTGAGGATGCTCTGATAAATTTAACTTACCTAAACTTTCACTCTACGTAATGATTCTATATTTATTTCTAACAGCTCATGGGCAACATGCTGATCAGTGCTGCCGTTGTTAACACTGTCCTGCAACTCTGGGGCTGTTCAAAGATCTGTTGGTGGCCAGAGAAGCTGGTGGTCTTCTCAGAACCTGGATTTGTCTCTAGCCTTCTGCTGCTAAAACCACAAACACAGCATCACACAAACAGGGAGGGGAGTCTGTGTGCGTGCATGTGTGTGTGAGCATGTGTGTGTTGTTCATTTACAAATATGTGCATAAATATTTTAAAAAAACACGTGTGCCTGTGCATAATCATTTGTGTCAAACTCTTAAAGTGTGTATCATTTTCAACAGTTGTGTGATTGCAGTTTGGGACAAAGAACATTATTTTTAAAGTTGTACTTTTACACCATATTCACACAGGGCCAGTTCCCTCCAGTGACACAGCTTGTACAGAGAAGTAATAGCATACCTTTGCTATCTTTGCGCCTGCACACAGTGATGATGGGTGTTATGGGCCTCAGCCAGCAGTAGATTACACTCAAATCACATCAGCCAGAGAACAGACGATTCAAAAGCTCTTTCCAATCATTTTAATAGTTCAGCAGTAGACAGGCTGCCAAACAAACTGCATTTGACCAAGCTGCATTTACCTTTGGCTCAGTAGATCAAAGATTCAACTTGACAACCAGAGCAACAATGAACAAAAAAATAAATAAATAACAACCTCTGGTATTAAAATAAAGCACATGCTGAGGTGCAGCAAATCCCCAAGTGTCCACTTGAGAAATAAAGTTGCTGAAGCACCAGAAGTTGCAGACAAAACTAAATGCTGAATAGCTGATTTTTGCTGACCTGACACACCAGATGGACCAGATTCAATATATTTCACTAGTCCATCTGGGAAACAGCCTATAGAAAGTGTTTGGGGAGGGCTGAACCTTTCAGAAGCAAACTGCCACAGTCTAAAGGACAGAATGTGAGCCACTTCTTAAAACAGACTTTCAGAAGAACATGTCAGAAGTGGAGCGAAAACATCCTTTCTATAGAGATGGTTGTAGTGATTTTTGTTTTCTATTTAATCAAGACATTTTGCGCAGATCTGACAAAACTGCTCCTGAAGCTGTTAGCATCTATGCTGATCTCTGAATGAGCAGTCACTTCCTGCTGTCGCCTTGCTCGTATCTCCGACTTCGTCCTGCTCTAAATGATGCTGTTTAGGCTGAGCTGCATTGGGCCCCTAAATCGTCGTAGATTGGAGCTTGGCAACATGGTTCTGCCTGATCACAGACAATGAATAAGGCGGGTCCAGCTGCACTGTAAGGTTAGATTTTTGCAGCAGAAATAAGAATTTTAAAAGTGTGATTCAAAAGCCTCACTGTCTGTTACTATAATAAGCTAAAGTTGGTCTAAGACGGCATTTTCAGCATGAACATGGACCCAAAATCCCCCTTCAGTAACCAAATAGCTGACATCACACGGGCGTTGTCAATCATTTTCTGCCATCTGTGCTATGCTAAACTCAAGAGACTCTCTTGAAGCTGCCTATTTTGATTTTTTTGGGTGAAACCCAGGACATAAATATGGAGTCTGAAGTTTTTGTCTGAAAAGGCCCTGAAGTACTGCAGCAAAGACTTTAACAAAACTAAACAGGATGTGGGTTATCTCAAACAAGTCAAACAACTTCAGTCTGACAAAGCACTGCACCTACAGTATGTGGCTTGGTAAGTTCAAACTTTTTGTTAGTAATTTGACTGATTCTTCATGAATGTAATGACTTGTACTGTACGTAGCTTTGAAGCTTCTCTGTGTTATTCTACACTTCTTTACAGTGTTTCTGCCATCTGTAGCTGCCACAACTTAACTAGAAAGTGTACTCCAAAGCGGTTGATTCAGCACAGTATGGTCATGCAAACCTACTTCCAGGCTAACTTCAGAATTGAAAGGAAGTGCCCTGGGGCTAATGCTGGCTGTCTGTCAACAACTGGATCAAAAATGTTAAATATGACCTTTAATTGCATACAATTGTTTTAGTTGGCTTACAGTTTAGTCAGCAATACATTTGTTAAATGCTAGCTTAAGCTGTTCTGACATTAATTTACCAGAAAAGAGGGGTCTGATTTCTCCTGATGTCTTTTTTTGTTGCTGGATCCCAGAAAGGATGAAAACTGAAATGATTTGTCAGATTTTCTACATTTGTATGACTAACTACCCAGCATGACACTGAACAAAAATTAAGCTTTTCACTCAGTGCAGTGAAAAGAGGTAAAAAAAAAGGCTGCCGTGTGAATATGGTTATTTGTACATCAAGCAAAACAACTCAGGTCTGAAAGACTGAATCAAAATGTTACCCAAGCAGAAATAAAAACACTGTGGTATGTCCCAAACTACTCGTTTTTGAATTTGTTGAAAATAACACAACCTCACTGCACTGTATGTAAGACTGAATTTGTTGTGTACTTACATCCATCAGAGCAGCATTGATGTAGTTGCTGCTTTCCCCGTCTATTGTGATGAGGAAGGGTAGACATCTGTCAGGAGGAAGGCCGTCCATAAAGCGGTTTTTGTCTTGGTTTCTAGGCAACAATGCGATGCTGCAGTCTTCAGGCTGAGGCTGTGGAGTCACCGAGTTTAACGTCTGAATTCAAAGAGATAGAGGAGTTATTTTGGTGCATAAAAGGCTTTATTTTGTATTTGTTAGTTGGTAGAACTAAAAAAAAGTATAAGAAATAAAATGTGCTAAACACATATTTTTGTACCTCTAAGGTGGGAATTTTACTGTCTGATGAGTTTCATTAAACCTTAACAGAAGCTTTGTTTACGATGAGTTTTCTGGCTGTTTTTACAGGACTAAAGCTTAAGAATAAAGATTAATTTAGACTTCAGAGTATGAGGAAGAAAGGCGTTCATCATCATTGCACAAATCTGTCCACAAAACTGTTGCTTAATATAGAAGCTTCATGATCATTTAGGACCTTAAAAGGCTGCCAGAAACATTTGGAGGCTATATTTATTTGCAAAACACTGAGCATATGGATGGACAGCAGAGAGGAGGATCATGCTGCTGGAGTGGTTTCACAATATTTGTCGTGCCTGTCTTTTATTGTCATTTATTTTTGGTCAATTATGTCTTTATCTGATGGAAAAGGACAGCAAATGAAGTCAGAAAAATGGGTAAAAAAATACAGAAGAATAAGCCACTGAACTAAGAGCACTAATATCGGTTCATGTTCTAATGCCTCTTTACTGGGTCTAAGTGCAGGGGACCACAGGCTCTGTTCTTCTTGAAAAAAGCAACATCACATATTAATGGAGAAGGTTTACAGTCAAATTTACCTGAAACTCGTCCTTCAGATGTGACGAGTTTGTCTGCGAGTCGATGCGGATCAGATCGTAAAAAGCAGCTTTGAACTCGCACACTGGTATGGCTGTTTCTCCACATAGACAAGCCTCTAGTATGGCATCGTGGATGAATATATACTGCTCCTGTAGATGTAGAATACAACACATGCATATTATCACATACGTACACTTCTTTCATTCACCCCCAGAAGAATAAACCCTGTTCATATCAAAACACAAACACGGTTGTCACATTTACCGCAGCTGTGACAGCGATGAAAGTGAGCATGCTGACAGAGTGAGTGAGCGGTGACTGATGGAGATGGAGTTGTGAATGAGATGAATTGATGACTGTGGAGTGTTTACTTCACCTCTGAATCACTACAGGAAACTGTATTTTTTGGCTTTAAGGCGAATGAACGTAGCTTCAATTCAAACAGAGAACAGAGTGAATTGAAGGCTGTTGAGAATGACTGAATTTGCTTTGTTATTCAAATGGCTCAAGATTTTCACACCACTCCAGACTAACTATTCGCAATTTTCCAAAACTAATCTAAGGAGTTTTTGTTGTTTTAAGTAATTTAAGGTAAAGGTGGCTAAACTGGATGCTACATGATCAGACAGTGTTTGAGAACTTTACCTTATCTTCATAGAAACACCATTTTTAAAATGTACAAGTACAGTGCTTAACAAATTTATTAGATCACCACCCAATGCAAGGTTTATGCCTCAGCTGCCCAAAATTAACAGCGTTGGTAACAACCGAAATTATTTTCTATGTTTCTGTAATGGTAATTACATCAGTATGTAGAAGCTCTTTTAACAAACTGATATATAATGCTAAATTATAATTATTATTGTTGTCTATTAATTTTCAAATTTGCTGTTTTACAAAATAAAGAAAAAATAGTAAAGCACATTATTATTTCTTGATTAAGATATCAAATTATAGATATTTATGTGCATTCCTGAACAGAATACATTTCAGTGGTTGAATGCTATGCTTGATTCATTTCTGTTTTCTCAAATTTGGGTATAAAAAGGTGAATTCAGTTTGAAATTCCTCATTTCTGTTCAAAATGTTTATCCAATAACATGTTCAGTTTTAAACAAGTTTTTGAAAGATTTCTAAAATATTTATTATTTCTCATTTTTATGACAGGAGGTACAATAACCTTGTTGAGCACTGTAATTTATAAGAGAGCAAAAGGAAAGTTTAAATGCATAAATTGAAATATCAACAATTTTCTTTAAGTGTTTAAAAACCCTACTTCCCATTTGTTTCAAGTTCTTTATATTCTTTAAATTTAGCAAGCTGGATTGCCACACTAGTTTACAGAAAATGCAAATAATATAAGATCAGCCATGAGGTATTCTGACAGATTTTGTATTTAAGTTTTTGGAAAAGCAAAGTATTAATGACATGAATCAATTAAAAACTAGAAGTGCAGATGGAGCACAACCCACTGCCCATGCATTACCAAGATTCTTAAACAATGTGGAAACTGATTTGTATGCTGCAAGATGGTCAAAATGGACATCTTTTTTGCCTAAGTGAAGACATAAATGGTGGTCTATCTCCCTTCTGCCTCTAATGAGATGTGGTTCTTCATCTTGACTGTGTTCCCCTCCATCCAAGAAAACTATGATAGGGCAATGGTGTAAATTTTGATGTAACCCATAATGCTGGTTTGATGAGGACATGGCAACAACTGTTCTGTACTGTGACTGATACATATGTTTTATACTTGGTGTAAAAAAATATTAAATAAAAACTATAAGTATAAAAAAGAAAATGAACTTGCCCTCTCTCACCATGTTGACCAATTCTTCAAAACATTCCTGGATCTGCATCCGACTCTGATCACCAACAACATCTAATCACTTCTTCCTTGTGCTATGACCAACATTCCCTGAAAACTTTATTAAAATTTGTTCATAACTTTTTGAGTTATCTTGCTAAAAGACAAGCTGACAGAAAAATGCTGACAGAAACAACCTTGGCAGAAGTAATGAGTAGGTTTAGTGTTTGCACAAATTCTGTTTGGGATTATATCTGTTTGCACGGAGAATCAGTCCTTTATTATTATCTATTATCTTTTGCTTTTTTGAGAAGTGTGTATCTTTGAGAATGGTATATTTCTCTCCTGACACTGACACTATGTAGTGTGTGAGTAACACTGAATGATAATGTAGCTGCCATGTGCCAGTTTGTTAGAAAGGCACTTTCACAATCCTACGTCCTGTTCATCTGTTTTGTTGAGTTTTGTACAGTTTTAAACTCTTATCATACTTACACTTCACATTAGGGTGCATGACTGTTTTATTGCACCAGTGACTGAGTTTACTGTTGATCTGTACCACAGTGTTGAAAAAAGATCTTGACTTAAATTTTCCATCCAAAAAGAAGCTACTGGTCTTGCTAAGCTGAATAAGCTGAATGTTAATAAGACTTTGTCTAGGTCAAAATAACTAATTAAAGAAATAGTCTAAATGATAACTACTTTGCTGTTTTTATGCATCAACATGACATGATAATGAAGGCTTAACAGATTGATGAATCCATGCAGACACTTCAGCCGGCTCCATGTTGATGGCTGGGTCTTACAGTGGACCCTCATCAGGTTGATTGTAAGATGGATGCGGATGGAGGATGGGTAATGCAGTCACCTCAGTCTGTACCATGTTGATCCTCCTAGAGCGGAGTGCCTTGACACAGTTGTAGATGTCCACCACGCCTTCTCTCTCCGCCATGTCCAACATGATGTCAATGACGATGAAACAGCCAGTACGACCCGCACCGGCGCTGTAAAGTGAGAGACATCATCAGAAATAAAGCTTTCACAGAAAAATTAAGAGAAGAGAACAAAGACATGTCTCTATATTTCACATGTAAGGGTTCATAAATGATCATGTGCATGTATTTTGTGTGAATATGTCTTTATACCTGCAGTGAACGACTATTGGTCCAGCAGAGGGTGGGTTGGAGATTTTAACTCTGCGGATGAAGGAAAGTAGTCCTGTGGCGTGATATGGAACTCCGTGATCAGGCCAGCCTGTGAAGTGGAACTGCTTGACTTCACGCACCTCATTGAAACCACGCTGAACAAAGAAAGGAGACATCTTAAGTCAAGGACATATCAAATCTTAAATTTCAGTAAATAAATCTTGTTGTTGAATCTTAAATGACATGGGATTCACATTTTTTATTCCTAGCTTAAAGTTTGAATGATTTTGCAAATCCATAAATTATTCTAACCATACATCCAATGTGAAACAAGACAAACAGACACATTTGCAAAACATGAGCTGTAACTCACCCTCTCCAGTGTAAATGTGCGAACCACATATTCAGCAAGAGGTTCAACCTCCACAAAAGTCACCTTGAAGTCTCCGTACACCTCTGCATCATCTGGCCAATACTTATAGCACTTCACCTGTGAAAAAATAACAAAAGTATCGGATCAAATGTGGTCTGCTGACAGAAATACATGTCGTTGTTAGACCTAAATCAAGAAGCAACTTTGTGATTGTACAGAAATAGAGTGATATTTCCAAATCATCTTAGACTCCAGATCATCTGCATTTTCTTAAAGAGTTAGTTTGGGTTTTTTGAAGTTGGGTTGCTAAGGGCTTTGGCGAGGAAAAGTTGAATGCTGTACAGAATCTTACTGTAGCATCATGTCAAGCCAACATAGTGAGTTGTTTTAACCTATAAGTGGGTTCATTAAGAGGCTTTTGGAGGCCCCATCAGCTACGTCTGCCCCGGATATCCTCCCCAGAGACAAAGCTCGTAATTGGCAAGCATATAAACTAGTGCCATGGACCTCTAGCAACCCCACTTTGAAAAATACTTTTGCTAAAGCTATCTAAAACATATATGATTCAGTTTATAGCCACGTTCTTGTAATTGAAAACACCACAGAACTTGAAAACAAAAGGCACAACAGACACAGACACAGAAGAGAGAAAAGAGCATCTTACCCTTCCAACCTCCACCAGATTGGTAACCATGACGATGCAGGCTGACTGTTCCTGCCACACCATCCTCCAGAAGTCATACACCGTCTCATGAACAGGACCTACACACAGATACACAAAGACACATCCTCAGTGCTTTGAAAGATTATTGCAGACAAAGAAAATGGTCATTTTTTATTCTGCAACAACATCCGTAAGCATCGCTCTGTCTTACCCTGAGTTGCAATGTAGTGACTTGGTCTCTGGTAGCCCTGCAAAAACAAAAACAAGGCCTCAGCTGAAGTCAAATGTTGCTATGTAAAAGATAAAATTTACATGAATAAATACTTTAACATCTGAAAAGGAAGATTTTGACCACAAAATCCTATCATTTGTTGGTAAAGGGCTACATGTTGAATTAGATTGCTGTATCTACATATTTAAAAACAAGCAAGTGTTTCAGCAAGGGGGCTGGAACCTTGCAGAATATGTCAGAATATCAAAACAAATTAGCTTAATTATGCCTTAGGTAAAGCCTTTAATTTTGAAAAGCTACTCGATGTTGACAACTAACTGATAGTTCCAATGGGAATAAGATGAACACACGCTTTTTACACACAGTTAAATAAATCTCTTGTTGGGATGTAAGGAAGACCGATGAGAGGGCAATATAAAGTCATGCAGCATAGGCCCCAGCAACTCAAAACGTACGCACAATGTGACTCGATGTGACCGGTGTAGGTATGGATGCAGAGGTGAATAAGTGTAAAAAGGGTTGAGGGCTGTGAATGAAAGAGTCCACAGTGATACTTACATCCCTGTACAGCCAAATCTATAGCCAAGCCACAGGCAGAAAGAACGAGTGGAAGAAAGGAAGAAAGAAAGAAAGCACAACAATGTCAGTGAGTGTCAATCAGAAAAAAAGAAAAGTTGCATTGACATAATGGGAGATTGAAAAGGACATGCAGAAAAAAATAAAATCAAGACTGAATGAAAAAGACACTTCCTGATGTAGTTTAATGGAAAGCTCTAAAAATCTTAGCAACATCATTACTGATGTTAAAGTTTTCTGTTTCTGTTTGTTTTTTATTTAACCAAAGCAACAAGTTAACCATATAATTATACTTGAGGGTTAGTTACATACACCAGGGAGTGTCCGCCTTATTCATTCATTTTCTAGCTTAAAGCAAGTGGTGGCATGCATGTGATATTTCTTAATGATAACACAGAATTCAATGCTATAAGCAGGTTAGCATTTATGAAAGCATAATGTAAGAGACAGACATGCAGATGATCGATGTAAAATGTGAAAGCAGAGTGGAAAATTGGAGATGGAAAAATGGAGAGGTACGAATGGATAGATGTGAACTTGAGTGAAATAATGGAGCGTGTGGTGAATGGACAGAAAACGCAAAAGATAAACAAGAGATATGAAATATAATGTAAACTGTACTAAAAAGGGGGTTAAAATATAAACTGCAAAAGGCTTTTTCAGTGACTAAATGTAATAATCTTTCTGTTAAGAATAAGTTGAAATAATGAGCACCAGTCTTGAAAATTTACAATTACATGAAACTAACACGAACAGCAGTTGGCCAAGCTTTTTAACTATAAAGAGTGGGAAACAGACAGTGTGGCTTTTTCTCTTTTTCAGCTTGAAATACTTAAATATGTTGGATTTGGATATAAAAATCTACACAACTTCCTTTCAGTTGCAATGAACATAAAGCTAGCATCATTATTATTGTGACTTTGCTAAGAGTAAATACTCAGAAGAGCAGGGAAACAGCTCTTCATGGTCTTTCTATAAATTGGTACAGAAATTAGCATTTAGCACCTCCTGTTTACCAAGGCCAAAATATATTGGATTTAGAGTACCAATCATGGATAAATGTCTGAAATAAGGTTTGTGATTAACAGACGCACATAAAATTATAATATTTAATCTTTAATATCTTAATATCTTAATAACAAAATGTATCTGATGTTGCCCTACTTTTAAGTTTTAAAGTGTTGTTAGGTATTTAAAAGGACAGTTGCCAAAGACGGGCAAAAAGAACAACAAAAATGGCCTGGACACTACTGTAAGCATCTATGATTGTTTTTCTATAAATATCCACTATTGCCATAACCATGAGGACTAATGTGATCAGGTCATTCAATTAAGAAAAAATTCTCAAACAAGAGTTCCCAACAAGACATTACACACTGAAAATAGTGAAGCTGCTTCCAAGGTTAACCACCATGTTGTATTTCCCATAGTTGCTGAACAATAGCTTTTTACTCAATCAATTAAGCTTAAAAAGTGAAACACAAAGAACTAAAAATGCATGTTTGATTAGTTTTGTTGTTTACTGATCTTATTATTAGCAATGATCCAAAACACAGTGAAAACTCCCTTAGGCTTTTAGTCGAGAGAAACAGCACAATGCTAACGACCGCACTGGCCTGCATCACTCCACTGAAATCAAAGTTTGCTTGAACAAACAACTCAAAAGCTTATTTATAACATTAGGTCCTAAAATCTACTCCAACCTTACTTAGTAAATGAAACTGAACCAGAATATTATTAGCTTAGCCCAGTAGAAGCGAAAGAGCAGGAAAAAGCTAGCTTAGATCATTCAATGTAAAACAAAGTTCATCAACAGACGTCATATTCACTTATTACTTGTTGGACATGGATAATTAAGTCAACACTTCAGGTTTAGTCTGGCTTCTGTTATCATAAACATAGTCAGCCTGAAAGCTCACTTAAACATGTTGTACTTGTCCTATAACATTTCACACTTTTTGTTCCACAAGGTGTTTTCTGTTATATATGTTAGATGATTGATCTCTTTTGTTTTTTGTTTTTTTTGCATTTGGTGGTAAAATCAATGGCTGTTTGGCTCATATTTTCAAATATTTTGTATTTCCTGGTCTTATTTTTGCTTGTCAGTCATTCTAATACTCTTTTTCTGTGCAACACAGAGTTATGGTGCTGTTCAAACAAACTTGCCTTAGCTTGCCTGTAAGGTTGCTTAGATTAACTCTAAAAATATATATCTTTTTATAGGTAATTGTTACAGGTTAATTTTAAATAAAATGTCTGTATCAGAATATTATCACCAAGTCAGAGCAGAGAAATAAAAACATGGAGACAGAAAGAGGACAGCAGAACTGATGACAGAAAACGACACACATGTTGGATGTATGATGGCTTTTTCCAGGGTGGCTGTTTGGGTAAAATGACACGATGGATGGATGACTAGTAGACGCATAAAGGTATAGAGGCCTGACATACGAGCGAGGGAGTGTGGTTTCGTTGGTTTCGTTGGGAGCCAATAGTAGCATTCGATGCGTTTCCACTTACATCGATGTAGTTGGCGTTGATGTAGTCGGAGGAGGGGTCGTCTTCAATGGGCTGAAGGATAACCCTTGAATGGTCATCTGGGGAGAGAGAGACAAGAATGAAGTGTTGGAGAGAACAAAACAAAGGTCTAAAACAAGGTAATAAAGAGAGACTAAAAAGAGAGCAACATTTGTTTGTCATCTAGGCAAAAGTGGAACACCAAATAAAAGTGGTGGATAATTATAATTGAGAATTCCTTCAAAGGCATTATTCCCTCGTGATGTTTGACCATGTAACCAGCTGGGTAAATGATATCAAAGTAAAAAGGTGTAGAGATCAGAATATGATCAATTAAGAACACTTTTATCAAATTATTTCTTAATACACAATGCATTCATAACACATTATCTATGTTGCAGATTAAAAAAAGTCATGTTTAATCTCTTCGGTAGCGTATGTAACATAATTTTGACTCTGCTGCATGTGATTATGATCAACTATATTTAAAAATATTTTTACTTGTAAAAGCCAAGAGGGAGGACTAAGTGTTTTCCTGAGGTCTTAAATTTACCTGAAGACCCCTTTTATTTCTTGCCATGGTTTTCAAAAACCTCCTGCTAAATTTCAACTCATTCAATCAGTTAACATGTCCTTGGGTGAACCTATACTGCTTGTAGTTTTCTGTCTCTTATAACCACTTCTTTTTTTGTTTCACCTCTTAAAATTAATTTGAACATTGTTTAAAAAAGAAATTTTGCTTGCTTACATGCTATTATGTTCCCATAGCGGTTCTTGGTGCGGTTCTGCTCCTTCTTAGCCACGTCCCAGGAGGCCGACTGGCCCTCAAAGAAGCTCTGTATCACCAACAACAGACGGAACGAACAGGGGAGAAAATTACATTTCATGGATTCTTTGAAGAATCCTGCCCACTGAGCCGGAAAACTCACCTGAGTAATATTTTTGAGCTTCATAATGCTTATTCAATACACAAACATGGGCCATAAAAGTAGGTTTGTAGCTGCCTGACTGTTAAGTCAATAAGGCAGAAAATACACTGACATTAAGAAGGGATTCAATCCTAATATGACATTTTTATCATTTTTATGTAAGGCAGATACATTAGAAAGAGCTGTATAGATTTTTACACAAGGCTTTCTATGTTTTCTATATAACAAAATACAAAGTTGTGCACAGTACTCATCAGATCATTAAGTGTGTTTTGCGATTCAAACTTTTCAGAAATGGCATGGAAACTCTTAATGAAAGGGTCATCCTGAAGATAACATACTTTGTACTAGGAAAAGCATCACTGTCAACCAACGGAACAGCCAAAGTTAAGTTAAGGATAAATAAATGTAAGATTAGATGTTTATACCATGATTGGCTATGAGTCATGGTTTGTTTTTAGAAGACATGAAAATCTATGTAAAATAAGAATTTTAGCAACTCACATAGCTGTAACAACATAATCCTTGTTTGTTAAACTGTGAGACTGGCTGTCAATTAAAAAAAACTTCAAATAACAGACTGTTTGGGGTCTCTCCAAGTATTAACCATGTGCTACCTATGCAAAAAACAAAAGTACTGCTACTAATAATCTTACTTCATATTCCTCCTTAAAGCCGTAGCTGTCGGATGTTTTCATGAGGTTAATGTGCTGCAGAAGATCAGCCACTCTAATAGCCGGGTGCAGCTGTCCTGTCTGATAAGGAGACTCAGTTCCCTCACAGTGATAGCGAGGTACGTCCAGAAGGCGGCTGTTTTCTGCTGCAGAGGCAGTGTGGTTCTCATCTGCAAGGAGAAAGAGGATACCACGGATCAGTTTATTTGTAAATAATCTAAAATTTGCATGAGGGTTTATCGGTGGCTTTACAAAAGGCACTAAGATTGCTCTGTTGTGTTTTTTCTAGTGTTGAAGATGAATAAAATGGGGCTTATTTTTTCTTATCATGCCTAGGAAATGATTTATGCTCTTTCAGAATTCCCAGAGCCTTGTACTACTCGGAAAAAAACAAATTACTTTTATCTTTATAAAAGCAAAAAACTGTGTACTTATCTTCCTCCCAAAAACAAACACGAGCTGATGGGTTTGAGCAATTACCATAAGAAAACACTTCCTTTTTCCTTGAACCAAACAAACCATTACCAGCTTTAGTTTTTCAGTGTATACTCACCTGTGATTGGGACTACATGTCAAAGCAGCAGGAAAGGAAAAGAGAAAGAGGGTTTGAAAGAATGCACCATTAAAGGTTTAGTCAGTGAGACTGTAAACCCCAACTTTGATCAAGCCACAGAGGGTCTTAAATATTTATTTATGATGAAGGAACCAAAAATAATGGAAGATCCCACAAAACAATGAAGCATGACCAAGACCAGTCTACAGTACTTAGACCTACAGTATTTAAGACATGTGTTGAAGATTGTTGTAGTTAGAACTTTTACTTTACCATGATGTTGAAATCTTTTAAACACACAACATATAATGTCTGCCTCTAGGGGGCTCATAAAATAATAGGAGGACATTGAAGGTAGCGGGGTACCATGTGAGTGATCCTCTGGTTCTTCAACTCCCCATCGCCAATGAAATACGGTTTGTGATGAACACATGTATACAAGATTTTAATGTTTAGTTTGAAATAATACAATGCATCTGATATTTCCCACTACATTGTAATCGTGTTTTTAAAGAACAGCTGCTAACAAACAGCAAACAAGGGCTACAAAAATGTCCGGGGACCAAACTTCAAGCATTTCTAGTTGATTTTTATAAACAGTAACTCATACACTATTGCCACAGCCATGAGGACCAACTTGATCAGATAATATTAAGAGTAAATTCTCATATAAGTTTTCCCAACAAGATTTTATACATTGGAAAAATTGTAGTTGCTTCTAAGTTGAACCACCATATTGTAGTTCAATAGTAGTAATGATGGCTTTTCACACTCGCTGATTACGCTTAACCTTTAAAAAGTCATGAAAATGTTGTCCATTGAGATCATCACAACAAAAAGAGAATTTGTGTTTCAAATTTTGTTTGTTACAGAGCTTATTATCAGCTATGATCCAAAACACAGTGAAAAATCTCATAGGCTTTTATTTGAGAAAACCAGCGCAATGCTAACTTCTACGTTGGCCAAAGAAATACGTCATCCCTTCAACACTCTTCTGGTGGGAATCTGGGGATACAATATACATCAGATACAGGCGTGGTGACACCATATATCACAATACTATAAGTGGGGTGAAAGGTAACATCTTTTTCCTCCCGCATAGTCTATTATATTTGAAGACTTTTATTAGCACTAAGTAATGTAATGTGTTTCTTATGTAAAGTCTCTGCAACATGGATAAGCGTGTCATTCTCAGAGGCAGAAATAATATCAATAAATATCACCAAAAGATGAAGAGTTAAGTGGCTGAATGTCTGCTGTACACAAGTGATAGAAGCGTTGAACAAAACAAATCAAATCTCCCCAATATTGGCAGACTACTCTGTGATTAAAGATCAATAATGTGCAATAGTATATTTTACATTGATATATTGATACACTATAACATCACAAATAACTGCAATATATTGGTGTATCCATATTTCCCCCTAACCTCAATGTCATCTTTAGTCATTGTTTTAATGGAGGCCCCTTGGTGGCAGTCTTTATATACTGTGCATTTAATCACAAATTAAAAAATAAAATCTTTTTCCTCTTATTAATCACTTTATGTTCCACACAAATACTTCTCTGTGATATTTCACACTTATCAGATACACTAAAACCAGGGCTGCATGTTTGATAATGGCTCATAACTAGAAATGTAACAACCTAAGTGTTTTGTAGCCTGTATATTGACAAAGTACATTTAATAATGGGGTCATACTGTTGCAGAACTCTCAGGTGAATATTCCTGTGCTGTTGTTTATAATATGAGTTGGCAGTGGTAACGCACAGACTGACAGGTTTTCTAATGGAAGAGCTCGAGGTCACAGCACAACCGACTGATTTCATCTTCAGCTCTGTTTATTAACTGACACTGTTTATTTCATCCAAACGACGCTTCTCTCTGCTCCAAGGACATGTTAGCTCATTACTGACTGTTAAAGGTTTGTTGAGCTCTCGTCACGCCAATTAACAGCAAACTTAACCCGACACTGCCTCTTAATTTGTTACTTCCTGCTACTTCTTCCCCCTCTGTGATGTGATTGGCCAAGACAGATTGTAACTGCAGCTTTCACTCCAAATTAGAGGCCAAGGAATGCTTAATTAACACAGTTTGGTGGCGCAGTGGATTGCAGAGCCCTTAAGGGTATGTTACAACCCCACATCATGCTGCAGTGTCAACACCAAACTTAAGATAAACACATTGCTGTGCAGCACTGGAGCTGGATCCAAGTTGGCAAAAAACTGCAGTTTTCACGGTTCAGAGTGGCTCGGGGAATAACACAGATGGTAGATACTTGAGTAGACTCCTAGATCCAGACACACAGGACTCCAGGCACCAAGTTGTTTGTCGTCACTTGATGTCACAGATTTAATCAGAAGCTGTTTTATTTCATGGCAGCGTGACAAATAGTCCCCCTCCTTTAAAGCATCAGATTTTTGAGACAGTAAATGGCGAGCCTTGAAACAACTCAAAACTGTGGAAATAATGAGGTCTCTAAGGGAGAAATGTTGGTAATTACTGTGAATATCAATAACTCTCAGTAGGAAACAGAAAGCATGGCTGGGATTAGGAGTGATTGAACCTCGGGAAAACGCACAGCGACAGATGAAGTGTTTGGCTGCTGGAGTTTTTAGTACCCGCCATGTTTTACACAGAGAGTTGGCAAAGGGAGTGGTAAAAAATTACACATCTTTGGATGCATTTGAACAAAATCCAAACATCCTCTTTTAACTTTATTACTCAGGGATCCTTCATCCATTTTGCTAGGTATGTCCAGAAACATTTAAAACTTCGAACATATAAATGCAACCTAGCCAAAATGTCCACCCAAATTACTGAACAAAACACTTCATGGTGTAACAGAAACATGTATGCTATTTAAACTGAATATCAAGACACAAAATGGAGGCCTACATCACAAGCACAACTACAAACAAAACAGTCTACATGGAGGAGCTCTGGGGTGATGATTATGGGTGGTCACTAAAGGGGGCTGGTGGTAAATGTGACATCCAACCATGCTACAAGTCTCACCTAACACAGCAGTAGGAACCAGAGGATCGTTGGGTACTGTGGAAAGAAACATGGTCACCATTAAGCCTCCTTTAATTAAGCTCTATAGTGGCTGTTTTTATTTAGATGTTATGTTTAAGTCTGTTTAATGTTTTTTTTTTAAGTACCACCTTGCGTACATTTGTTTACTTGTTCTATATAGAAAAATATGGACATTCATATGAAAGTAAAGTCCTATTTCTGTCTTTTTCATTCAAAAAGAAGGCTGTTTTAAAAATAATCTACTCAAAGCAATTTTTCTAAATATCAGCCTCACTGCTTACATAGCTTCAGGTGATTCTCTGTAATGTTTGGTTAAAAAATTATTAACATTTATATCACATTTTTCAACACAGCGATGAGGCATCTTCACAGAAGGAGAAAAGTTCCTTGTGTCTGTTAGGGACTAAATTACAAAAAAACTTTGGGATGGGCAACTTTGGCCACCTACATTGCTGTTATCCATGCAGTTGGAGAGCCACATGACAAACTGCAAAACATGCATTATTTAACATACTATATGCTTAATTAATATACAACTGGAACACTTATGTATTTTCTAGAAATTAACTAAACCAACATTCAATTTTTAAGTTAAAATGCAAATGGAGACACTTTATAAAATGAGCTGAACAGAGAATTCAAGCCAATTTGGACATGTCAAACTGTTTTATCAGTGTAATGAACGTAGTATTTACTGTTTTCTTTCCAATACATTTTCCTCAAAAGACCTTTTTAGAATTTGTACCAATACAATTAGGGTTGCATATACAAGATTTTTAAAGAAACAAGACTTCAACTCTTGTTTAGATAATAGATAATTATTGAAATTTGTTGCTTTTTTTTTACATTTTCTTAAGGCTTACAATTTATTGATATTTGTAAAAGATTCTGCGCTGCAAGGCCCAAAAGTGAGAGGGAGGGCCTTTGGGTTGAATTGTGCCCATCCCTGGAGTAAATGAAAGGTAAAATTCTATCCTGGCTGTTAGTGAGAACAACCTTGCACCCCAGCAGAAAGATACGAATAGACAAATCTGATGTACAATGCTTAATGAAAGGTTGACTGGGGCATCCTGGGAGGCTCCAGAGGTAGTGTGAGTGAGCCACGAGAGGTCGTTTACAATTTAAAAAAAAAAAAAAAAGCATAAGCATTATTGTTACCACATTTTTAAGGATCATAAAATACTTGGTTACATGTCTTTGAGTCCCAGAAATAGACACAGCCAGAAGATTTAACTTGTATGGTATTATTTTATCATCCATATTGTCTGTAAACATGACTGGTGTTAAAGTTCAAGTTCTGTTGAGGTAACCTCTGACACCCTGTTAAATGTCCTATTTAGCTGCTCACATCCTGCTAAGTCTAAATCAGTGTCTTCTGAGACATTCGTTTTGCTAGGAAAGAAGCATGTTTGAAAACAAAAAGCAAAAGGTACAAAACTCAGCTTTCATGTTGAAATTTTCTATTAATGAAAAAAAGGGAGGTCTCATGTCATGGTTAAATGAGGGTTTTGCTGGGCCCCAGATAATTGTTGGATTCAAATTAGGCTGTGGCACACTGGAAAAGGGAAAAGCTGAGCCAGAATAAAGGAGAATAATAGATTTTAGCTTAATATATAAAGAAGCAACAGCGCTTTTGAACCTACATCTGTTGTTGTAGTTGTGAGAATCCATGAATGTCACAGCCATGGGGTCCTCTCCATGCAGGGTACTCTGGTCAGCATAGCTGCGATCCATGGCGTTTACCATGTGAGTCATTTCCTGCCGTGTCGTTCCGATGGCGTCTTTACGCTTTTTAGCCAGTTTCCTATCAGGGGCAGAGACAGACACAGTCAGGGCACTGGTAAACAAATACAGAAACATCAGCTAGCCTGCAGACCACAGCCTTGAAAAAATGAAATACAATTTGGGAGAACAGAATGAAGTAGCTGGTGCTATGTTTTTTTTGTTTCTTTTCTTTTATGTTTTGCCAGGCTGAGGGGCTGCAGGCTGCTGATTCACGATGCAAAATTCAAAGGAAGAGAGAGGAATAGAAGAGGAAAGTACAGGCAAGGAGAGGTCGAGGAAAGGCTTCTTTCATGTGGCAGCATTTATCAGCTAAAGAAGAAAAGGGAAAATAGCATATAATACCAACCAGGGAAAATTATCTACACCAAGTGAGGTGAAAACAGCTTTAATCCTCTATACCAAAGATGAGCTGTCAGATGAAATCCACAGAAATGACAGTTTTATTCTAAACTGTTTTTGTAGTTGTCTATAACTCCTATTTTTGTCATTTCAGAGGCGTTGTCAGAAAGTAGGACTTCATAAAGTGAAAAAGAGCATTTAAAAACACGAGGAATTAACAGATTGGTTTTCATCCAACAGCAAAGATTGGAAAAATCCCATTAACGCAGGAGTAAGGGAATGATCTATAAGAGCTCGGAGAAAACCATTAACCGTCCAAAGCACCACAGTTATCGTTATATGATTAATAGGACTCCAGGTGATATCATACAAGAAAACAATACACCATATAGAGATACCAAATTTTAATATAATCTCCTACTTTTCCTCACAGGCTGCAGTTATAATGCAACAGAAGCCCTGAGACTGGGGCCTTGTGAAGAAAAATGACATCAAGGTATCTCTCTTAGGTTTTAATCTCCATCTATTAAATCCCAGGAAAAATAACATCAGAGGGATAAATACTTTGAGCATGACGGAGCATGCAGGAACATTTTGTACCCAGAGCCATATGTGTAAATCAGTTATAGCAACAACTGCATGAACTGAAATTCATTTATTTAAGTTTTTCAAAGGTTTGAGCTGCAACATGACTGTTCAAAAAATATTTTTATTCAGACTGTGTTTCATTTTTTGTTGTTGTGCAACTGACCCAACACATGGCTCTGACTTCTTCCCATTAAACAAACAGAGAACATGCTGTGTTTTATCTGCTTTTTACCTCTTCACCCCAAAAAAACACCAAGTCCACCTCTATGACCACACACCCGTACAATACACGCACACTCAACCACTCAGTAGGAACATCGATATCACTAATGACAAACTGTAGCTGATTGTGTGGCTGATCGTAAAAGCAATATTTGTTGACAGGAAAAGTAAGAAAGATAATAATAAACCATCTTATACTGTTCATTTGTATTGTAACTAATGTAGATAACAGAGGAAGGGGGGAAGTGGAAAGCTGTGACAAGGACATATTTTAATAAAAATGATAATTTGTCTTAATGTTTAAAATCTGGTATACTCAGTAAATTGCCATTATGTCACAGTATGCACGGCTGTCATTATTTTAACAGATAAGTTAATATGCAGTTGTATCTTAAGTTTGGTGATATTTTAACAAAAATGAAGATAACAAAAGAAGAACCGACTGCAACTATGCACTAAATTATACACATGAAGGATGAACAACATCTGATGGGGAATTCACCACATTTTGAAATGATTGAAAAAACTGTACTAGTATTAATAAATGGCTAATTTTCCTAGTTATCTAATGTCAGTACTTGAGCGTGCCTTAGAAAGGATCAGTACTTTCCTATACAGGACCTTGAAACTATAAAATTAAAACCATATCTTCCTTCATTCCTGTTCACACTTTCAACACCTGCATGAACACGTTCCTTTTCAGAGCTACCTATTCATTGTAACTATGCCCTTCTTTAGCTATTATTGGAAAAAATCTGCCTCAATACATATAAATGTCTGTTTGCCTTTTATCTTATATTGTTTACTTAGGCCCTGATTATAAAATTAAAATTAAAATTCATTATTCTAGTTATTATTTGTCCAGTTAATTGTAAACTTTAATTAGTGAACGATGAATGTCTTTCTCTATTTATTGATCTTTTTTCAAAAGTTTTATGAGTGCATATGAAGTTTTCATAGGAAGCATAGGAAGCATAGGAAGTTCACTTCCTTTTTTAGAAAAAGTGATTAGGGAGACACTTGTAGGTCACAGCCATTTTGAGACAATAAGAGACAGGAAGTAGATTCAGGATTCCCCACAACACCAGAAAAAACGCAGAGAAAAACTAGTAAAAACCCCGTGCCACCTGCTCCAAACAAGGAGCTGCCCAGCACTGAGCATGTGCAGCAGTGTTACCACGGTGATACCTGTGACTTGATGGGCGGATGGATGAACACATGACTACATGCACACAAAGAGCTACAAGTCACAAGTGCAGCATTCTTTTTTCAAATAACACGCTCAGGCCGGTGTCGTCCCACTTTTTTTATAGGCCTGCTTCGTTCTAGTTTTGGAGGGCCGGCTTTGGCCTTCGTTTGCCTGCTTCACAGCAACTTTGGAGCATGTAGAGGACACCAGGGCCGAGGCCAGTTCACGGTCAGTTCAGTCACTTAATGAGAGGCTGACATGACGTTTACTAATTATTCAGCATTTGTTTATTTCATGCTATTTAGACATAAACGTTTCTTTTACTGAAAAGGTGTCATCAGTATCTAAGGGTTTAAACTGTAGTTATAAATGGTTGAAAGCATTAACATCCAGACTTGACTGAAATGAGAGTGAACTGACCCCCACCCCGGCGAGGCGTCAATGAGGATGGCTTTGGCTGGTTGGTCAGAGCTGAAAATGTGTTTTGACTTGAAAAAAGTATACTGCATCTTTAAAAATAACAACAACTAACCACTAAGAATTGTAATAATAGGTCGCCCAATAAGATAACAGCAGCTGGGTGAGCTGATTGTTGATTGGTTTGTTTACTTACAGGTAATAAGAGTATGAATAGTAGCTCCTCCTGGGGTTGTGAGCCAATCAGAAAGCAAAGAATGAGACACAAGGGTCATGAATATGCAAATTAGGACAATACTGTCCTGTCCCAACCAGCAACAACAGAAACAGAAATAAAAACACCTTTTGATGGCTACAACTTGAGGGTCATGCAAGGGGTTGTTGTAGTAACTATGGGCCCTATTTCTTAGTGTAAAAACTCAAGTTTTAAGCAAAATGAACTCTACAAAACAAGCTAAAAGAACCATAAAACTATGGCAAGAAACTCTCAAAATTAAACTACAAACATGCAACCTTTCGTCTTTACGTCTAGGGTTTTCATTTATTTACTCATGCAGTATTTTAGGCTGTACTTTCTATAACTATGTTACCTAAAAAGATACTTAAACCCTGTTTAGCAAATCATCTTCACCTTCTACTTTGGCTATTATGCTATCAAACTGATATAAATCTATCCGATCTGAAACACCACACAGCTCGCTTCGTGTAAAGCGAGCATGATGCCACTGTGATGTCATCATGTCCCACCATTTTAAAGATGCAGTATTGTTCAAAGTTGTAAAGGTTCAATGACAATGAAGATTGATCTCCCCAGAAACCTTAATGGAAACTACAAAATCCTTCTGATCATGAGGATGACAAATTCCATAGTATTTAGATAATACTGTATCTAATAATATATGTGATGTTTATAGCTCAGTTTCCATGATGTAACAGCTCTTTACAAAACAAACACACATCATATCTTAAACCGTTTACAGTTTCAGGATGTAGTTGATGAAGCAAAGAAATTCAATTTTCTTTCCCGCTGAAAAATGTACATAAATGTAATTTATTTGTAGATTTTAAGATTGTCTTCTTTGCTTCCAAAACTAAGACAGAAAAAACATACATGACAAAGAAACACTACTTCAACAAAACTTCCCTCTCAGAAACCAGTTAATCATATCATAAGTCGATCATATTGTTCATAAATAATTAAAACTCTTCTGAAATAAACATAAATGTGATATTGTAACAAGGTGCTGACTGAACAGGTGTAATGTGCCTTGTTCACTATTTTCCCTGAAGACATTTAAAGATTCTTCCTGAATAAGACAAACTGAGTACAGCTGATTGACTTCTATTATCTGTGTGTCAGAGAGGCTTTACCCTCCATAGGTCCAGTCTTATTCTACTGGTATCAGTGGTCGACTGTGTGGTAATTAGTCAGTCAGCACTGTTCAGTGCTATGTTTTCAACGGCTCTGCATTCTTTCTACAGTCTGTGCTCTGCACTGGTCTCGCCACCCCAAGCCAATGGGCTTGAACTACCAAGATAACACTGGTAGGATGTCACACTAGAAGGTCAATTGAAGGAGGAGGGATTGCCCTCTTTAGGCAGTTGTTGGTGTAAGCTGTCATGTGGTGGAGACATTTGAAATACACCAAAGGGCATATAAAACTTAAAAAAAACAAGATGTGACCATTTTAGGGATTATCCTTACACAGATTACTTTTTCTTTGTTCATAGTTAGTTTCAAACATAGTTATGAATGTGTAATGGTTTCCTTAATCATAATTACATTTTAAAAGAGCATCATTTTTCCATCATAATTCTGCTCTCAAATTTGAGGAAGAGTAATCTGAAGTGTTCCCAAATGATATTCTTATTGAGAATTATTACAATGATCAGCTATCATTGGTTCAATTATTACATGTAAGAAAATGCTGGTGAAAGTCAACATTTTCTTAAAAAATGTGTGAATTTGAAGAACAAAAACCTGCTTAATAACAACTAGTCGATGAGGCCCTAAAGGCAGCTTTGTTATTTAAGTTCATTCTTTGTGACGTTTACAAAGCTGAAAAACATCAAAAGATAGATTTGACTTGTGCAGGCAGTTACACGGCTGTTATGACAAACAATATGTTGTCTTACGATTCAAAACACTTTTTAATCATTTAAATCCCTAAATCACCTGGGTGCAGATCATATTGAGTCAAACACATTGCAATAAGCAGACTTAAATATTTTACATTTTAGCAACACGACACACAATGTTTTCAGACTATTCTTCTGGTACATGTTCTTCAGTTATCATTTCATGTTCAATTTGACACTAAGCCCCAAAATGAATGCTGGATCACATAAACTCATTACAGAAATTCAGATTAAATATGGAGATCAGGGACTGTGACATGCAAAGTTCTCTGGAGAAAAGGGCTCATTACTGACCGTTAGTCTTAAATTGTTTCTGATGGGCTGAGTGAATGATCAGCTGTAATTGAGAGACTCTTAATATAAAGCCTCTGCAAAGATCAAATTCACAAGTATCAAATGGAGATCTTTGACAGTTTATCCTTAAAGCTCTATATCTTTAAGCTGCTTTCATGCCATCCATTTTTTTTTTAGTTTAAGTCAGGTAAAACGCTGCACATGAAAGTATTCGTCCTGGACATGCAAATCAAATTCATAATTATTCTCTCTTTAATGAGTCAGCCATGTTCCCTGAACACCAAATTTTAATTGAAAGGTCACTAGAGGAATAAAACATTTAATAATTGTTAATTATTACACTTGTTCGCTCCTGAATGTTAATTTAAAATATGCATACACACTAGAGTGCCCTGAAAGTGAGAGGGTGCAATTTCTGCCTCATGTAACCTCACAGGTAGGGACTGAATCTGATGTGAATACACTGAGCAGGGAGCCAGCATTGTGGGTTTATAAAATCGTCTGAAGTGCCGTAGCAGTAAAAAACATGCTTTTCAATATCTGTGTTTGGAAAAGTTTCACATATTGCACTAAAACACCTTAGCAATGTTTCCTGTCAAGGTCATAACTATTGATGCTGATGTTGTGTACATGAACCAGAATAGGTTCTTTGCTCAAACACAGATGATTAATGTAATGTTGTTTTCTTTGACGTGTTTCTATATTCAGCTGATATAAGACAATAGCGCATGGCTACAATCTCTCTGAAAGAAAAGTCACAAACATTTATAAGATTTGTTTTATAGTTAATGTTTAAAATCAGGAATCTTTGACAAAAGAAAGACAGCTCAACAGCAGTTTCAATGTAGTGGTACCAAATCACCACATGGTGGAACCCTGCAACAACCTAACACCACAGGCTGAAACGCTGAAGCCACACGGGGACCATAACTGAATCTCTCCTCTCTGCTGTATTCACGATGAAGAATGAGATTTACATATAAAGAGAAACAATGACTCTACAAATGAGACTGTGTCATTAACGTGTCCTAATTTTCTTCTTTTATTACTAAAAGACTATTCATAGTGAATTAACCCTGCCAAAAGTCTTTTGATACGATACAGTTAAACTACTTTTTTTTTAACAGAAATATCATAAAAGGTGTTCATAACACAAGAATTAAGAGAATTGTGATACATTTCTAGCAAAACTTCGATGATTGTATGATATCACAGTGGCATAATAGAAGTCCAAGACAATCAAAACTGGACATAATTTCTTTTTTATTTATCAAAACTGAAGATAAATTCCTACACACAAAATTAAGGGGGGTGAGGGTGTAAAACCTTCCTAAGTCTCAAATTGTAAGTGTTTCAAAATGATTAAATCTCCATTTTTTCATGGACTGGTAATAACAAAAAGTATAGAAATTTAATGACTTTAAGTCATATTGTGACCAAAAGTGAGTTAGCACTTTCTGAATTGCACAAACGTGTTGCCAATAATTAAGTGGGAAGGAAATCCTAGCTCAGTTCCATGTACATTTGTGTAATCTGAGCAGTGTAGTGAAGTTTGCTTGCAGTGACTAATCATTAAATTAATAATTTACCCACTGTTTGGTGTTATGGTTATCAATTTTGTCTCTGTGATACCGAACATGCACCAGTTGATTATTAAAGATGCTTCATATGCTTCAGATATAAAGCTAAATATACTCCAACGTTTGAAGACATTATTTGGTTGATAATTTCTCTCCTTTAATACTATCAGTTAGTAACATATTATATATTGTCGTAAAGCCTGATTAGCCACCTTTACAACAAGGTACAACTTGTAAAGTCTGTGTATTTGTGGAATGAGGAACACAGCTAAATGTGTAGGTAGCGCCCCCAAAAAAATGTGCCAAAATGCCCTCTTCTGTCATCAGCAGGAACTGAACTTTTTTGGGTGGTGTCTTCCTGGGACGCCCACTTTGCAGTCTGACTTGCAGCTTGACTTCACCAGTCTCATGGAGCTTGCTTCTAACTTTGGAAATGATACCAGTGCTGACCAAACAATACCGCCACTCTGGAACAGAAGCTTCCAGTTGCAGAGAAAATAGACACTTTTTGGGGGAGGCGCAATCCGCAGGTTTAGTTGTGTTGCTCATTCCACAAATACACAGACTTTACAAGTTGTACTAAGATCATGAATGTAGGATCCTTAAAAGTTGTACGTTGTTGGAAAGGTGACTAATCAGGCTTTCTAACATTTTAAAATACAATGTCAACTGGTATCATTAAAGGGGAGATATAATTGACTGAAAAAATGTTCCGAACTTTTTTGAGGAGTGTAGATGAAAAGATTTTCCTTAGGTGGACTGAAAATTGCAAACAGATTATCCTAAGGTAAACTGGCATATTACTTTGAGTGATTCATACTGTTTAAGCCTTGTGGCAGTGATCTTCCTTTTTAAAATCAGTATCAACATGGACTACACCAGTGCTAATGATTTATCTAACTGTATGTTTCTTTTGAAAATATTTCTATACATTGGACAAACTGCCTTAGTACTCTAAGTCTAAAACTCCCGGCATAATAAAACTTTTCATTTTTCCTAATTCCCCTTTGCAGAATATTTTCTTCTCAGCAGCAATGCCCTTGGATTCTTACAAGTTAAAGCAAAGGTGCACACAGTGTACATGTTTTTTTTCTTCTACTTAAAATACAAATTACATTCCCATTTTTTAAGGCATTATTATATATTCAATGTGTTCAAAGCTCATAAAGTGTCTTATTTTAATCTCAAAGGTTGCTCCACGTCTTCTCCTTAAGGATCTGTCCCTCTTTCTTTCCCTCAGCTGATTGTTGTTTTGTCAGTAGATGTACTGTATTAGAAAAAAAAAGCTTCAGATCTTTCTCTGAGTAAATCATCCATCTGGGAGGCAGCCGTTTTTAAGTTTGGATGATTCTCAGGACAGCAAGCCGTCATCTATTTATTGCCTTAAAAGTAGAACAAAGCTGAGTAAGTGATGGAGCTGGTTCTGAAGGGAGATCAATGTTTATGGTGGATGGATGAAGGATGGTGTTACTACAGCAAATACTGGACCAAACAAACGACAAGAGAATGGATAACAGAGCATGTTTGTCTCTGTGAATCTGCGTGCCTGTTGGTGTAGAATTGTTGTTTAGATTGTATAAGAACTCTTGACGAAACTCCTCATAGACGTGTGATTGTTGGAGTGGTTAGGGGGTGTATCACTCACCTCTTCTTGACCAATAAGATGGCTACAAGCACCAGCAGTATAAAGACAAGGACACCAGCACTGATCCCAGCAATCTTCACCACCCGATCTGTCTGTTTGGCAGGGTCAGGGATAACTTCTGGCTCCTCTGTAGCTCCTACAAAGCAAAGTAAGCGCAATAAACATCAACACTGTGGTCAGAACACTATGTTCAGAACAGATCAGGTTTGTTGGCAGGTATGTTCATGCGCACAAGTGACTTTGGTTAATTTTGCTTTCTATGTAAAGGCATTAAAAATTAAAAAAATTGAAATTAAATTAATATACAGGTCTAAATAACACTAGAGCTTTCACCTTACAGTTATTTGTATACACTTCCAGTGATACACCAGGAAGAAGGGTTGAGTGTTTTTGCCCTATGAGCTCAAAATGTGATTTATTCTTGAGTCAGAAGGGACATCTGTCAAGTTTGAAAAAGCTCCTCAAAGCATTCACTGGTTCTTGCGCACACAAGTAACGGATGATCATGAGACACAATGACCTTAAAATCTTACAAGTTTGTCCTGGAGTAAGAGAAACTACTGTCTCCAGTGTTTTTGGATTGTTGTGTTCATAAGCAAGGGAGAACAAGAGCATGAAGCTCCACTGACCTCCAATACCTTATCCGTTTATCTTTGAGTTGACGTAAATGTTGGTACAAAGTTGGGGGAAAGTTGCTTCCAGTGTTCTTGGGCAATAGCATTTGCAGGAATGGCAATGGTGCAAAAATCAGTCCTCTTTTTTAAGTATAATTAGTGTTTTTAAAAAAATCCAAAATTGTGTAAACACAAGTGTATTTACAGGATACTATACAACAACTCTAATAGTACCACCCACATTAACTTAGTAATCAAAGTAAAGTCTTTCCAAAGGTTAATAGAGGCAAAAAAGTTTCTGCTCGCCAGACTTTAAGTTCAATGAACCAAGATAAACAAGCAGTTCAGAGGAAGTAAATTGAGAAATACTGCCAAAGCTTACAAAAATGCATGTAATAGCTCATTTTTTCAGTTAGTAATGCCTTTTTAAGTGTTCTTTACCAAATGTGCTGCTGGACCTGATATTTGCTGGACGGCAGAAGTGAAAGAGTGTTATTACCTCTAAAATAACACTCAATAAAGTACTAAAAGCTCTGTGAGCTTGAGGTTGATTAGTGATATCTGGCTGCTATTACAATGACCAGTGCTGTCTGAAAGCTGCACTGGAAGAAAATGTTGGTCAAAGTGTAAAATGTACAGTAATTCTTTTGTTACCAAGTTTTCCTATTGCTACTGTAAGACAGAAAGTTTAACACAAACACTTGAAATCTCTGAGTTGTCATTATCTTACATTTTCTTTAGGCCGAGATGTGTGATGTTGGCCGAAGAAAAAGTAGGAAATGGACTAGTACTGGACAATCAAATGACCCTCAGCTGAAGCAAACTTGTTAAGCAAGCCAACCCAATAAATCCTTAAAATTGTCCTGAAAGCCTTGGTTTGAACCTTTACTGTACGTTTATGATATCCCAGGTATTGGCATATTTACATGTGAACACCACCCTGTGTCACTCACAGCTGGTAGCATATGCAACAGCCTCAGGAATTGTGTTTTCTTTCTCTTCAAATGTCTTTTAACAAACTACTTTTACATCAGAAAAGGCGGAAACTGAAAAGAAAACAACCCTGATGAGTCTTGTGCTAAAGATCAGGTAAATATCAAGGCATTTTGTGAAGTAAAATCAGAAAAGTGCCTACGTAAATGCCATGGTAACTGTTATTGAAGCTGTAAATTTTGCAGAATGTTTGAGAAGCTTAATTGGCTTTCAGATTTAAAAAGAGATCAACAATTACATCTCCATTACATGTTCGCTGTTTAAAATTGAACAAAAGAAATTGCCTCTGCCATCACACAAGATATTTCTTCTGGCAGCACATCACTGAAAATTATTTTTAAAGTAGACCCTTTGGCATTAAGCAGGTATAGCTAAAATGAAAAGTTCTGAATGATAATGCTTCAAAAACTAAGATTTCAATGACACGCTCTCTTTATGAGCTCAAAATAATCAAACTTCAGATGATACTTCATATTGCTAACTTGCTAAGAGGGTTAATGTAACATTTGACATCAGGCAAATTGAAAATGAGAGCAAATGCCAACTACGAGTGCATATTTTTGAGTTGTTAGGGGAGCAAATCATTCATTTTGATTCGATGGTCATGTCAAGAAATCAATCATAGTCGCATACCAACAAGAAGATTAAATTCAACATGGACACAGTTAAAGAAACACTGCTGATTGGAACATTGAGGCAGTCTTTCTGTATTGTGAAAAAAACAATATCTCTGACCTGAGCTATAGCTGGTGCAAAGGCACAATAACATCTTGTCAAATGGCAGGAAAAAAAACAGGTGAACATTTCTCCTGCCCTGTAACCTTTTCTAGATCTATGCTCTATCAAAGAAAAAACTCTCTCACAGGCAGATTTCATTCTCTCATTCATGCTGTTGAATCACCTTGTAGTAAATGTACTACATCAGTGATCTCTACTCTTACTACTCCTACACTCAGCAGCTACCACACCAAAGAAAACGTGAAAATAAAACAAAAAATGACTACAGGAATAAAGAAACTGATCCACTATGTGTGTCTGTGTGTATTTCAGTTTAGCCTTGGCTCTCAGTGGGAAACACTTTGAAATGTAATTTGGCTGTAGCCATGCAATGCTTCTGCCCTGTATCACTGGGTATTTCTTGTACTCAGACTGATTTTTGTTCCTGATGACTTCGGAGGATTGAGTGAACTCCCTGATTTCATCTTGTTTGGAGTATGTTTCAGAGATGATGTTTGATGCACACTGGTGTAGATTTTCACCCTGTTGATCTTGGACAAAAAGTCAACAAAAAGAGAGCTAGCATCTGCTTTTCTGTTCCTCAGCTTAGAGATCTGATCCCATAACGGCAGGATAGTCCCTTCTGCAACCTAAGAACATTATGGTGCATTATAATAATCCAAATAATCCAACACAAAGACATATGGACAAAACTCAGCATAATGCAATACATCTATCAAACAATAATCCACTTCTAATGCTAAATATCAACAAGATCAACATAATCTCCTTCCTCTCTATTTATCTGCCTCTGTGTATTATCTTTTACAAAAATGCTCCCTGCTGCTGAAATCTATCAAATGCATCCATCTGCCCAAATGTTATTATGTAATAATAAAAGACTAAAACACAAGAGACAGGTCTCCCTGGTTTCTTTCCCTTGTCAGCCCTCAGACCTGCAGTGCCTGTTCTGTTCAAACAGGGTTACTGCACAATACACTTAAAACTTTTTACATCCTTCTCAGATCCAAACATTAAAAGATTTGTGAGTTCTTCATAGCAAAAAATAAATGCTATTCCGATTGATGCTGAGCCAAACAACTTAGAGCCTTGGATCACAGTATTAGAAGCTTTCATGCAAGTTCTTGCAAGTGACCTTATAATTATCATTTATCCCTGCCAACTTTTCTCTGTTTGTTTATTCTTGAGAGAGGAACCTTCTTCTCATACACTCTCTATATTGCAGTGAGTGAATACAAACTGACAATTCTGCCATTTAGAGGAAATCAAATCACCTTTCAATCAGTGTGACATATGACAAAGTTTAGGGAGCAGAACAGCAAGATAACTGTTTCGTGTCTTTAAGCCAACAGTCAAGAGGTACAGGAGTTTGGTTTATTTTAATGAAGAATCCTGATGCACTCCCAGCTGTCTTTTCCCCCTCGCAGGATAAGATGTGGTCACCAATAGTTTAGTAAAATAAGTTTTTGTCACAGGAGCATAGAGACTCGATTGCAGTATATGCTGATCAAATAAAACTGGCAGGACATAGCAACGACATTTCAGTTTTACACTATGATGTGTTCAAGGTCAAAACTTATAGCTCCTGTCCCTTTAAGGCCCCCTTCCCTACATGGGCCCAGTCAACTCTGATTGATTGACAGGTCAACTCTGTGGTAATTGATCGGTGGCGGGTGCCATGTTGTCAAGAACTCTGCACACATTCTGTCTATGCTCTGTGCTAGGCTTGCTATCGCCAGCCAGTGGGCTGAAACTGCTGGTGAAATAACGGTATGATGTCACACTGGTAGGACTATTCACGGAGGGGGGACAAGCTGTTTTAGACAGGTACTGACACCATAAAGAAGGGGAGATGGATAATTTATTTTGTCTTTTTCACAGAAGTACTCTCACATGGAGGAATTATGTTAAACACACAAAAGGGCATATATAAATGAAAAGCATATCATGGGCTCTTTAAATAATAAAAAATAACTATAAAATGTGTTCCTCTAATAAGACAGGGTATATGCTCTCTGATCACAGGTCAGTGAGATGGGCTAATACATCAGTACTGCTATGATAGCATAAAAAATCCAGTATAGATTTTTCCATACTGATGCTGTTACAGGTCAAATCATTATTATTAACATGACTTTAACATATGTAGTAGCAATCAAGCTCAAGGATGAATCAATGACCACAGCTGCCTTTGTCATTTTATGAAAATGCTCTCTTGTTTTTTTAGTTGATGGAACAAATCTCCACCTCACTTAGTACTTTTGTGTATTTTTGTCCTTGATAATCAGACCATGATCGATGGGCAAAGGTTATCAAAACAGAACATTAAAAAGGGAAAAAAAAATCTTTAAAAGCTTCTCCGCTGACCTCATAATGTCAGCGGTGGCTCTTAATGTCTGTAAAAATTATCCAGGTCAGTTCACTCACGACTCATCCACGGCAGCATACACACACACACAAAACACCCTGAGGCAGCAATGACAATACACAATACCCCAGATGACCTAATAGGACCACCATCACTTAATCCTCCCTCCAGATCACAGCTGAGCGCGCACACACACACACACACACACACACATGCAGAGGGACGGACAAAGAGAGGGAGAGGTCTCCTGACCGTTTTGACCATTAGTGCGTCTTTATTCCTCATTAAAGGAAAGAATTCAAAGAAAACATTGTGGCTTTATTAAAATACTACAAGAAAGAGTCTCATCGTCTTCCTCCAGCCTTCAGCCATGTAACCACCTGTTCTGGTTACAACAAGCTTCAGCAAGTCTTGAAATCTGATGACGCTGGACAGGCCACATTTTCTCTTATTTTTCTCTGGGAACATGACTCCTTACAGGCAGAGCGGGGACTGAACCACAACTTTGATCTGTCCCACGGGATCCATTACCTCTGAACCCACCAGATAACATGCTGTGGTCTCAATGAACTCAATGTCCTACAGGGAAAGTGGGCAAACTCTTGTCTTAAGCTTTAATCTATGGGACTGCATCCGTTTATTTTGACTAAAAATACCCTACTGTGTACTCTTTTTCTACTTCAACTTATTTATTGTCTCATTTTTATTGGACAGTGCAACATACTGCAGAGTTTATTACCTTAGCTAGTTTATAGTTTTTACATGGATCTTTATGAGGATACAGCCATAATGCTAAATTCTGTAATAATTATAGCTGGTAGTGATTAAATTTGTCACTTTTATCTTCTAAGTTTATGATCATTTTGCAGAAGAAGGGCAAAGCAAGCAGTGTGTGAACTACAGAACAGCCTGGCTCCCCTAAATAAGACAAACTCTACTGTAAGTGTGATTTGTAAGTTTTGGAGTGTCTCTAAAATGCAGATATATGAAATGATGGTGGGAAGCCTAGCTTTTTTTGTCAGAGCATTTATGGTGTAATTTGGGTAGTTTTTTCATGCCTGATACTCCTATTTACCATCTTTGTTGCAGGAAAACATTACTATGTGTATAGATACTTTTTGTGTGTGGCCAGTTGAGTTTTGTTTTCCATTTTGGAGCTCTTCAGTAAAAATGTTAACTGCCTAAAAGAGTACAATTCCTTTGCTTTAGCTCCATTTTTGACTTCGCAATATAACACTTCAGGGTGTGTTTTCAAAGGATTTAGGGTAAGACAGTGTTGTGGTCTTGAATATTTTCTACAGGTCGTTGTAATGCCTTTAGAAAATAAATATTATATACACGAAAATAAAGATATTATGTCAGCTTTCTCATTTTAAAATACCAAAGCTATCTGCTAAAACCATTTAATTTGTAAAACACCAGTCGGATATTTTGACACAGGGGCGTTGGTTGGTAGTGCACTTGGTCAGTCATTGGAAGGTTGCAGGTTCGAGCCCGGCTTTCACATGGCAATGTGTCCTTGGGCAAAACACTTAAGATCAATCCCGACTGTACCCCTTAGCCCTCTCTTTTCGTCTTACCCCTTTGTCTACCTCTTCCCCTTGGCTCTCTGTTTTGAGGGCCAGGGGGAAGGGGTGAAAACATTCCCCTAAGAAAAGAGACACCACTCAATTCCTGGTATGTCATCAACCAGAGCCACTCGCTGGCTGTGTCGTAGGCAGATGCGACAATAGCTGTAGCTATAGATACATAATTACATATAATTATGCGCTTCCTTCTGTCTCCACTCTGTCATCTTTTCAGCAGGCGAGGTGTATTTCATGTGAGGTCCCGGTTTGTCTTCGTTTCAAGGGCTGTGTAGCCCTTCCCCTTAACCTTACGGAGAATTGGGATACCCCTTCACTAGACATGAACACGCAAAAACAAGGGCTAAGGGGTAAAACAAGGTCTAAGGGGTAAGACAAGGGCTAAGGAGTACAACTGGAATTGACCCTGAGCAGTGGATCAGTGGTGTGTAAATGGGCATAAATGTGTTTGTTGAAACTGATGGATAACTGACAAAAAAAACTCCGGTCATCAGTGAGTGAATATGAGAGCGAATGGGTGTGAATGGTTAGATGTGAGCTGCAGTGTGAGGCTGTTCGAGTAGCCAAAGACACCAGAAAAGCACTGTATAAGCCCAAGTCTATTTAACTTCACCAACTTTCAAGGTGGTTGGGAAATAAAAGAGTCTTTGAAGAATCAAAAGAGCTCCAGAAACACTTGTAGTTCAGGCCACAAGCAGAAACTCATCAGTCTAACAAAGGTGTCTCCTGAACTACAACTGTTGCTGGAGCTCTTTGATTTCTTTGAAAACCATTTATTTTCCCATAGCGGATAATTCTATTAAATCCAAGATCCACCCATGTATAACCTTGGTCTCTCCATCAAACAAAAGTGGTTGAATCAATGAGTATCATTTGGCTGCAGAGAGATTACACAGGACTCCATGAACTCTAAATATGACATAAATCTTTTTAATTCCTCATTAATTTGATTTAGGGGAGGCTGTAATTTACTGCTGAATACAAAAGCTAGTTTATTGTTACTACATGGATCGTTGTGACTTTACATCCAAAGTGCTTAATGCTACAGGTTTTATGATAATTTTTCCACCACAAGGTCAAAGTAAAGACTGCCACTGAGGTGGGGAAAGTGATTACACAATCCTTCATGGTCTGTAAAATGACATAATCTTCCGTAACCTTGATTTTACAGATTTCTATAGACATTTCCTGAGTTCCCCCAAATTGTAGATGTGTTTCATCACAGCAGATGTTAACTTCATATGAAATATTCATACATAACAATCGCTTCTTACAGATGTATAAATGTATGTACATAACTTTTCAAAATGCTTAAAATTGGAAATCAGTAAAGACATGGCCTATTTATATTTTTAAAGCTTCAAAAATCAGTGTCTACACAAGATTTATGGAGTTCTTACTAAAAAGGGACATAATTGTCAAATTAAATGATTTCTCCTAAATAAACAACACGTTGACAGGTCAAATGCTAAAGTTCAGACCTAACACTTCAGTTCTTACAACCTACTTTAGGTTCAATTTATTAGGATGAAAAAAGAAACAAACTTCATCTGAGGTAGGTCTGTCGACTCTGCTCTGAATTACAAAGTTTATGTACAGATTGTTCTAATACTAACTCTAAGAGATCAGCAATAAATATTGTGAGAAATGTTCATATCCAACATGAGCCATCTTCATGTCTATATCATGCAGATATTACTCTGCAAACCTGATGCAGGCCTTTGCTGACACTTATTTATCAATACCAATTTCTGTTATAATTGAGTTAGGTCCCTTGAATATCTTAAAAGCCAACAAAATATGGCCCAAATGGAAAAAACTACAGTAAATTTTGTATCTAATTCCATATCTCTTTACCTTGTTTGCCCTCTCGTTCTGAATACAGCGCAAATCAAAAGTACAATTGTCCTCTCTGTTCTTCAAAGCTAAACTGGAGATCAGGATTGTTATTTTCATCGAAAACACATTAATACTTTTCTCTGTTTATCCTTCTTCTTACTCCACAAAGCTCAACTCTGATCCATCAGCCGCATTTCTAAAAATCTTTCCTCAAAACATTGTGTGTGTATGCTGGTGTGTATCTGTGTGTGGCTGCTTGGGGATTAACTTCACACCATTTAAAACCAGTCTGATAATCTATCAACATATGGCTGCTGGTAAAAACATGAATATGTTATCGCTCTCCGTCTTTAATATGCAAAACATTATATATCCCCTAATACTCTGACTGAAACCCTCTTCTACTGAACACTCACTGGAGATGACATTGTTCACACAGCGATGTTGCATCAGTCAAAACAAACATCATGGGCAGTCAAAGTGCATAAACATGAGATTAAAAGCAATCATCAGGGGACGGCAAGAAACATATCAATAGATGATACCCCTTTATAACTAGGGATTAAGATACATATCCGTTGTTTTGTCATGTTAGGTTGATCTAATGGTTCAGATTAAACTGATCCAGAACTGTGTTGATTTAATGGAGGAAAAATAATGAAGACAATATTCACTAACTACCTTTTTCCTGCAACAAAAAGACACACTGACTTTCTGAAAAGCTTATTTCATATGCTCACATGAAATGTATGTTTATTTTTGTCAACATGGCAAGACTAAATGCGAGAGGGGCTGTTTGAAAATAAACAATCCATGAGATATTATTTGGCTGAAAAGACAAAAAACAACTGATACTATTATCCATAAAGGTGTGTCTCTGAGACATGTCAGTCTAAGAGTTTGTATCAATCAAACTGATTAGAAAACTCTCCACTACAAGGAATAGTCATTCAATTAAGTTATGTCAGTGTTTTTTCAGAGGAACTAATAATGCATTTACCAAAGTAAAACACAATGATGTACGTTTCGAAAGTGAAAACATTATGACTGAGAGAAAGTGAAGAACGTCACTACTTTTTATTGACAGACTGAACAACGATTCTCTTCTGCATCCATCAAATTAAACAAGACTAAAAGCTTCAAGGGTAAAAATGACTGAAATGTGACTAAAACAAATGCACAGTTCAGAGTTTCCCACAGACTGTTCCTGTATTTGAGGAGTAAAGGTGCCGTGTGCAGTCGTTCTGCCCGACTGTATTCTATGGGTGTATTTTTTATGTGTTTCTGCTCATTTGACTGTTTTAAATTATATGAACGATCTATAAAGATGCTTAAATAACAAAAGGCTCATCCCAATGCACTTCATTCAAAATCCTGTAATCACTGCAAGTGAGCTGAGCGTGTGTCACCCTAGGGTGCAAGAGTTCAAGCTAATATTGACAAGAAGCAGCAGAAAAATGTTGAAACATTGGCAGTCAAGACCTTTGTTTTGCATGAGATGTTGCACCTCATTTGGTGCTTTATGACTAGGTAGTTCTCATAGATGTCGTCTTTGGTCACTTTATACAAATCTTATCAAAACTGCCTGAAAATAGACTTGGGTGGCTGAAATACATCTGAGAAGCCTGCTCGGGTATTGTCTATTGTGGTAACATTGCACATTTTTTGTCTCAGGACTGAGACCAAACCTAAAATGGACTTCAAATCAGCACTGATCCCGAGTTAAATTCAACATTTAAGTAAACAACCAAAGAGTATTTTTACCTTTAGTAGCCAGCCTCAGACATTGAGTTTTGGTTTCCTTGAGAAAAAAAGGAACACATATTAAGTCAAGACACAAAACAAACATAAGGACTTTGCGTTATAAATGTGTATACATGCTATTGAAAATAAAAGTTTTGACTGAAACAGAGATCTCACAATCATTTATACATTTTTAGCATCACATGCTATAGTTCCATTTACACAGCTTCTATATCTACTCCTCAAAAACATAGAGACATCATTTGGTTCTTTTGATCCTTTAATAATACTAATTGGTATTTTATTTAAATTGTTGGAAAGTCTGATTAATCAGTTTTACAACGAGGTACAACTTGTAAGGATTGTAGATTTGTAGAATGAGCAATGCAGCTAAAAGTGTGAGCAGCATCCCCAAAAAATGTGCCAGAATCTCCCGCAACTAGAAGCTGTTGTTCCGATACACAGAGTGGCAGCGTTATTTGGTGTCAGGCTTGGTACCATTTCCAAACTTAGGATCAAGTTCCATGTGGTTGAAGTCAAATTCAGACTGCGAAGTGGGCGTCTCAGGAAGACAACAGCCCAAGAAGACTGGCCCCTCACCCTTCTCCCATGAGGAACTGTAGGCTTTCTCTCAGGGGAAGAGGGAATTTTGGCACATTTTTTGGTATGTTACCCACACGTTTAGCTGTGGCTAGCATACTCATTCCATGAATACACGATCCTTACTAGTAATAACTCATTGTATGGGTGACTAAACAGGCGTTGCAACGTTATAAAACAAACAAAAAATTGGTATTGTCAAAGGGGAGAGGAGAGGAGTAGATAAGTTCAATATAATACAAGTCATTTATTCACAAAATCAGAAAAAGAGGTACAAACTATTAACAATAATCTAATTTATCATGTTTTTTCTATCATGGGAGGCAAAATCCTGACTTAAATGATTCACTGATAATTTCTCAAAACCAGTTCAAAGTCAGTTTACTGCAGCTATTTTCTACTTTTGTGAGGTATATATAAATAGCACATCAAGCTCTGTTAAGATTCCCTTATCCCCAAAAGTCATAACTTCTTGCAGTTGAAGCTGTGATCATATTTAAGTGTAAGATATGTGCCAATTTTTAGTGTATTTACTCATTTCAGCTTGCAGGTGAGAATTAAAGGCTCCCTTTGTGTGTTTGATGAGTACATACATGAATAAATATTTATTTACCCTCTCTGTGCTGCTCACAGCTTGTAGGTAGATGTTGTAGTTCTTTCTCGGTGCCAACGGAGGATTCCAGAAACCCTGAGGATTAAAAAGTGAAGACTGACATTATATAAAGATAAATATAAGTGCAAAAAGTACCAGATTTAAATTATAATCTCAGTTTAAGATGACATATTTCTGTCCTTATTGTTTGACTTTGAATGTACCAGGGTGATTAAAACTTTGTAAAACTAAGTCAAGAGCTTTTTTTCTCTCTTCATGGTGAGACCTATATGAGGCAATAAATATCACTCTCACACTTTACAGCATGATTTATCCATCCATATCATATTTAGACTTAGATCTGCACAGCCCTGAACCTCAAGTGCACTCCTCATAAATATGTAACTATGCACAGAAATGACAGACCGTAAAAAGCTGTGACTGGTAAATGGTAAATGTATTAGAGCTTGTACAGTCTTTTCTAATCAACTGACTGCTCAAAGTGCTTTAAAACTTCAGGTGACCCTTATCTATTCACAGCACATTCACAAGCTGGTGGTGGAGGTTGCTGTGTAAAGTCCCCACCTGTATAAGCTAATCATATTCACACATTTTGCAGTAGTGGAAGCAAACAGAAGCTGTGTGACTTGTCCTCGCACCAGGGGTAACGTGTTACAAAGTAATCCGTCAGAGCAGTGGTTTTCAATCTTCTCTCACCCAAGGAACACCACTGATCAAGCCAAAATCTCAAGGCACACCACACTTATGCCTTTGCAAAATAGTCTTTTGTAACATGAGCTACAGTGTCTGATTAATCTGTACATTTACATTTGTATGTACTTACTAACAACTGACAAACAACAGTATTACTCATGAAATTTTAAAAACTGGATATGTTCAGTGTTGTGCCTTGTGTCTCTTGATGTTGAACAAGCCCAAGTTATCAAAGTGTTATTTATAAAGCTATCAGTCAAAGGCACAGCTTTTTAGTTTATCTGATGCTAAATGGTGATGCACTCAATAACTAAAGAACATGTTGTGGTTTTATTATTATTGAGCACTGATGTTTGAACATTTTCTGATTTTAGGTTTTGAAAAATGCTAAACAGGGTCTGTCTTGATCTCTATTCTCACCTGCATATTCTGTTAAGTGAAAACTTTTAATGGTTTGATAAGGATTTGTTTTCAGAATTTAAACACCAGGATTCTTCAGACTTTTTCAGCTGCTGAGTATTTTTAGTTAGTCTGGCTGTTTAACTATGCATGATTATATATTTTTATCATGATAAAAAACAAAATCACTCTAACTTTATCTCCTGTCTTCCACCTTTCCTTTCCTGTAAATCCATGTGTCTGTACTTTTTTGCATTTCAAGTGCTAGGTTTGCTCTGATTTGTATCTGATCCATGTTTTCATTTCTCTTTGCACCACGTCCAGAATAAGATGTTCAGATAAAATGCCTTGCCTGATACGTCTTGTTGTCTCCCACGGTGAAGGGGAGGGGCTCAGGCAGGTTGCTGGGGGACAGCTGGGCAGCATAATAATACGGAGATCCACCGCTGGATGCACTGTGGTAAGAAACAGGAACCTAGGAAAGAGTTCAGATATATGATGAAAAATGATTTCATACAGATACAATGTTAGTAGGTCAAAACTTTTGGCATACAAGAGGTAGAATTTATACATATAGGAATCCAGACAGAGTGCACTGGTTAAAAAAATAAAAGATCTTCAAAAATTCTAGATGTTTCAATGTATGAATGCAATAATGTCCTCGATTGCTAACATCCCTTTAATTCCCTGAATACAATATTGTATTCTTTATTTCCCGTTGGTTAAATATGTCAAAGTTTTTCTAAAGTTCATTAGATGAAAAAAGTGATCAATAAAGTAAACGTTTGACATTAATTTACCCTGTGTTTCCCCACGGTTTATCCTTCTCTGATGTTTTAAAGCAGAAAAATCAAAGGGCTTATCATGCAGGACATTTGTTATGCAGATTTATAATCACCTCATAACAGTCAGATGAAGCTTGTCGACGTGTCCGCTGGGGATTCACTTCTTCAACTACAATCTGGTATGCACTGGAGACAAAAATAAATGAATAAATAAATATGTTCACATATTTATTTACTTCAATGCACAGCAGACACATAAACACCCTAAAAATTCCAATAAAATCACTTTTTTGTCTATTGTGTACATTATAAAACTAATAATATGCAACATAAGCATGACTTCCATCTTAAAAGACAGAAACAGATTGAACAATTACAGGTGTGTGAGACAAAAACATTTTTCTCCTATGTCTTTTGTAGTCAGTAAATCCCTGCCTACATTACCTTATAGGAGCTCCCTTAGCTTGTGCAGGCTTTAGTAGGACAGTGATAGTTGTTGCAGTTTCATTCAAGAAGGCCTCTGACCCATCATACTCATCTATTGTTGGCGCTGAAGAGACAAGCAAGAGACAAAAAAAGTTTTAGTTTGATCTGCTTTCTATCCAATTGAAAAGAAAAAATAACATGTTCATTGTCTACCTGAGATATTTGTAGTCACGTTGAGTGTTGTTGCAGGTCCAAACCCTTTAGATGTTGATGCTCGTATGGAGAGCTGGTAAGTTACCCCGGGGTGGAGCATCGAGAACAGATGATGGGTGGCATTTGAGGGCAGAGACACAGTAAGGCCAGGTCGCTGGAGAGGAACTGAGGGGTCGTAAGATCGCAGACCACTGTAGCTGATCTGAGGAGTTGGAAAGAGACAGAAATGCAGTTTAGATATACATTTACCAACACTTTGGTCCCTCCAACAGCTGCTACACATACAATATCTGATAGTACCTCATATTGTATGATGATCCCATTTGGTTCTGTTGGTTCCTTCCAGTAGAGAAGGATTCGGTCTTCAAACGGGGTGGCTCTTAGAGACTGACTGGGAACATGACCAGGAACTGTAAACACAGACACACAAAACATATAATGAGGGTTAACAAGGGTTCAGACAAGTCGGAAACAATCTCTATCTCTATCTATTCCTACAAGCATATTTCTGTTTTTTTGCAATCCTTAACAAACATTCTATGACTAAAAGTTTATTGAGAAGAACCAGAATTTACTTAGTTCCTTTCAAAAAAGTTTAAGTTTTTAATTAAACCATGAAGTAAAGCACCATTAGCTTAAAAAAGTTAAAAAAAAAAAAAAAAAAAAAACTAAATAAAAGCCTAATAATAAAGTTTGTGGTGCACAAAAGGAAATTTCAAAATGCTATAAAATTAGCCACTAAACCAGTGAATTCCTTTTTTGTGCAAACATAAAACTGTCACTGTCAAAGTGTTCAGTGTAGTTTTGAAAATATCCAGTGTTCACCAGACCACAACTACCAAACAACTGCAAATTTACTTGCCTTTTCATGCATGATCACTCAAAATCAGGAAAAACTTTAGCCAAAAGGAATTAAAATCACAATAAAGTCCTTCACACCCTTGGTGCTTGGGTCCTAATAAGATTGATCCGGATTAATCAGCCCTACCTTGTTATCAACCACGTTTTTTATTAGATGAGAGCAGACAGTTAGCTCATTTGAGTAAAAAAGATAAATATAACATTGTTAGAGTTCAAGAGTTTCTCAATTATAAACTGCTTTGCCAATATACCAACAACACAGAAGGTGTCAAACCTTTTTCCCAAACTCTAAAGAAGTCTTTTGTTTTTCAGAAATCTACTTTTTTACTTGAACACGGTGGTTTTACCTTGATTATCAAAGAATATGTGACAATGATCTGTAAATTGATTCTTTAGGATTAAAACCACTGACCTTTGAAAGTGAAACTCACACTGAACACAACCAAATATACAAGATTTCTTATACAGATACAGGTGAACTTTGGATAGAAGAATTAATTCAGCCCCATACCATCTTCATCCGTTTGTATGATGGTCTCATCACTCTCTTTTCTTCCTTCTGGATTAGTTAGAATCATCTTCAGACTGACGTTGGTGTATGGAGGAAGATTTCCAACAACGTGACGTGGTGCTGGGAGGAAAGAAATCAAATTAGTGCAATTTCTTTGGTGACCAATAAGCTAATTGTTAAAACTCATAGCATCAGTATTGTCTTTGTAAGACAAGCAAATACACAGGTGGTTCTAAAACTAGGGTACTAAATTCCAATTACTGCTTAAGAAGTACATGAGAACAGAACTTTGCAATAATCTTGAAAATGAGGGAGTAGTGTTAGGTAGAACAACAGGCCAATCCAGCACTGTGCTTCCTCTTCATTCATTTACCTGAATTGTCTCGTGTTCTCTTGGCTGCTCTGGTTCATGTGGAATATTAGCACTGGGAATTATGGAGTATTGTTTGTAGGGGCAGTCATAGGTCATGTGGTAGAAAAGATAGCTACAGCATTGGCCCTATTTGGAGCTTGCATGTTCAGCGTCTGGTCAGTTGAAAGTAGTGATGCTGTTTGGGTTGCTGTGGCAGCTAAAGGCCATGTAGCAGGTTTTATAATGGGGCTATTCCACTACATGGTATCAGCTTGACTCGGCTTGACTTCATCCAGTTTTTTTGTTTTTCCACTCAGGGCCGTACCTAGTGCCTGGCACAGTTTTTCAAATCACCTACAGCGGGGATCGATGTGAGCTGAGTGAAAACAAATGGGGCTTTCCAGTTGATCCCGACGGACGGATTCTTCAAGTTGCAAATTAGATATGTCACTGGGAACAGCCCTTTTGGTCAGAATTTCATACTAAGAAATCAGATGATCTCTAGATACCCTGACTACATCAGATTGTAAATGGAAGACATTTAAGAGAGATGTGACATGATTCCCATTTCCCATGTTCAAGTTCTGAGATAAAATGAACCGTAAGCATGACATGGAGATATTGCTGACCTCTGAATGGTCAGAGTATCCCCACAAGTCGAGGGTATCTGACACAGAAATGAAAAAACCCTCAATTTCTGGCTCTGGGATGCTGTATGACTTCCCAAAGTTCTCCCTACTTTAGATAAAACGTTGTTTTGAAGCCTGCAGTTGTCTTTAGACCAAAATTCATCTGACAATAACAAAAAGCGACATTGGGACTGGCAGCTCTATCACCTCACCTCTTGTGAGGATACAACTGTAAAAAGTCTATTATGTAATGGATAACAAAACTGGATAGTGTCCAAACTGTGTAGGGTCAAGCTATGTTACGCAAAAACCACAAATGGAAAGGCAGCATAAGTAATCACTGGTGCATGTGGTATAACTAGAAACAGAGGGTTCTCTTCGCCAAACATGTCCTTTTATTAAGGCACAAGTAAATTTTATTTATTTCCAAGTAAATCCAGAGAAAAGCAAAGTTACAAACTTACAAATTAGATACCCCAGCCTTTGTTTTGCTTTTCTGCTGTAAGGTTATTGAGTGGTAGTCATAACTGTCAATGTACTATGAAAATCAAACATTAAAGACCTTTTATTTTTCCACCTATTTGAACTGTTCCCCTCAGGCATGTGCTTTTCGAATATTAAGCCAAAACAAACAGACTGAATAACAGCTTTTATCCTTGAGCTGTTATTGCACTAGATTCTGCACAACCCTCTTAACACTGATAATACTTGACCATGCAGTATGCAATGATGGCAAATATCTGATAAAAATTCCTGTTTCCTTCTTCTCTGTTGTGAATGCTTTTTTTATATAGAGTCTTTGCAAATAGCGTTGATTTGTATAATTCAGTGTACATTTAATATTTGTTGTTTCTTGACTTTTAAACTTCATAATAACTACTCTGAATCAGAGCTGTACTTCAATTCTGTTATAACGGTGCAATGACAAAACAGTGATTCTGATTCTTAAATAACCAATCTAACTTAAAAGTGCAGCCAGAGGTTACAAACAGACAAACTGAGAGTTACCTTTAGGGTCCATGTCTAAGCAGTCGGCCTTGCTGCGGTTGTTTGCAGTCATGTAGTGGTAGCAGATGGTGACGTTAAAGGTGTGACAGCGAGTGATGTTGTAACCCAAAGATTCCCAGTCCACAGCGATCAGACGAGACCTGGTCTCAGCAATCTTTAGCCTCTTTGGTGTGCGCATTGGTTCTGCAGAAAAACAGAAGGCAGAAGATATACAATTAACTTAAATGATAGGCAACTTAGCTTTTTTATCGCATTTAATGCAAATACTGTGTCTTCTTGGGTTAATAAATATACCATTACAGGGGAAAACACTTAAGTTTAGCTTTATAGACAAGGAAATGGACAGAAGTGCTGAATAAACATTCTCTACAAGATAAAACTGCAGGGTTTCACAAACATATATCTCTCCTCCTCATTGCTGTTCGACCATTAGTCAAAAGCAATAACTTGTAGGAGGCATGTCCCTGGTTCCCATCTTTTATGTGTATTCAGGACTGTAATAGTCAATATAATCTACCTTCTCTCCTTCCGGCACAGAGCTTTAATTACCTTAACTGGCTCATTTAACTCGATCAATAACCCACCAGACCCCACCCACCACTACAGATGCACACATACACACTCAGGGACACACTGCAGACACGAAAACAAATCTTTCCTGGCGTGTTGGTCTGTCCGTTACAATTTATGTACTTTTTCAGGAATGTTTAAAAGCCTGTGCCACTTAAGACTTTCAGCTTTAAACTTTGATCATTTTATCCAGACAAGCCTCTCGTCAAGCTGTTTATCATCCCCTTAAAAAAGTTTCTGTTTTTGGCGTGAAGTTTGAATCTGTGTGAAGACTACAGTATCTTTCCAACTACAGCAGACTTGAATGATGTTGTTATTAGCCCCGTACAAATACAACTCATTTTATACAGCAGCCACATCGTTTATAAGGTTAAACCACAAGTTATACATCTGTCTCTGGGTGTTTGAACAGCTGTGATTACACAGATAGGAGAGAGGTGAGAACACTAAGCTGATGTACATCTTTCCAAATATGGAACTATAGCCTAAGGGGAAAAAGGGAACTCCCACACTAGCTCAACATCACTTAAATAAAACTAAAATATAAATATATCGATACTTTTTGAAATATATAAACTACTAATTTGGAATGCACAATATTTCCAGACCAATATTGGTATAGGCAGATATTTGCCTGAAAAGTTGATTATCTGTATTGGCATATATGAACTATTTTGCAGATATTTACAGCTGTTATTCTGACCATAAAAATTAGTCATAAATATCCCATATATTGGCTATAATACTGGCAAAATGTACAATTGTACCATGATGATTATCTCATCATCACTCAATGCTTGTTTCTTTCATGTTAACAGTCCATAGAATCAGGTGTTAGAATCAGGTATGAAAGAACAAATTTATATCTTTAGTACATAATATTTTTGTTTTATAGATGTGGGTCAATGTTAGTTTTGTAGAATCTTTGTGATCTTGACACAAGATATCAGTATCGATATCAGGGACAAAAAGTTTGGGATTATTAAAAATTTGCTGCTCCGTTTGCTTTGATGAATAGCAAAAAAGACCTGAAATTCAATGAGCTGGTTTCATTGGGTACATTTTAAAGGACGCTTAATGATTTGAAGGCATCTGGCAGCAGATGTTTGACTGATACCTTTTTTTTTTTAAATCATAGTCCTTCTTGTCAATAATTGTTATTTATATGTTTTTTGTTGTATTTTAGGTGGATTTCATTTGTATGTTTGACTGTTGTTTGTGGATACTTTGTCAACTGGGCTGTTGCCTATCTACGGACCTATCTATCTATCTATCTGTCTATCTATCTATCAGTTTGTCTGTCTGTCTGTCTGTCTGTCTATCTATCTATCTATCTACCTACCTATCTTCCTATCTATCTATCTATCTATCTATCTGTCTATCTATCTATCTATCTGTCTGTCTGTCTGTCTGTCTGTCTGTCTATCTACCTACCTATCTTCCTATCTATCTATCTATCTATCTATCCATCTATCTTTCAGGAAATACTGAATGATTTAATATTTTCGACAGTTGAGAGCACACTGTGTGTATCATCACATTAGTCTCACTGCAACCAATAGTAAACATTCTTTGATTAACTCTGATTTCAATCTTGCAAATTGATTTTGGACATCTGCAGCTGGAAGAGAGATCTGTTACTCACCAAACTGAACAAATTTAATTAAAAGTTTAGTCTGTCTTTCCTTGACATGAACCGTCACTCTATCACCTGTTGTTGGCTGTAACCCTTCAGCGTCCTCCTGTCTGTCCAGACTTTTTTAATAAAAACAGCTCACCTTAAATAGAGACGTTGTCTCTTTCCAAACTCTTCCTGCCTCCCTCACTTGCTGTTTGTTTTTTTTCTCTGGGTCTTACTCCCTCAGAGGAGACAACACAAGGACACAAACTTGTCGCTTCTTCTGACAACCCATTATCAGCCTGTCACTCACTTACACCCACGCAGACACACACATGCACAGGATCTCTCACACTCTGTTATTACCCAAATACACACACATAAGCTTCAGGTATAGTGACAAAACTGAGATTAAATCTGGAAAGAGCATGTATAGGGTCCTGTTTATGTGTCTTCTCAATAAAACTTCTCATAATGAAAATTCTTTGTCAAGGACAAACTCAACTCAACACACATATACACACACAAAGCTGTAAATACAAATACGTTCAGGTTTGCTCTGTCATTAAGATGCAAATGATTCAAAAAAGGAAAATGAGAAAATGAGAATGGACAAAAAAATTGAGTTTCCTTTTGACTGTTCTGCAAAAATCAAACCTTTGTAAATTCAGCAAGAGAAAATCAGAATTAATCAACTTTCCCATCAGTCACTGTATTGCAGATATTGGATCAATAGCTCAAGCGTGGGCAGCTGCTATTCATGGACAAAAAAAGAAAAAGAAAAAACAGTTCAATGTCACACTGCAATACAGTCCTGATATCTTTGTGGCCTGTGAAATACTGTCAAAATTTAAAAAAGAAATGTCATGTAGATATTTTTTTAATGAACAATAATATATAAGAGCAGGTACAAAAAAAATAACTTTTTCTGTAGCTTGCATTGGAGTTAAGTTTTTTATATTCTTTAATTTTTCAGTTTTCTAGTCGTTGTTATTATGTTACTATTTTTTATTCATTTAGGGTATTTTTTTAATTTAGTTATGTAATTTTTTTTTCAACGTCTGTAAATGACAATATGCTTGTATGTATGATTGTCTTGTATGAATAACTGTTTTATGTTAATGAACTTGTTCAAAAAATGATAAAATGGTTTAAAAAAAATGAAAATAAATAACATCTTGTCTTGTTGTAGTGTAGTAACTGCAGCAACTTTAGGTTAATCTGTTCCCTAAATCAGATGGTAAACAAATGATATTAAATGAAGCCTATGGGACAAATGGACAGCATTGTTGGTGTCTGGATGAAGCAGCACAGTTCTGCAGTAGTTGTTAAAGTAGAGCTAAAAAAGTGGAGATTAATCTGTGTCATCAGATCAAATCATACTATAGCTCGGCACTTTCAGCAGCCTTAGGATACATCTATGCTGATACAGAGGTAATGATACCATATGTATCATAAAATACTGGACACTGACTGCCTCTTTTACAGAATTGCCAACAACCTTTCTTCTTTTTGTGAGAACAAAAACAGCAAGGACAAGGTTTCAAGGATCCTAAAACTTTAGACACTTAAATTTTAGCTCTTCAGAGGTCTTAGAAGTGGCTCCAAATTTGAAACATGCCCTGAAACATGTAGTTTGCCTTCTACCGATTTCACCCATGGTGTATTTTAAACATGAATCTGCAGCTTTTTGTTTGTGCAAATTGAAAACATGCATTAAAGACAGCGGATGAACACCAAACCAAAAGTGAAGGAAGGTTGTGAAGACGCTGGTGCAAGTGATTGTTTGCTGAGTAAATATTACTGGTAAATTGTGTGTATGTGTGTGTTAATAGCGTCAGAGGGGTCAGAGCATTTAATTTTCCCTTCAACCAGTTATTGGATGGTTGACATTTAAACAGCAGGACAGGAAGACCTATTGCATTACCCGTCTGTCTCTACCTCTATTTCTGCCTCTTCGTCACTCGTCTTTTCTAGTCTGCCTCCGCGTTTGAATCAATACCCATGATCCTCGCCATAAACCCTGCCATTACACACACACACGTGGTTAGAGCAGGGTAATAAATTGTATTGATCTGAGGGTCTCTTGATGCTAACACTGCTTCACAGAGACAATCTTCAACGTGGAATTAAAACAAAATATATGACTGGATGCCTTTTAAACAAACATGGACACACACACTGCTTTCAAAACCTCATTCCCCTCCTGCTGACCCATAAGGCATTGCTGCTTATCGCTACTGACTTAGTGGCCTGTGGAAAAGTGAAAGAAGCAGGGTAGGAGGAGGGTAAATGAGGAAGAAATGGAAATGTACATGAAAAACTGGAGGGATAAAAGTTAAAATGTTGACAGAGGAAAAGATGGAAGAAGGGAAGAAAAATAAAAGGAGGAGAGAGGGAAAGGAGGAGGGGAGGAAGGATGTAAAGTGGAAGAAGGTAAAGGGAGATAGGAAAGAATAAAACTGAAAAATGGAACTAAGAGAAGTAAAAAACAAAATAAGAAAAAAATACTGAAGGTGAAATCAAGATGAGCAAAGTGTAAAGAAAAAGGGGAAAAGGAAAGAGGAAGAAAGAGAAAGGAAGGAAGAATAGACGGGGAAGACATAAATGAAAGGAAAAAAGGAAGGTTCAAAGGGGATAAGGAAAAAAGAAGGAAAAAAAAGGAAGAGAGGGAGAGAGGGAGGTAAAATATGATTGAAAGTAAAGAAGATAGGAAATTGGAAGGAAGAAAAAGGGGCAAAAAATAAATAAGAAATAAAGAAAATACATTAAAAGAAAGAACCAGGAGGGAAGAAAGCAAGGAAAGAGGGAATGGTGGGAGTAAGGTGGGAAGGGGGGAAGGGGGGAAGAGAAGGGAGAGAGGAAAGGACAGATGAAGAGGATGAAAAAAGGAAGATGGCAAAACTGACCAGGAAGGAAGGAAGGAAGCAAGGAAAGAAAAGAAGAAAATTGGGATGGACAGAAGAATTAAGAAGGACCAGGAAGGGATAAAGGAAGGGAGGGAGGAAAGTTAAGAGGGAGGAAAGAGGAGCAAACAAGGAAACAGGAAGGAAAAAGGAGGGGAAGGAAGTGAGAGTGCATGGAAGAAATGCAGGAAGAAGAAGAAGGTAAGGATGGAGGAAGGGAAGGAAAAGAAGAAAGGACACAGAGTGTAAAGGAAGGCTACAAGAAAGGCAAAAAAGAGGAAAATGGAAAGAAAAAAAGAAAGAAAGAAAGACAGACAAGAAACATGTGAAATAATGAAGAGAGAGTGAGAATGACAGAAGGAGGTAGGTAAGATAGAAGGATGCAAGAAAGGAGGGATGGGAGGAAGACAGAGGGAAGGGAGGTATGGGAGTGAGGGAGAAAGAATGAAAAACAAACCACTCTTAATGCCAATCCAAAAGACAGAAAGAAATAAAAAAGGGAGGAAGTAAGGGGGAGGGAGGGACAAGATGAGAGAAGGAAGGGTGGAGGAGGTGAATGAAGAAAAGAAGATAATGACCAGAAAGAAAGGAAGCAAGGGAAGCAAAGAGTTAAGGAGGAAGGAAGAAAGGGGGAAAATTAAGAGGACGGAAAGAAGAAATGTAACCAGAGAGGAAGTAGGGGAGGGCAAAAAAATACAGGAAAGAGGAAGGGAAGATGGAAGAAAGCTAGAGAGAAAATAGGGAAGGAAGGAAGAAGGGAAGGGAAGGGGAAGGAAAGAAGCAAAAACTAAAGAAGGCAGATGGCACCCAAAAAAGGGAAGGAAAGAAAGAAAAGACAGAGAAAGAAAGATATAAAGACAAGGAAGGGAAAACCAGGTAAAACCAAAGCAGACAATGAAGGACAGCAGTGAGGCAGGAAGGAAAGAAGCGAGGAAGGAAGAAAGAGTAGAGAGGAGGTATGGGAGTGATGGATGAAAACTAAATGTTAGAGCAGAAGAATGAAGGAAAGAAGGGAAGACACGAAAGAAAGAAAGGAAGTGGTCAAAGTGAGAAACACAGTAAATGTGTAAAGCAATGCATGAAAACATGAAACATCAGCTGGAGGGAGCAAGAGACTGATAAAGGCAGAGAGAAGGAGAGAGAGAGATAGAGAGAGAGAAAGATGAGAGACGCAGAGAGGAGGAACGGGGAGAGGGACGATAACTAGTTTGGAGCGAGTCCAGAGTCAAGTGGGACCAGGTCCAACGGTAAACCAACAGAGGCTGCGTTGTCCCCCCCCACCCTCTCTCTCTCTCCGTTCCTCCGGTAGACAGACAAACGGCAGGATTCATGTCAGAACTAAAAGGCTTTGTTCTCCACAGATGGAAGCTTTGAAAACAACAACAATACCAATAAACACCAACAATAACACCGAGGACGGCAGGCTTCATATCAGCAGAATCCAGAGGTTGGAATTAAAGAACGGCAAACAAAAGGGAAAAGAAATGAAACTAAATGAAAGAACAACGCTGAGGGCGGGAAAATAAAACCTGTCCCTCAACATTAAGCATTAAGGAGAGCCAAAAAATACAGCAAAAAGGAACACTGAATGGAAAAAAGAGGCTTAAGGAAAACCAGAGAAGAAAGGAGGTGAAGGAAAGGGAGGAGGAAGCAGAAAGGTTGACAGGAGATGCAGCTAAATCCAAGTTAATCTGTCCAATTAGTTCTCGGTAATCCTTCCACTGTCATGAGGAAGACAAATGAAACTCGGGTTATTCATTCTGTGTCAAACCCTCATTTTCTCCTCACAATTCTCTAACTCTCTACGGGACGGATTTAAAGCAACATGAAAGGTGCAAATTTACAATGCGATGTTCATTCAATTTGTACTCCTGAGTAATTTCTGATTTGCCTACACAGAGGCTTAGAAAGCGATTGGCAAACGACTCCACAGTGGTTTTTAGGAACGTCATAGATGTGTGTATATTTGAGGGATTTGTATCAAATATCAACAAGCTCTAAAAGATAAATAAGGAAATAATGAGACTCAAAAACATTTACAACCACAGGATTAAATTGGTTAGAAAAAAACTATAATGCAGGAATCAAACCTAAAGATCTTCTGAGGATGTGAGGCGGAAAAGGATTTTAAGCAGATGAATTAAACATCATTTAACTCTCATATCTCCTTTTTTACGATTTTCTTTGTTTTATATATACATATATATTAAATAGTCTTATTGGTCACTTTCTGTGTTGATGAGTTGATGAGTTTAATTCATTTTAAACCAAGTAAAAGTATAAAATAAATATACTTTCTAACCAGGACCATATAATATTGATTCATTCATTACTCAAGCATTTTTTTTTCATGTCCCAAAAAGAAGCCATTTTGAAGATAAGAAGTTTTTGCCCAACAGTGACGACATGGAGCAATAAAACAGGAAGCATCATCAACTTTTGGCCTGTGCTTGAAAAATTGATGTGTCAATATATTGTAACACACTCCTGATCAATACATGCATCAATAGGGCTGAAACAGGACTGATGAAGGACCCTAAATGATGTCAAGGAGGGCTGGAGCCTATCCCAGCTGTCACTTGAAAAGAGGTGGCAATTGGCATTAGCTACCAAAAGAAAACAGCTGATGTTAGCATTTAGCCACCTCTTAGTATTTGATATGAGGTGGTTAGATGTTTGGTGAACGTCCTGCAGCTTTCATTATTGATGTAGCTGACCCTGCCTACATCAAAACTACACAACACACCTATTATTACAAAGTTACAGCCTGAGATCCAATCTTTTAAGGGAATTCAGTTTAATTTTGTGTTACTTTTTGACAAAACTAAAGCAACACTTTTTAAAAAATTTCATGCTATATCACTTGCAAAAATCAAAATCAACAGTCAGGTTTTGGAAGAAAATATTTTTGATTTATTTTAGCTGTTTTATTTTATATGCTCTTTATAGTATTGATATGAATGATGCGCTGGTTGGATGGCGCTTAAATGCTGTTGTACATGTTACAATGACACTAAAGATATTGTGATTCTAATTTGTTTTCAGGCCATATTGCCAAGTCCTCAAATGAGTGTTAGAATACCAATTGTATTTAATGTGTGGTTATAACAAGGGTATATAGATACTACTGATTTCTGTGTTTGCACGCTCACACATAATAAAAAAATAGTTTTCATGTTTGGATGTATCTAGAAAAATCTTAACGCCTCCACTTAATTAACTGTAATTAATTTCATGGGTGGTGGTGGGGCACAAAAAGATATTAATCCTGAAAAGGAGGCAATGCCAGAGAGTAACTGAGAACCTCTGCTTTCACACATGTGCTTGTGTGTCTAAAAATGTGTGCTTTGTGCTCTCATTCTTCCATTTAATCCAAGTGCTGCTGAGTTGGTGCAACATATGGGAAATACTCTGACTCTGAACCCTTACTGTGAGTGTAGGTTTGCCCCGGCCATGATAGCTTAGTGTGTCCTTCCTCTGTGTGTGCCTATATCTGTAAGTGTGTCCGTGTCCAGTTGTGTATGTGTGTGAGTCTAACCTGCCATGACCAAGAGGTTTCCAGCAGAAAATTCAGGATTTGGATTAAAAGCTACTTCATCACTTTCTTCTGTCACACACTAACACACATGCACACAACACACACAGACTCGGTAACTCTTCAATTCAAGTTTATTATTTTTCACCCTTCAGACAAGAGCAATAAATCACCACAGAAGAAGAACTGAAATGAGTGGGAGAAGAAGAGAGCAGGAGAGAGACAAAGAAAAAGTGCAGGATAAAGATGAAAAGAGTAGAGATGAAATTCTCCTTGTTATCATATCAATTGCTCTGCATGTGATTTCTGCTCTGTATCTTATTAACTTTATTGGTTTTTAATTAAACACTGTTCTGTGCAGAGACAAGCTCGGGTTTATGTCTGGCGTGTGCGCACACATTTCCCCCTGTGAGTGTCTGTGTGCGTGTATTCATTACTTTGCATCCCAACTAAATATTCAGTAAACTACAGGTGGTGGGATCAGACAAACCTAACCAAACAGAAAAAGCAAAGGAATCATTACCATTTAAATAACATTTCTACCACGTGTCCGTCTCTGTTCTCTTCCTCAACAAACACATACACGCACATATCTACCTCCAGTTGTGTGTGTTTGAATGACCTTAGTCACACCGACAACAAAGAAAGAAAGATGGGCTTCTCCTACAATAATGAAAGTCAGAAAAGATGTCCCAGAAACATGTAGGGATGGGCAATATCCAAGGGCATTCATTTATCAAAATAAGTAATAGAAAACACATATTTATAATATTTTGTTTTGAAAGCGAATGTTTGTAATGCAATGTAATGTAGTCTGAAAGCTATTTGCCACTGAATAACATAATAAGTAAAAAAGTAGTGGTAATGGCTGTTCATTATGGCTGAACAGATTTTGTCAGTGGAAAGTTAAAATGCAACCAGGAAAGGCTCTAAAGTTCATTACTAAAGACACACAATCAGGAACAGAAATAAGCTTTACACAAGTAACTGAAAAATGCTACAAACAGACAGAAAGAAAACATTCAACAGGTCACACTAGCTCCCCCAGCTGACTCGTTTTATCATCAGATTTTGTTCCATTTGGTCCAATTATATTTGAAAGACACATTATCCTACTGAAGCGTGCTTGGAGATAAGAGAAGTGCATGCTCTCATCTGGCTCAAGCTGAGAAAGCCTGTTTTGCATATGCTTTTTCAGTCTACAAAAATGTGGAAGCATGAGGAAACCTGCAGAGGCTCTTCAGCATAATTACAGGTATGTACTCTATCACTGAACTTTAACTATACCAGAACTATATCCTCATTTTTTTCATTTGGGACAGGATTGATCTTCTTATCTAATGCACAGCTATAAGAAACATGACCTGTTTGTCTCTCTGTCACCCTTTCTGCATCTATTTATTCCATCTCAACAGTCTCAGCAGATGGTTTTTCACCACAAGTCTGATTCTCATCCAGGCTGCTGTTTCTTTAAAGTTTTTTTACTGTGTTCATTGTGGATTAATGATGAGTCTTTGTAAAGAATAAAATGAAGAGTACAGCCTAGACCTCCTCTTTTTGCATTGAGCTAAAAAATTCCTATGGACTGGCACAATACAAATAAAAATTGAGGCTGACTCATTTCTCTGTATGTTAAATGTTCCTTTAAAACATAAAAGGGGAGAGGAAAGATGAAACTATGATGAAATTATGTTTCTATGAATTTTCTGATACCAAAAAAAACATGTTTTGATGAAATCTAGTGGACTTAGCCTCAAAGTAAAAACAGCATATTTACAGTAATGTGTATGCTTAGCCGACTAAACAATACTAGAAGTGCTGCAAGGGCACAAACCTCTGCCAAGAAATTTCTGATACAGTTAGCCAAGTAATTACTAAAAATGTGGAAAACAGCCCTATGGCACAATGTAAAAAAAAATCTTTAATAAAAACTGTTGGATCCGTATCCCGGTTTGGATTATCACCAAAATGCCATCCAAATCTTTTGAGAACTTCTGAGTTATCAGCAAAAATGTGGAAAACTGCCCCATTTGCAATTTTAACAAATCCTTCATAAAATTCCCGATCCAGCTTTGGATCATCACCAAAATTTAATCACATCTTCCTTGTCCCGTGACCATTACCCCCTGAAAATCTGTTGAGAACCTTTTAGGTTATCTGCTCACAGACAGACAGACAGATGGACTAACAGACCAACACACAGCAGCAAAACATAACCTCCTTGGCACAGGTAACAACACTGTTGCCTTTGCTAGTTGTACACCAGAATAACTCATAGTCTAGATTAATTATTAGTATTTTCATTTTATTCTGGCCTCAAATGCAGGAAAAAGTTGTGTCTTTACTGTGGGACATCCACCATCCACCAAGCAGGGCAGTAATCTACAGTTTACAGCCATACGGACCTTTACCTCCCTCATGTAAACCAGCACTGTGACTAGCTGGAAGGGCAAGCCATGCGAGACTAGAAGCATATTTTGACCCCCTCTTTATTCTTCCTATAGAAGTAGTATTCAAAGTGTAATACTGGTGAGGAGGGACCATGTAGAGCCAGAGGGGGAGCGCAGTGCCCTGTGTGTGTGAATGTTTCTGCCTTTGTGTGTATGTGAAAGTGTCTCGGTGCCCGAGAGCAAGAACACACTGTGAATTAACAACAACATCATGTCCTCTCAGAATTGATGTAAACATCTCTAGGCTGAACTTCATTGTAACATTTTTGCGTAACTGCACAGTGAAAGTGTTCAAAGCAAAATCAACTTTGAGATTAAAATCATTCCTTATTTTGTAAATTGCAATATGGCCCAATGCTATTTTCAAATCGCAGGAGTTGCCATATTTCATTAAGGGCAAATAGTTATCACAATACCATTTTGTTTAAGTACTTTGTAGCTGAGGTGTTCTTTGTATCATACACAGAATTTTAAAAACTTAGTTCAGAAATTGAAAAGAAAACAACACATAAAACTCATCAATCACTTTAATAACCTCTTCATTATACGTTTGATATATTCTTGACTTATCAGACAACGACTACCTAAAGATTACCACGCCTGTCGTTACTGTTGCAATTTGATAACTGTTCCAAATTTTTCAGCCCTTATGGTACACAAACATGGTGATGGCTGAAGTTTCCTATCTTTCCATGTTGCAGTGGATATGATGAGATTTTTGAGATTTCATCAAGATCTGTTAAAAACAACAGTGTCATCCGAGGTCATCCAAGAAGCCGAACAGTTTTTGATGCAATTGCGTACATAGCCTATTTAGCATGCTGCATGGCGACTGTAATAACTGCTCTATATAACAAACTTCTGTGGAGCTAATAAAGGACTTCTTCCCTCTGATCTTCACTCTTAATACACAAACTGCTTTCTAGTCAGGAGACAGAAACGACTCCGATAAACAGAATAATTTGATGTAATTCTCTAAATTCGTAACCATATTTTCCTGCTTTGGTCTGATATGGAGGCATTATGTGGATTACAATGAGTTATTGTCTTTAACTGGATTGTTCTTCTGCGTGAGTGAGGAGAAGAAGATTAATTTCCTTTTCCTGTCAAACAGGAAACTGTTCAATACAGGAGTCGCCTGGACAAGTATATGACTTCCTCTCTGTCAATAAACACGCACAGGCAAAAAAACACACTTTTACTGATCCTTTCACACATACACACACAGGTTGTGAGACATCAGTCAGGCCCCGTGGTTATGAGTTTTCATCTCTCTTTCATTTTCATTCTCCAGTTTCATCATTCTCTCGCCTTTCAGCCCGCTTCTTCTTCTCCCTTCTCTTTTTTTCTGCCTTATTGTTTTTCATCATCTCTCCATCGCTCCTTTATTCTGTTTCTCATTCAAGCTCGCTGCTTTTCTTTCTGTCTCTTTCCCTCTCATATCAAGGCTCTCTCGCTCGCTCCGTCTCTCTCCCCCAGGCTAGCTGTGTTTATATTTCAGTCGTTTATTTCTACAAATGTCAGACAGTGTTTCTGCCCTCCGTCTATTGATCCACGGAGAGGAAAAGAGATGGGGAGAAAGAGGCCAGGGGAGAGAGGAAAAAAAGAAGGGGTGAAAGGCAGTGACAAGGAACGGAGCAGAAAGAGAGATTTCATAGATGGAGGAATAAAAAATATGAGAGGGAGAAGGAGAAGCAGAAAGAAAAAGAAAAATCGGTATAAAAAAGTGTGAAAGGTGGAGAGGGCCGTGAGTATTTTAATCACCCTTTCTCTCAGATCACTGAACAACCACAGACTGACTCAGGCTCCCCCCTCCTTTATTTTCCATTTCTATCCCTCACTTCACCTCTCCCTGCTGCCTCCTCATCTTATAAACATCACTCGGGTAACTGAAATATAGATACCAGGACAAAAAGAACAACAGTAGATGGACGGATCGATAGACAATCACACAGGCAGAAAGCGCTGCGAGCGAGACAAGACCAAGCCAAAATCAAGTTACATACTTTCCTCTTGCAGGTGGACATACGATCATGTTTACAGCTTCAAGTTTTACAACAGTAAAGAGTGAAGAAAAGAGTTTGGTTACAGAATCATGCAAAATCACATTTATGTATAAACAGTGTACAATTTCCATTTGCATTTCTGATGTATATTTTGCTTACATTTATCATCAAATGATTTTACTTGACTTAAACTGATCAAAGACAATAAGTTACAAATAATTACCACACATTTTAACTTGAAGTACATTACAAGGGCCTTTCCAATTCCACTAGATTGCCAGCCTCCTCAAGCAGTAACACTTACTTTGTTGACTTTTATCTCTGGGACTTATAAGGTGGAACAACTCTGCTTGGAAGCTCAGTCTTTTGTCAGTCTATGTAGAGCTTTAGGTCAGAAATATCCCTTGCTAAAAAACGTAATTTCAACCATTAAGTGCAATGTTATTTTCTTTTAAACACTGTTGTATTTGTGGATCCAATGTGACAAACTTTGACTCATAAAAGCAGCAAGTATGAACCAGGCCTTGGTATTGCTTGTTCCAATTTACCTATGCTAAATCAGTACTAGTCCTGACACATTTCCTGAATCAAAAGGCATCATTTGTGTTTCCTCTTGTCTTGGCTCATGTGATTATGCCTCTTTGACCTATAACATACTTTACTTGATCTAGAAAGTAAAATTTTACTGCTTATAAAGGCAGGGAAGGTTCAGAATGTGTGGCTCTATGCAATGACTCAGTTCTAGGGTATGCACATGCTGGTATCAGACCCACATTAGTAGATTTCAGAACCCAATCCTTCCATGGGCAGTGGTCCTTGAATATGTATGAACCCATGTGGATAAAACCACGATTGGGAAAGGTCTTAAACTATTTTTTCATCAAGATGAACAGCTTTTACAGTTACAAAAGAAGAGTACGAACAATCAGAGACAGAAGAGAGGAGTTTAAGGCTGTCTAATATATTTGTCCGAGTCCTACCTGCACATTTAGTCCTGGTAATGAGTGGTGGTCCTGGTTTCCCTGTCCCTCCCTCTCCTGGTCTTGTCAGCAGTACTCTGATCTCGTACTCCGTGTCTGGGTCCAGGTGCCATAACTTGTAGTTTGGAGAGTTCACAGCATGAGTCTCTGTCCAACTGCCTGATGTCATGCGATACTCCACCTAAAAGAAAAAAATATTAACATATTATAGTGACTGAATTATTTTTCTTGCATTAAAGAAAGACTTCAGCAATTTTAATGTAGACTTGTTGTAGAACTAGTTCAACTATGCAAAAGACAGGTGAAGAATTATTTTTAAATACTGCACCTCTTAGCCCAAGAAGTTGTTTTTATGCTCAACGGTTTCATACCTCAACACCCATAATGCACTGGCTGTTTCCTATTGGACAGGTGTGCCCAACTCTTCAGGTGGGTGGTTAAATTTTAACACAGGTAGAGTCATGCAGAGCTGGTTGATAATCGGGTTAGTTTTCCTTTAATTATTTTCAAGGTTACTAATTGTTTGTTTGTAAAGTCAAAGTTATTTAGGCTTTTGTAAATGTGACGTGAGAGAGTGGGTGATGAAGTGCATTAAACAGCATCAGGAAGAGTTACTGAACTGTTGCCTCTGTTAATTGTCCGTAATAGCCAAATATCACATCATGAACCAGATATATTATTATCTAATGGGCAGTAGGTTATAGCCTCACAAAAACATGATGACTTTATTTTTCATACTTTGCTCTAAGAGCAGAATAAATCACAACACAATATCATAACTAATGGGTTTTAGACGTGCTGGCAGGTCAATTTTTGTAATTGTCAACAAAAGCTAAACTGTGCCAAATGACTTCTCGCAGAGTGGTATTTTCATTTCCAAAAATTTCAAACCATAAATTAAAACACTTTGTACTTAAAAGTGCACAAGAATACACACAAATCAATTCAAATCAACAGACAACTGGCTCCAAGAGATGGTCGGAGGGTTTTGAAAGGAGGTTTGGAAGAGCTAAATTATTCTCTTGGGCTTCATACTAAATATGAGGCAATCATTTTTCTTTTAATTTTTTCGGGCAAATCAACTATTTCTTTGTTGATTACAAAGTCTTTTCTTTCTTTTCTGTAATGGTTGTTGCTGTCCCTATTTTATCATTTTAATAACACATAAATGTTGCTTCTATTTTATGTCCTGACATTGTGTTTTAGCACAATGTTGTTACATTCAATAATTGCTCGAAACAAATACAGTGTTTACTCCCAAACATACCTCCTTGAGTATAATCGGCCCATCTCCAAATATGGAGTTAGCGTTCAGCTGAATCAGCAGGTATGTGGGGCCAACACCAAGCAGCTGGGGCGGGGCGATGGGATGAGGGGGCTCTGAGGAGAGAAAACAATTAACAAGGTCATGAAAGATTTGAAACGTTTCAAAGAGGCTCAGATGATGAATGGATCAGTCTGAAACAAGGTCAGAGCAGAACAGTAGGGGGTGGGGGCACAGGAAACAGTCTCGTTTACTATAGTCTGTATTGTGCAAAGCAAACATCAGGTTGCATCTGACATCTATTATGTTTGAGCTATAGTGGAAAATCATTTCCTTAACAAACCAGAAGCCTAAAAGGATACTACAGTGGTGAAAAAAATTGTTAAGAACATCCCAGCGGGAAGCAACCGCATTGACCTTCAATATTGTTACAGCAGAGATGCAAGACTGCCACAGTGAACTAATTAGATAACTCATATGGTCAAAAGTTACAAAAAATATATTAACAAGTGTCTAAGTGGGTGGTCCTGTTAAAGTGTTGGCTCGATCTTATATTACAACACTTAATTTTTGACAATATAACACAATTTCATTGTTTTTGATTTTTTTTTCTTTTAATTGCCATGAACAGCAGTTCAGACTGAAAGTGTTTAATAGTTAAAATCTTTCTTATTATCATTATTACTTGCTTACAACAGGCACTTACTCAGTTCTTATTTAAATACAGGATAACAACCTCTTAAAAAACTCTTAAATCAAAGTTTGTGCATCCCCAGGCAACAATATTCTTAGTTTAAACAGAATTCTACTCCTCATGTTGCTGTCTTTCAACAAATGTATTTTTCCAGCCGTGTTCTACATTCAGTGATGCTCTCACTAAACAGATACTGTATTTTTGTACGTGTGCGTACTTGTGTGTGAATGTGATGGATATGTGAGGGTTCAAGGGCAGTCATTCTGATCAGAGCGAACTGTCAAACATCTGTGATTGACAAGCCAAAAGCACAACACATACAAACACACACAACCTTAAAACAGGCTGCATCAAAGATTTATCTATTTGACACATATACACACAGAGATCAACACATGAATTAATCACACACCCTCACAGTACACACACACTAAATCATACAGATTTTATTACTCTTACACACTTTCTCAAACACACTGCTGGGTTGCGTTGATATCGAAGAGAAGATAGGAAGGAAATGTGATTTTTTGCAATCCAGCTTCCATCATATCATATCAAAGAGAGTATTATCTAAATCATATGTGTGTGTGTGCATGAATGTGCACGTTTTTCCCTTTAATAGTTATATTTTGCAGTGCTGTCACCTCTTTTTCTCTTTGTGTGTGTCTGCATTTCTGTTTCTGTGTGTGTATGCGTTGAATTCAGCTGTCATAGCAGCGCAGCTTTGGAAGCGTCTTTTTAGCAACAGATGAAACACTGTAGTTTGACAGCACAAGCAATGTGTGTGCGTAAACACGGACGCACACACGCAGCCGCAAACAAACATGCAGACAGAGTTGAATCCAGATAATGAATGTTGAAGAGACTTTAGAAAAAAACAACAACGTCAACAAGATGTCAGCTCGTTACGCCATCAAATACACAAAGTAAACAACAGAATGATTAACAAATAAAGAAAAAGCCACACAGATAAGCAATTCAGTGACTGTTTTCAGCTTGAAGCCTGTTTGTGTGTTACTTAAAACCAAAGAATATCTAACAGATAAATAATAGACACAAAAATGAAACAGAGGCGATTGTAAGTGGGTCGTTATGTGACTCCAGAGAAAACAAGCGCTGGAACCAATTCAGGCTTTAATTTTTTTTCCACCACTTGTCGTTTGTACAGTTGACCCAAAAAGAAATCATCAATGGTGTTGTTTTTGTGATTGGGTTTGTTGTCACCACATTTTTATTATTAATCACACGCATGAACCCTTTCAGCGTTTTTCATTTTTTGGGTCAAATGTAAATGATAATAACAAAACAAATGAACAATGGGGAAAACTTCAAAACTGACGTGCCTTTTCTGACCTACCCCATCACTGTGTTAATTTGCATTCACTGTCACTCATTTTTCTTCATAGATATTATAATTAAAAACCTCCTGGGGCATTTTTTGTGAGATTGGTAGATTTGAGATTCATAACAATGCCACATGAGCGAGAAAAGAAGGAAGAACTAAAAAGAGGACAAACGAGGACTGGGCATTGTGGACCAAATATTATATACATTTTTGATTCAATGGTAATACTTCAATGCTTCTTTTCTGTAAGGAAATAACAAACGGTTGACATAATAGCTGAATTACCAATTTTGAAAATATTATATTTAAATCAAACAACACTGAAAATTCATTGATACCATGGCAAAAAAGCAGATCTAACTGCAATTTTGTTGTCCTTTTTTAAATCATAAAAAGCCAACAAACTAATGACACAATAACATTTCTGACTGGAACAATAACACATCACAGTGCACAACATAAAGATGTGTAGCTCTTTTAACTATTTAAGCAGCCTTTTCTCTGCTGGTCTCTGAGATTTTAACACTGCGTAAGTATTTTCAACTATCATGGCTGAAAACAATATTTTGGGGATTCTACCACAGGTTATTTGAGAGGATGACAGGGCAGCAGAACAAACCATTAGTGGATGAGTGTGTGGATATTTTAACAACCTAAAGGTGCAACATTGAGTATTATCAACAGGTGACCGCATCACTGACCACAGACATTAATTTAGATAAGCTGATCATGTATTTCTAATAAATGTTGGCTGATAATGATTGGCCTTCAGTCAATTGGGGCACCTTACATACAAAGAATACTGTCTTACACTAAATCAAACTTATGTAGGAATGTATTTTAGGGATAGACAACACTGATTTAGTCAATATATCAAAGCCTAACCTGACACACCAGATGGACCCTGCAAAACATTTCACTAGTCCATCAGGGCAAAAGCCCATAGAGGTGTTTGGGAATGGGCTGAACCTTTCAAAAGCATATCAGACAAGTCATTAGACAATATTTCTGTCAATCACATTCATTACAGGCCAATCAGAAAATGTAGTAGTTGGTGCTACTGCTGTGGTGTTAAATACAAAACATTAGTCACTTAGTAGAACAAACTGTTTCGCTCCACTTCTGCAAAACATGTCACAAGTGAAGCGAAAATATCCTTTCTATCGCAAAATGTTTTCAGTGTTTTTTTTCGTGTTTTTAATTTTTAATATAGAAATCTGGTCCAGTTCTGTTAAAACTGCTGCTAAAGCTGTTAGCATCCATGCTAATCTCTATAAGTGCAGTCATTTCCTGCTGTTGTCTCGCTTGTAGCTTTCACCTCTTCCTGCTCTGAAGGACTCTGATTGGGCTGTGCCACTTTGAGCCACACACAATGGTTGTAGACTGGAGCTTGGCAAGATGGATCTGCCTGATTACAGACATTGAATCAGGTGGATCCAGCTGCTGCACAAGGTTACACAAAGCCTCCACTTTACCAAAACTGACCTGTCCCTTTCATGGTGACAGTCTATTTTTGTTGAAAACAGATTTAAAAAAAGAAAAATGAAATTTGATTCTTGAATAAATTATACTTTTAATTTTTAAAAGTGGACATTCAGTGAAAAATGGGGTGAATGATTATGGTACATTGTACATTCTGCCAAAATTGCAGTTAGTATATGGGATATACGGCCATTATGTATGTCCAAAACATCAGTAATAAAATTTTCATACCTGCCAGTATCGATAATCGACTTTCTAGGTATTCATCTGCTGATATATATATAACATTGCAGTAATATTGAACATCCCTAATATCAATGTTATTCATCTTGTACATTTACTGTATCTGAAAGGCTTGATATAATTTCTAGCCATAGGACATACAGACATTTTGTTTGTGCCTAGCACCCACTACACTTGTTCTACTTTGTTGTTCGTTGTCAGCAACCTTGTCAATAAAGTTTAGCTCTCACAAACCACTGCTGACATCACCACGGAGCTCACTGGAGGACATCTGACCTCGAGAGCAGGAGAGGGGTGGGCATGAGTGTGGGAAGTGAGTGTTTGTGTTTCAGCCATATCGACAACAGTGATGGTCGGTTTTCTAAAGTTCCATGATGCCTGCGGCTTCAGCCGTCACCAGAGTTTAGTGTGAGCGTGTGCGTGACTGCGTTTGTGTGACAGAGAAGAAGGGGACTATTACAGGTTTCAGAGAGTTGTATATATTCCTGTCGTCTTAACTCTGGTAAACGTGTGTGTCTGTGCATTTGCGTGCAACAATAATATTGCAGGAGCTTTTTAGGCCATGGGTTGTGTGTAATGCTTGCTGGCATGGTGTGTTTGTGAGTGTGTTAAAGTGTGTGTGAGCGTGATACGAGCTGGCGTGATGATGTGCTCTGTCACTGTAGGAACCAGAGGGCAAGGCTTTATTAGAGTTCGACTCTGACCAAACCACTGGTGACACACCAACACACACATACAAACATGTACACAGACGTACTGTATACAGGGCTACACAAACAGATTGTCTCATGGCTTTACATCAGACACACAAACTTACGGCAGTTATGTATTGTTCATTTAGTAGGTCTTCTATAGGCAGGGGTGATTCTTGCTATCATCTCTTTAATAATAATAATACTTTTTTATTCCTAAACAAAATTTTACAAGACCAAATTTCTCCACTGAATAAAACTGGTGTATAAGAAACATTTTGATATTTTATTTCAGTGTAAAATCAAAAACCTAGCAACCACTGTCACATTTAAGACACAGCTTCAACACTTTGGCACCACACCCTTCCCAGGGGCGCTGCCAGAAATGTCGGGTCCCATGGAGAAATATTACAATCAGCCCTATCCAAAAGCAACTCTGGACAGTTTCTCAAACCAAATGCTGTCAAGTTGATAAATACATAAAAACGAACCACTTATTTTTGAGCCAAGTTGTTCTGTTTAAGACACTAATAAGCTTCAAACAGCCAGGAAAACGCTCTTCAGCTAAAATCATAAAATAAATGGTAAATTAAACTATGCACTATAAGAAACTTTCTGGCATTTGGACCATTTTAAGAATTAATTTGTTTTTACTTATAATTTGTCTTTTAGGATTAAGTAATGATAATAAGAAATTAGCAGAATAAATATTGATCTCACCAAATTATCTGTTATTCTAGATCCAAGTATTTCAACATGTCATTCAGACATCTGGATGTATGCAAAGTGCATGGATGAAACAAATATCCTAAGTGAAGAGTAGTAAAATCTTAAAACACCTATTGCAAAATGTTGCTAACAATATTTTTAGGGGTCCCATCAGTCATGGACCCTTCAAGTCTTCCTACCTTTTTCCTTCCTCCCTCCTGACCCCACCTTTATAGAAAACTGCAGTGTGCTGTTAGAAATAATCCTTGAATAATCCTGAAGTGTTATTTTGATACAAAATTTCCCTAACATAAAAGACAAAAGGTGACCACAAAAGGCTGGGTGAGCAACTTTTGGAATCTGTACCTCACAACTATCACCACAGTCTAGGAGCTTTATCAAATACCATACTTTAGCTAGCAGAAGTGTCAACTCCATGGTGGAGAGAAATGATACTGAAAGAGCAACAGAGAGGAAGAAACTGCAAGTTTTGTTGAAACAGCTAAGATATCAATTGGTTCATTTTCCTAAAAAAAAGTTGCTGTCGATGTTGATTATCAAATTAATAGAGATTTTATTATTTTGAAGCATATGGTATTTCAGTATATTTCTGATGGGAATGTTTTAGGACAATTTAGATAGTATGTAGGTTTGTGTTCATTCTTTAATAGTCAAACACAAAACATCCTTTACACTCACCAAAGGATGTTAAGGATGTCCATTTGTTGTATTGGACAGGTAGTGATATGACTGGATTTGACGTAATAATAAGCCCAGGCTCCTTTACATTTTTAAAAATCCAATTGAAGACCTTTCAAGATCCTTATAAGACCCAAACTGAGAAAAATAAATATCGTACACTTCCCACTACAGTAAAAACCAGTATAATGTAATTAATATATAAAAACTGTTGTGGACTTAACAGAAACAACTAAGAAATTTCTAGATCCATTTACCAAAACATGAGCTGCTATTGTGATTTTAAAAAATCTTTAAATCCAGTATTTCCAGCCTTCCAAAACAACATTTCATTTTTATTTTACTTTTCTATGAACTAAATATGTACATTTTAAACAATATTGAAGACTTTACAGTATCTTCTTGATTGCTGTGAACTTGCTGTCCTTATATAGTCTTATTTAGGTCAAATAATTAACCTTTTCATAGACAGATTTCAAGGGAAAGTTTTACTGCAATGGTCATTTGCTGGATTTCTTTAAAAAAAAAGAGAAAGCAAAACATTTCAAGGGTTGTCTCAATGTTCCGTATTTCTTAACATAACATGCTTTACATCAACAATCTTTATGATGACCTAAATTCTCAGAATGCTACAAGCTTTGAAAAAAAATGTTTGTACTCAGAATTTCAACCTAAAAAAGAGAGACTATCTAAAATGCAGTAAAAACACTGCCAACATTTGAGAACTGAGATGTTGCCAGTGTGTTTTGGAGTAATTTAGACTGTGTGCACGAGGTTACTTTCAATATTTGTTGATTTCAGACAAGAAATGACAATAATATTGGATGCCTTGGACTTCTGTTTTATGATCTGAATCATTATGGTTTGATTTTGACCTTGAAACTCTGACTTTGTGACAACCCCTTAAAGGTATGAAAATAATCTGGGAGTCTTACGTCATAATATTTATACTCCCAAGTGCACCTCTTTCTACAAAATATGTTGTTTCCCCCTGATGTTGACAGCTTCAGCATACACTAGGAGAAGATAATGGCACTTCTCTGTCATCTACATGTTGTAAATACAAACAGTCTATTCCTGTGTGGACCTGCACAGAGGCAATCTCACTTCACCCAGCAGACCACTTCCAGCTTCTGCAAATGAAACCTGGGTTATTTCCTACAGTCAGTATATTTTTTTCATGTATTCATGTCATAATTTCCCACTTCCTCAGGACTCCATCTTCGCTTTTCCCTGTTCAGCAGATTCCTACATGATACATATTTCTACCAGCATTCATCTTTCCTCCTTACTTTTTGATTTCACACACAAAAAAAATCATTAAAAGGCAAAATACTCGTAAAACTATTAATAATGCAGCTTGATTCTGTCCATATTCATGGTCTCAGTGTCCTGCAGGAACCCTGAATCTCCAGCATTCACACTTTTCAAGAAGTGAAATAAACATATCCCCTGCCTCCTTTGATTTTTCTCTGACTCCTCTCATCTCCCATCTGATACTTCTAATAAATAAACATGAGGCTCCTTCTCCTTCCACGCTCCTACCCGCAGACTCCTCACTCTTTTATTGTGATATCTTTCTAACAACTAGGCTCTGGATCAATATTCATTATCACCAATATCACTCCAAGCTCTGAAAGCTTCTCAAGCTGATGCCTGGCTACATGGCGCACATCGCTAGCCCTTATATGTGTGTCCTCTCGAACCGGAATCTATTTTCATATATGTAGATTGGTCCGATTCATGTTTTGACACGCGTCTCCTGCTGAGCTGGTTCTTCCTCTTGCCTTCGTGTACTCAAAAAAAGATGTTCTTAATAAATAAACATTAGCCACTGATGTATTCTTACTAGATCAGGAAGGTCCAACTAGAAAAAACAAAGTTTGATGCCTTAAACCTCCACTTTAACTTGACCGCAGAAAGAACAAATCTTTTCCTCTCCACTGGGGATTGTAACCCTATCTTCAGCCGGCGACACAAAAAGTTGAACCCTAAAGTGGCTGGTGTAAGAGCTCCATTATCAGAGCCACACACAGACTCAAATTCATATTCATGATGCTCTCTTTGCTTTGATTCTTCATTTCTTCCCCCTCTGTCATCTCTTATGCAGAATAATAAACATGACTGTGCTTGGCTGTTTACATATTCAGACATATTCCTGATTCTGATATCGATATTCCTGGGATAATGAGCAAGACTATTTACATTTAACTTTTCCCCACCATTTCCACTTCTCTATCTTTCTCTCTCTGTCACTCTAGTATCGCTCTTCCTTCCCCTTTGCTCCCCTCCTCCTCCTCCTCCTCCTCCTCCTCCTCCTCCTCTTTGCCCTCTTCCTTCCCTCTCTCTCCCTCTCTCTCTCTACCCGGGAGATGAATTGAATATGTAAGCTATTGGATGTGAATGAATAAAGCATCCCGTCTCAAACACACATTGGTGACACCTTATTAACCGCATGTCAGCTGCACATGACAGCTGGAGCGCACACGGTTGCCACTCACACACACACACTCGATTTGCAGAGTACATATGTGCAAATAGACACTGATGCAGCTGATTCACACCCACGTGAGCGGCCGCACACACACATCCAGCCAGAAGCCTTGGATATACGCACATCTGCATACACACGCACACGCTCTCCTCATTAGTGTGTATTGCACAGCAGACTTACTTTTTATTAGTCAAACGCAGTGAATATGAACTAGATTGGAAAGAATTTTTGACAATCCGAAAGTTACTCATAAAAATAATTGGGTTAAGAAATCAACTTTTATCAGTGACAGGGTGGTAAAAATATTCAGAGGCTTAATATCAAACCATACAATTAAAAGCAAAAATTGTCAAAAAGGAGAAATGCCCCAACTGATCAGCAGCTAAGCACTGTTGGCTGATTTTTTGTTTAAAAAAGGAGATAGGAAGATCAGGTTAATGCTTCAAGACACCGATCACCAAAACCTATCACATAAGGTTAATACTCTGTCGTCAGCAGCTCAGAGAAGAATTGCCAGACAACAAGTATTAAGAAGATTGGAATTGTAGCTGCAGCACCTTTGACTGTTGGCATAATTTAACTCTATCACCTAATCTACAGCTAGTGCTGCTGCTGCTGGTCAGACATTTGACTCCAATCAAAGCAGCCATGGTAAAACTCCCCAAACTTTGAATAAAATCTCATCAATTGGAAATATTAATATAATGTTGGCATCTATGTAAAACCCACAAAACAAAAAGCTAGTTAGCTAACTCAACAAGGTGATATAACATTTCAGCATGATAAGGTTAAGGCCCAATCATGAAATGACAAAAGGCTGGGGCAAATGAGAGAAATCATGACTTAATAAAAACTAATGTCAAGAAAATGCCAGTTTTAGCGAGAAACTTGAATAAATACAGTTGTTTCTAGGAGAATTTTTGGTTTGTTTGTTTGCCAGACTCCTCGAGTCCTCTGGGGCAGGTTTACACACTGTTCCCAGGATCAGGACTAAACAGAGGGAGGCAGATCTTGATGCTCATTTCTAGTACAAACTACCAGACAACCTAAGACTGTCTACATCTGTGAACTCTTTTAAAACAGCTCTGAATACATTTTTATTGCCTACAGCCTTCTCAGAACTTCAGCTTCTTATTTTTCTTCTGCTTTTATCCCCTCTGTTATTTAATTAATAGATTTATTTTTCATAATTATTTCTCCTTTTTACCTTGGAACTCTTCAATGTTGTATATTTTACTGTCATTTTGCTAATTTTCTATCTTTCTTAAACAAGAGAACTGTTTCCTTTGTATAATGCAAGATTTATTTAACTAGTTGCACCATTTATCCCGTTGAACAGGTTTGATGTTTTTTAGTCTTTTGATAATTGTCTTAAGTACTTTAAATAATTAAACACATTACAAATTAATTCTACCATTGGGCATAGCAGTTGTTTTAACTGTAGGCTACTTGTTGCATTGCTCCTTTTTGCCTCCCTGTTAAACAAAGGAAGTAAAAGCATGTTTTTAGACCTATTCACAGTGCCTTTACACAAATGAGCCACAATTAGGCTCTGTTATTCATGTATATAATTCACTCACCTCTGACAATGAGTCCAGCGAAGTTGGACACACCGGAGCCGCGCTCTGATTGGGTGACACAGCGGTACAGATCTTGATCCTGATTGGTGACTTCTTTGAGGTGGAAGGAGGCAGCGAAGCGTCTGTGGTTGATGTTTTTGGTCAGGGCCACAGGAATATCCTCACCATTTCTCCTCTGAGTCATGGGGGAAAAAAGAAAAACAAAAAGATGTGGTGCAGCCAAGGCTGTGGGACAGTTAACTGCCTTGCTCAAGGTCAGAGGTAGCACTGGACCTCACAGACACACACACAAACACACACCCACAAAGAGATACACACACTCACAGCTCCCCCCCTGCCTCTCTGACAGCAGGTTTGAAGGTCATGACTACAAAAGAGCCATAATGAAATCAGCAGCTATTAAACTCTTAATCATGTTAGCTGCTAGGATGTATGGCCTGGGGTCGTTCTGTGTGTGTGTGTGTGTGTGTGTGTGTGGATGACACTTTATTATTGGACAAAGCGGTCCTGAGGGTGGCACACTGGGTATGAAGTTTCATCACCGTGGTCTATTTCTATTTCATTTTATTAGCCATGTATATAGACAAGGTCAAATAATCTTATATTACAGATTTCAAAACATTTTTGCTCACCTCTAGTTGAGACTTAGTTTATTCAAATGTTACTCTCACTGTTTTAAACTGCACCATAATGAACGTGTCGGTGTGAGTGTTTTATTCTGAACTTACTGCTTTGTGCTTTTCTGACAAAAAGTTGAGCTGCATTTGTGTGTCAGAGGTGGTCTTCTGACACCACATCTCAAAATGAAACCGTTTTTTGATTTGTAAATTAAATCAGTAAATGTTGTTTTTCATTACTCAAATATTTATTTTTTGGGTATATGTATAAATTTCTCTTTTGTAATACTTGAATTTTGACTTCTTTAGTATCATTTTTAATGGTTTTTGTCTGGCTTTAGGTCTGACAACTAGGGATGCTCAATGTTATCAGACCAACATCGGTTTTGGCAAATATGAACATTTTTACAAACCTTAACAGCCAATATTAGACCATAACAAACTGCCCATAAATACCCCATATATTGGCTGTAATTACAGACAAAATTTACAAATGTACCATGATAATTTACCTCACTAGCACTCAATATCTATTATCTTTTTATTGAAGAATAAAATGTTGGGGTATGCTGCTTCACATCTGTTTCCCACAAAAATAGACTGTAATCATAAAAACAGGTCAATTAGAGATAAGCAAAGATTTGTGCTCTTGACACGAAATATAGCTACCAACATTAGTATCTGCAATAAAAAGTTTGGAAATACCAGCATATTAGATATGGGCAAAAATCAAATATTATTATCCCCACCTACAACATTAAAATTGACTGGTTGAACAGTTTTGATAAGGATTACCAGATTTGAGAAGCTAAATTTGTTTTGTTTTAAAATAATCCATTATACTGTTCTTATTTTGTAAAAATTCAGTTTGACAATCTATTTAGGCAAGTATCGTCATGGGAAACGGACCTAAAATTAGCGTGAACCAAAGTTCATTTTCCCAGTTAGTCAGTGGAAATTCACATTATGTGTTAGCAATGAGCTAACAAACTCACATCCTGGGCCATCTCTTCTAAATGTCTTTAAATATTTGCCAGTTCCTTTCAAAGAGTAACTGTCCTTGAAATGTGCAAACCCCTCCTATATATGAAACTGAGGGTCTTTAAACTTCTGCATAGTGATGATGTATTGATGAAGGTACACCCATATTGAGTTTCTCTTCACACCTTTATTCCCTTTCATGCTTACTTTTCAGTGTTGGCTGATTTGTTGTAGCGTCTTGCTTATTCAATAACAGTTAAATTCTAATAATATGTCCATATGTAATTTAAGGATTTAATTGTACCTGTAGCCAGAGTTTGTTGTTTGTTGTGTCTCGTCCTGTGGCGATGCACTGAAATGTGGCATTTTGTCCAGCGTTGACCTCTACGTCTCCAAGACGCAGGAAGTGAGGGGATTTATCTACAGTGCAAACACACAAAAATGAGATTAGTTTAACAAAAAAGGATACATGTGTTAGTGTTTAAAGGTGTTTTTTCTACAATTTTATTGGTCTTTTAGAGGCAGAACTAAGGTGACAGAGCCAGAGGGGGTAATGGATTCAGAAAGGTCGAGTTATCACAAACACGTATACATTTCAGGACATTTTCCAACCCCGAGGACGATGTTCATTATTACTGCGATTAGATTTTACCAGAGTCACACGAAGCCAGAGCTCAGTGCTGTGTTGCCACTGGGAGGTAACATCACTGTCACATCCAGTATGGATAATTTGCATAGCTACAAACTCCTGAACTACAAGGCTGAGATATGAAATAAGCCTCTCACACCCCGGAGATGCAGTTTGGCTCCAACATTTTTATTCTGCGGAGGTGATTGCAATCATAGATTTCAGCTAAACACACACATTCCCATGCAAACACGAACACACACACGAACCTGTGTGTCCAGAAATGCAGCTGTGAGAATGAATGCTTCCACTGTGAACTACCAATACTTGCTCTTCCAATTAGGTGGCCTGCATGTCTGCCTTTAATGACTCTACATCTTTTATTTTCTCTGATAACATATCATTTTAAAAGCAAAATTAATACCAAGGGATTTCTTTAAAGTTCCTGTGAGACTTTTAAGATGGCTATAAAACACACTAAAATGAATACTGATGCCTCATAATGATCTACAAAAGCAAACAGGGACCACCAAGATGTAGATTCATTATTTCTATATTGTAATTATTAATGTCTGAACCACTGCAACACAGGAGGTGTAAGATGAAGAACAAAACAGCGAGTTCCTTTTTTTCGCACATTTTCCATGATGAGAGATTTACACTTTAATATTCAAAGAAAATGTTACTGCTTAGTCAGGAGGAGGTCAAAACCAAAGGAGATAAGACATACTGGTTTCTGCTGGGGGGGGGGGGGGGGGGGGGGGGGGCGCATCAAAATCAACACAAACTGAAGGTTTCTCAAATGAAATCTTAGAGGAAGATCTGGGGATCAGGGCCACTTTTAACATCAAATTCAAGACTGTGGGACATTTTTAAAGACAAATACAAGTTGACATGCAGAGCTTAACTTTTCAAGTCTTGTTGAAATCAGTGAGACTGCATAGCTTTGATTCACATTGTCCAGGTAAGAAGCTTTATTGGTTTTCTCTGCAAAATATTCTTGTAAATGAATAGATAGATAGCCAGACAGAAATGATAGAGGGGATCCACAGACCCAACAACCACCTGTTGAAAACCTCTGACCTGGAACAATTAGTATACTTACATGCTCAGTCTAATTGAACTACAGTAAATGCTGGTACATAGACTTTACCTGGACTACTTTTTCTTTCCCAGTATACATGCACCACGAGTAAATTAATTTAATGACAGAGGTGTGTTCACCCCTGCTTAAGTGGGTGGATATACTGTATGCCCCCTTTAAGCCAGTCACTGTTATCTCCATTCTCTTAAACATGCTGACAAGTTAGAAAACTGGTGATATGTCAAACGATTAAAACATGGACAAACTGCACAGCTCTGCACATTCTATCCATACTCTTCATTTAAATACTGAAAAAATGCAATGCATGCTGTCCTTTATGCTTATTGTGATATCTGATGGCAGATGACAATGTGACTCTTTTTTAAGGAGTTTTTTTTGTCCATTAGGCTTTTTATTGACAAAGGAGAGACAGCTGATAGAAACAGACAGTGGGGCAAGAGAGTCGGGGGGAGGTGCAGGAATGAGGCTTCAGTGTAACTTCTGCTATATTTAGGATTATGTGTGTGAACTTGTGGGTCAAATAACATAATTGGCACTGTGGACCGCAAGCAGAATGTCTTGTCCAATTTGTGTCGGACTGAGGTATTTACCTGCAGGACAACACATCTCAAACAACCTTAGTTTGGTCTATTAGTGCCATTTTGATACATTTGATTTAAAAGACCGTCAGTCAAAACTGAAATGTTACATGCATTTAAAAAAGCCAACAAGAAGCTCCACATGCACAGAGGTTGTTATTGCCATTACTTATGAGGGTGAATGTTGTCAAATCCAGCTGAAGACCTCTTTACAAGATGTCAATCCTATCTATATCCACTTTATGAAGTCTGTCCACTGTTTAATCCTCTCTTATAAAGGCAGAAAAGCTCTATAAATTAATGTTTAAAAAATAAAAGTCAAAGCAAGTGGTTGCCAAAATGATATTCAGGACCCCATGGGGGGTCACGAGGCACCAAGAGAAGGGTCACAAGATGCTTTCCAAAGAAAGAAGACAGATCTTTAAAAATGATTTTGAATGGCATTTTTAACCCATTATTGCAAAACTTGTACAAAAGATGATTTTTTTGTGATAAAACCATAGTCAAGGGGTGATGGGGTCATAAATCAGCACTTTAATACTAAGGGATCCCCAGTCCCTGTTATTGTTATTATGGGTGTTGCAGGTATAACAGTTTTGTGAACGCCTGCTCCAAGCATGCAGCCAAGGTCGAAGTCAACCTGCAGCTCCTTTCCTGAATGCTACTCCCTGCCTAGTCTCTTGTTTCCATCAATAACCACTGTCCTTTCAAATAAAGGTGTATTACAAAATAATCAGTTAAAATTCTATCTAAATGAATAAAGCAAAAATCATCAATTTAAATCCATCCAGATATACCCTTTTCAACAACTGCATAGGGCTTTCTGGCACTTTTTCAGAAACCTTGAATTTAAAAAACATAAATTCAATCAAGGGTTTTAATTGGATGTCATTATAAAAATTAGAAAAACAGATCACGACTAAAGGGTATGGATACATCCCTATTATTTAATGTTTTGTGGCACTGTGTGAGTGAATAAACTTGTTTTCTTTCACCCGGCCGCTGCTCTGTAATGCCCTGCACTGACATGATGTGGGTTTAACTACCCTCCATCAAGAGGACGGTGCGAGACACTTCATTTTTATGGCTTAAAATCAATAAAAATCTATTAAGAAACAAAAGGGTCCTGTGAGATTTCACTGCTGGTAAATGACAGATGATCCCATGTAGTTGTAATTGCTTCCTTTTCAAACAGCCGGACCCTCCAGGATCCTGCCTATAGCTGTGGATTAATAAACCCTTCTGTTAAGAGTCACCATTTGTCGTCATAAGTCTTTTTTGGCCTCTGGAAAGTAAAGAAACACTCCAACGAAGGGGAGAAGAAGACCTGAGACGTAGCTGGAATTTAAAATGGATCGTCTCTTTTCTGTCAGTAAGAGACAAGACTGCTACTGTTCACGGTGTGTGCGCTACTGTGAGTGTGTGTATGTGGGTTAAAGAGAGAGAGAGAGGGGGGAAGAAAGTGCTGAGTGGTCAGAATCTTCTCCCTCTATGATTGCCCTAATACTGTCTCATTTCCCGCTTCACTCTCTTCTATCCCCTCTTTCTCTCTCTCACAATCTCTCCCTCTCTTCTTTCTTTTTATTTCTCTCATTCTTCCCGTACCCCTCGCCTTTTCTCCTCTCCTCTCTATGTGTCACCTTCCCACTTATCTACCCGTTGGACTGCAACAGAAACCATCCCAGGTACAGTCTAATTAGTGGCCAGAGCTATCAGCATGTATTCAGTGAACTAGGACTAATTGCTGGCATGCTAATAACTCACCGCATGGGTAGCTGAGCACCTGAATGTCGTCGATGGCGATGAAGCCGGCTTTGCTGTCCGAAACCTCGGCTTCAAATATGACCTGAGGAAAAAAAGAGAGAAATAGTTAGCTGCCATGACCTTTGTTGTAACAGGGATGCTGCATTCACTTTAAAACATACTCAAATACCTTAGCAGACCTTTTAAAAATTACGTTTCTCACACCATGTAGCATCAGGACTAAAAGGCTTAGAGTCTCCTGAATCTAAGCTGAAAGGTTTTTGTTGCATATCTCTAAAGCTACCTCACAATCACCATTTGCCCCTGCCATTCATTACCGGATTATTCTAATTTTATGGAAAACATCTACAAATTTGCATTTCCCAACTACTTCTCCTTTTCTTGTCTCTCAAGTTTATTAAAAAAGTTACACGCTGCTGTAAAAGATGATTTAAATACTACAAAGAGTCATGTGAACAGTCAATTTGAGTAGATTAGATAGTGCTTTATTAATCCCTTTGGAAAAAACTTCCGTAGGGAAATTGGGATACCAACAAAAAAGAATACAAAAATAAAATAAAAAAAAATAAAAAAAACAACAACAAAAAGGAATCAAACAGTAAAATTTAAAACCTCTAACGGGCATAATTAATTTTTAAGACATTTTATGACACCAAAATCTAGAAATCCACCTTTAAGATCTGGAAAAATAAATCACACTGGTGTATAAGCTGCAGTCAGTTTTTGGGAGTCTCCCAGAGGAAAAGGGAGTCCAAACTGATGATTTAAACTGTGTTTAGATAAGTCCACACTGTGCAGTTGTCGATCTTTTAGTACCATCTGCTTTTACCATATTGGCTTGCCCCTTCTGCTACCTGGTTGAGCTCCCACAAGGAGCATCAGAGAGTAACTCTTGTGTCAAACAGAGGTTTAAGCGGCTCTGAACCCAGCTTCGGCTGTCACATGTCAATGTGTCCTTGGGCAAGACACCTCTGCTGTGCAAGTAGAAAGTGTAAATGGGTTAGAAAGATAGTGCATGTACTAATGAACTTGCACAGAATCCTCCATCAGTAGATGAATGTAAGTGGGTGTGTAAGGGTAGGTGTGACCTGCTGTAATCTAAAAACCAGACCCGGGCTATACAAGCCCAAGTCCAGGCTCGAGTCAGCTTGCTCTAAGGGAATTGCTGCGAAGGTCAGACACGCATGTGAGTAGAAGAAACTGTAATAATGAAAAAATGTTTCATTAAGTTTTGTTTGTTTTTGTTTCTTTGATTTTCTACAGAATGTGGGCCTCCATGCAAAGTGCATTTCAAGCTCTTGAAATTAAACACAGAAGAGTTTATTAGTACATAAAGTTTCCTCTCACCGTCATTTCTTGTGTTATTAAAAAAGCTTTGGCACAAAAAATGTCTAAAACAAAGGAAATACCGTTCCTAAGAGAGAAACGAGACTTACATAACCGACAAAAGCTCTGCTTGCACATCAAAAACCCTCCACGGCACTGTTACAGAACATCAACTCTGTTTATTGTTACCGAATCAGACACTGTGTCTCCCAAGTTTTAGATGTCTACTGACTGCACTGGAAGCTACAAAGTAAGCATATTGCCATTTAAATTTGCTGTCAAGGTGATGGATGTAATCTGAGTTGTCACAGAGCAGATAGATCGTCAGTGACAGCCATCAGTGATGTGCATTAAACTGGATAAATACAAAGCTGCCATCCTGCCTGCTGCTGCTACTGCTGGATTTATACATTCTGGCCAACAAGCCAAGAAGGACAAATGAGATACTTCCTGTTGGATCTCTGTAATCTCCTTTGGTACACACAAATGGCTGCCAATGAAATGATAAGTAACAGAGCCAAATGTGGAAAATGAGAGGACGTATTTGTTTTACTGTTTACTGAAATCTATTAAGCCTTTTTGAAATGTCTGCAACAATTTAATTTTTCTTTAATTTTCTTGTTCCAACTGCCATTTCTTTATATCAACATTTTTTAAACAGGTGTGCCAGGTATAACCTCAAAATTTGGGATGCAGGGTACTGGATTTTGGACAAAATCCATTATGCCACTATTCTTATTCATTTTACACTGATGCAGATACCAATGATGACTTTTTTTAAAAAAACATCTTAGATTCAGCTTTACTAGAGTGACTTTTTCCTTCACTGTCAGAGTTCACATTTTAGAAACAGTGGGGAAAAGGCAAAACATTTGAGTGTATAGAACATGGTAAATTCTGTTTTTTTACTGCATTGTGTTTTTTATTTAGTGATGAGAAGGTGAAGCATTGCTAAATATCTGTATATTCTGCAAATATCATGGCCAATATATACAATATAGGAAGTGTCTTAGTGTCAGTTGATTTGTCACGACACTCCTAGTGCTCTCCTTTGAAAATAGTTCATTTTCTGAAAAGCACCACACTCGTCAATATCGCTTCACCCTCACTGACCAATCAAAATCAAGATGAGGCATGACTTTTGTCACTCACTTTATTAACAAGAATGGAGGAGGTGAAAATTAGCTTCCTTTTTTCAAGGGAACTGTTTCCTGGTTTTCAGCTTCTATAAGTGGTAGGACACAAATTCTTGACTCTGTGATTATGTTTTCTGGGATTTATTTTGATGGATTTAGGAAAATATGACACACACTGACTCCAGGAGTGTTATCAAGAGATGCCAACGTCAACTAATGTACCTTGCAACAGTTAGTGCTGGCAAGAGGTGCTCTGAAAAAGTGTTAATTTTGTCGACTAATTATTTTCGTCATAGTTTTCGTCAACAACCTTTTTTCCCCTGATGAAAACCAGACAGTAACTAATAAAACAAGTGCACATGGACAAAAACTAGAACTAAATTAACTGATATTTTCATCAACAAAAAAAAACTAGACTAAAATGTTTGACAGAGACTTAATCCAATCAGACCTAATTTTGTCATGTAGAAAGTAGAGACAAGTTAGGAATATATCCAATCACAGCTACTTTGGTTGTGTGGAAAGGTTGGATGAGTTAAGAGAGACATCCAATCACAACTGCCTTAGCTTCATGGTGGCTTGATCTAAGTGTAAAACATCACACTTCATAATGTAGTTGACTAAATTTACACTAGATTTCTTCGACTAAAATGTTGTGAAATTTCATTAACTAAAACTAGACCAAAATTAAAACAATGTAGATGACTAAATTATGACTAAAACTAAAAATATTTGAGGCAAAAAACTAAAACTAAAACTTAATCAAAGTGCTATCAAAATTAACTCTGCTCTGAAACTGATGCTAAGAGCGCTTCAATCAGACAAACTCTCCCTTTGGACACAGGCCCTAAATAGTCTTATTCATAATAATCACAGACAGCTCAGTGGACAGGTCAAAAGTCATCTACACATTTTGATATCAAGAGTTTCAATGTGTGGTCAACGTGCAATTTTGGATCTACCAAATTCCCTACTTTCTATCAGAATAAAAACAAATGAATTTGAACAGGACTTAGTCAGCTGGTCGTTAGTTAGTCAGAGTAGGCTTAGCTCAAGCTAATAGAAATTACAAAGTAAAAGCAAGTTTGGAAATCAAATGATTACTTCCCCGACACATACATTACAAACATTATCTTGATGTTGTAGTTGTGATTCTATTCACAGCTTGACATTAGCAGCAACCAAAACACATCAAATTTAATTCATGATCCATGCTTAGTTGACTTGATTTGATTTGATAAAAGTGAATAATGAATGGGAATAAGAAACAATCAAATTCTAGGCCTTGGTTGTGCTCTGATTTCTATATTTTAAGCATTAATCCAACATTCAACAAGTGCCTCTCCGTCTCTGGGTTTGAATATTTCCTCTCCTCATCCTCATTCATCTCCCTCATGTAAACCCTTCACCTCAGCTCTCTCTACATTTCCTCCATTTCTTCTACATAATCCTCCTTACTTACTATTCACTCCTCTAATTTCTCTCTCTGTGCCTTGTCTTGCCTTCTCTGTTTTCTAATAGTGTTTGCTCAGAGAGGAGCACAGTAATGAACAGAGGGGAGGAGGTCGCTATCAAAAAACAGAGACTGAGAAGGGAGGGAGCACAGGGGGTGAGACGCTGTTGTCATTCATCACCTGTAAGAGGAAATCTGCCGTGAACTGTTTACCCATAGCTTATCATCCCCTGCTTGTCACACTCTCCCCCTCCCTCCCTGCATCCCCCTACCAATCTATCTTGTCTCTCTGTCCTATCATCTTTCACTCATAGCTCACTGTGGAGAGACACCGCTTGACTTTTAATACCTTCATCTCTGCCTGCCTGCCCGCATGCCCGCCCCCCAAGCCTGCAGATCTTTGCTTGTTATATCTGCATGTTTGTTTTGGTCGCTTTTAAATGAACAGATGGCTTTTTCTTCTTTAATCTGTCAGAAAAAAAAACTCGTTTTGAGGAAAGTATCAACTTTATTTTAAACCCAGCGCTGTTTTTAATTAATGGCTTACATCAACTAGGGGTAAGTCTGACGATAAAAGTCTAATGACAAGAAGAATGAAGTCTAAAGTCATTTCAGGTCAGGCCAAGTCATTAGGAAAGACTGTTGATGTCTAGTGGAGACCACTAGATGGGGATCATTTAAGAGTTTTCAAGTTTTACATGAACTTTTTGTGTTTCACTCTTTAATTTAAACAGTCTTTCTTTGTTATATATTGTGTAACTTATGAATCAATGCTGGTCACCTCTGAAAAGACAGTGTTTCCATCATCTACATGCCAAACACTTCTTCACTCTTCAAGAGTGGGGAGAGAAGGGATTACTGATAGCTTGGATTTACAAGTTCCCACATGAGCAAGACGCTGGAGGCTGAGGACTGACAAATCATCACTCCAGAGCAGCATTGGACGATAGCGTACATCCTTTTATCAACCGATCACATCGATCACTCTGATGAATGCCTGTGTGGGCACTGAATCAAAAATGTTGAAATCAGCAGGAGGGGAGTGCAGAGAGTTGGAATCCTCTCAGGCGTCAAACAATTTGAACTCATGCAACCCAAAGATTAAAATAAATGGGAGATTTATAACAGTTCTGGAAAACATACATGATGTAGGAATGGAGATCAAAAACCAATTCCAGCTGAGATTCAATAACAAATCGCTGAAGCAATCAATATTATTTGTCTTTATACCAAAGAATTCCCTTATTAAGTTCTGGATGCCTTCAAAATTAAAGAGGATATACTGTCACCAGAGGAAGTGAGCAGAAACGATAAAGATGTCAAAGAACTGATCATGGCAGAGAAGAAACAGAAGCAGATAAAAGTGTGGTTTGAGTCTACAACATACAAGGTTACGTGTCTGTGTGATTTGAAGCAAGGGCAGCTAACTAAATTTTTTGTTTAAGCAGAACAGAATTAAATATCAGGAATGCCATGTGTCTGATGTTGTTGACCCTTAAGACCACAAAAATCAGTAAGTAAATTGTAAAACAACTGGATCAACAGGCAGAATAGATAATGGCATTGGTGTGAATAAAATCTTAATTACCATCTCTGCCTAGGGGTGCAACCAACTACAGGTTTTGCACTGATCCAAATTTGTGTCATATATGAACTTAAGAGAACGGCAACAGAATGCACACATGGTCCATCACAAGAGAGCAGTACAAACACTGTTCGCTTTTAACATATGATCAGATACTAAAGGAACTTTTAGGCAATCGTACTTAGAAAATTTCCCGATATTCTTGTTCACAATTGACCCTCACACAGCAAAAAGTTCTCCATCAGTCTGCATGTCAGGAATTAGGGGGGGCCTGCCAGAAAATTTCAGAGGAAAACGTGTGGAAAACCCTGTTGTTTGCATTTATACATGCAGCTCACCTGGATAAATGGAGATCTTCTGTATTTTTCTGCATATGTGAATGGTATGTGATAAGAGAAACAGACTGGGTGCCTCTAGAAAAAATCCTCACTCTCACATTCTTCAAGTGGCAGAGGCTCCAACAGAGCATCTCAGACAGAAGTAAGTTGTATATGAAAACTCTGAGTTTTTTTTTTTTGTTTGAACATTCAGGAATGTGAACACACTCTAGCTGTGTTATACAAGCTCTTTAAAGTTGATTTAGATATTTCAGTGAAAAAATTACCTAAATTGTACCCCTACACTATTCAAAATCAGGTAATGAAAACATACAAGTATTCAGGAGACAGCAAAGAAACTCACTCAGCAGAGCTTCTTCCTAAATGAAAGTTTGTAATTAAAGCCCCATCTAAATAGCATGTGTGTGGGAGTGTGTGTGATTTCTGTGTGCATTAATTATTCTGTGACAGTGTGTGCATGCGTGAGTACATGAGCCTGCATGTGCCTGTGCTCCCCTGGTGAAACTCGTCTCATTACAACTCAAGCCAAAGTGCTAACACAGAAACATGCTCCAACATGAAAAAATATCTTCATAACCTCGGATCCAATAACCTGTTTCAGAGCCTGAAAAAGCTCCATAAGCCTCAGCAAACTGGAATGATTATGTTCAATTAAAACATGTTGACACACGAGTTTCATGCTGGTGATCTCCTCCTGTAGTCACTGAGGGCCATTTGGGCTCCAGATGGGCCATTTGGAAGATGCTTTCACACTTTGCCTTACAGTAATATCATACAGTCCCCAGGCAGTGTGTGTTAACATGACCAGTGTGTGTGTCTGCCTGCGAGGATGCTCTGAGACAAGCTATGCCACAATGTGCCCGCATCTGTCAACTACAGGCAACATACACACACTGGATCGCTGACTGACCATCAACAAACAGAAAATGAGGAGAAATATACAAAAACACAAATTCTCGGCACAGTCCTGGACTCTTATTTCTTCATAGAGACGAGGTTTGTTCCCATTTGAGGAAAAACGCGCCCACTACAAGCGACACACCCAAATAAAAGAAAACACTATGACACACACACGCCTGTTCTTTCAGTCTTTGTTGCCTAATCGTCACCTCCTGAGCCTCAGTCAACACAAATAAATCAGCTGCCATGCCTCACAGCATTTGTGCATGTGTGTGTCTGTGCAGTCACATCAACACAAGCACAAATAAAGACATCCAGGATACAGGGATTAAGCATCAGAAGACCGTTGGTTGTAAATGAAGGAGTTACCTGGTATTCGTTGGGCCAAAAGGTGGAGACGGCAAGTTCTGCTTTCAGCCAGTCTTTTCCTGAAGGACAACATCAGAGTTAATGCTCGTGTGTTACGTAATAAAAGAATAAGTTAACGGATCAGTCAGAGTGATGGTGTGAGTAAGTTCTTACCTGTATAGGTGGTCACATTCCAGATAGGATTGGCCAACGGACCTTTGTTTACCTAGAAACGGAGAGCAACACTTTTGAGTGAAAATACTGATCCTAGAAACACAAGACTGTCAGATGTGGACGTAATGTCAGTGATGTCACCCATTGGTTTATGAAGAGCTGTTTTCACATCAAACTGTGGCAGCAGACAAGTTTGAACTGCCGTCTCTCTGGATCAGAGATGGACAACTTAGTTTACCAACAGGCACACTTTAGCCTTAGTCACATTTGTCTTCATTGCTAGAGGGCTAGAATGAGTTGTAGGGTATGTTTAACTTTGTAAGAACAGTTAATCAGAGTCTACCAAAAGGAACAAATATAGTCCTGGCTGTTACTATCAACATCTGGAAATCTTTTTTTTAATACATATCTTTATTGATTTTTAACTTTTAGTACAGCGCATCTTTTTACAGCAATAGTTTGGTAACAATGTAAATCTTCCTTGAACAACATAACCCTCCCTCCCTCCTCCCGGCCACCTCTGAATTTTCAGACATCATTGATGATAAATAACAAAACAATAATTGCTGACATATGACACTATCAGTTATGACAGTAGATTACTTGTCTACATCCATGTGGGTAAGTGAATGATACTTACCTAGATATCGTAAAACAAACAAGCAAGCACAAAAAAAACCTTAATTTTATTTTTGTGGGATATCAGGTCTTGTCTCTAAAAATTTGAGGGGTGAATCCCATATAAGACATGACTTTTTCTTTTAATTGTGTATGCAGGAGGAGAGTTCGGTAAACCATAGATTCATTGAGGGGCAATGATGACTTTTCCAATGTTTAGCAATAAGATGCTTCATATGTATGAGACTGAGGCTCAGCAGCTTAATTTCATGAGTTCTGGGGGTCAAAGTTTTTGGAATAATTCCCAGGATACAGATCTCCTGGCGCATCGGGATTTCTTTATCTATAATATTGGAGACTGTGTTCATTATCCTTCTCCAACATTCTTTTATACGATTAAATTTTCAAATGCAATGGTGTAAAGGTACCTTTCTCTGTTCCACACTTAACAGGTGTCTGGGATATTGGGGTTAAATTTATTACGTTTTTCAGGGGTTACATAGGTTTTCATAAGCCTGTGATATTGAATCAGTTTGAATCTGCTATTAATAGACATTGTTTGCACTTGGTGACAAGCTGTCTTCCATTCCTGTTCCGTAGTATCTGTTTGTAGGCCCTCTATCCATGCTAGTCTTTTAAAATGTAAGGACTCTGTAGTTGTGTTTATCAATTTCTTATATATAACATCTGTAAATCTAAATTAAAATGTGAAAAGCAAACCTGAATTTGATGGGTAAAACATAGAATTCAGGCCATTGCAGCTACTTTTTTGATGCAAGTAACAAAATACAAATGTATTTGTCAAAATATTTATTGGATATTCAATTATATTTTACCTTCATTTTTATTATTTTGACAAATACATTTGGTAATGCTAAAAAGGGAGTTTTACAAAACCATTTCAGCCAACTATAGCATGTCGTATCTCAAAGTATCAAAGGATCCCCTCCAAAAAATGACATCCTTTGAGTCTAAATTTGTATTTGCATGTTTTTCACTGTATACATGCTCATTTATGCAGTGAAATGAGCATTTCAACCCGGTATCTGATGGGATTTTTTGTTTTATTGCAGCCAACTTCACATAAATTCTGCCACTTGTTTGAAATATGAGTCCTTTGCAGAGAGCTTTAATTCTTTTGCACAGAGATGTATTCAATTAATCATAAAAGAAAGCAATTACATATTTAATGAGGAATACTGTGCGGTAAAAAGAGAGGGCAGAGGCCAGGGTCAGTTTAACCAGCTGCTTTTAGAGGTAAGGAACTCTATTTACAAGTCTGATTTTTTTGCAGTGATGGAGGTTTGACTTTGTGCCATTCGACTGAAGGGCAGTCTTTCTTCTCATAGTGCTCCCCTGCTGCTAAGAACCAAGTAATAGCAGGACCAGTAAAATAGCAATCTTACACTAATGTGTTTTCTAACCAACTCCACAAACTGACAGAGAGATAACGATGAGGAGAGAAGGGAAGAGAGGAGATGAAAGAGAGGAGGAAATAACTAAAAAGTTGAGAATGAACTTCAGATAATTGCATCACAGAATTGTAGCTATCACGATGGATCCCAGTTCAGTGTCCTCGTACTTTGTGTGACAGCCTTAGATCATAACCTCACAAAAATACACAATCTGTGTGTTTAATATACATGCTGAATGCTTTAAAGGGTCGACTCTTTATTGAGAAGGATAATGTTAACCCTCATGAGACTCTCTTGCACAATCACTTGGTTGATGCATGACAGTCAGCGGTCTCTACTGCATACTATCTACATTACTTGTGGTTATGATGTGAAAATTAAAACCGCATATCCATAAATCATGTTTTGTTTAGTTTTAACTAAGGAGGCCATCTGCTGTTGTGAAAAACAGGAAGAATGAGCTCAAAACTTGAAAATAGCTGGGGTTCATTTTTGGATTTCAAAAGCCATATGTTCTCCATGAAGAGGGAAACAACAAGAATGAATTAAAAAAAATCAACAAACTTTCTTTAAGTTTTGTGCATGAGCTAAATGCTTGCTTTTACTTCAGAAAATAAGGATCATAGAAGGAAATTCAATTTTAAACATCCATTCGCACGTACTACTCTAAAACAAATGTGTATTTCAGTGTGTGGTGTCAAATTATGGAATTCTTGAACAACTGACTTCAAAGCCTGTACCAATATTTATCAGTTAAAGAGACTGTACAAAGACAAAATGATAAGAAAATATGAAATTGATATGTAAAAGATCTTCTGTTGCTTTGTATGTTATTGTTGTTGATGGTGAGTTGTTTTGTACGTGTTTTTTTTAGTTTTTTTTGTTTTTTTTAGTTTTTTCCCTGCTATTTAGATAAGCAGTAGTTGTTAAATGTCTGACGGACAGACCATCTAATTATTTCTTGTTTTATTATTTTGAGAAAGGGGCTGGTAATCATAAGACTTTCTTCTTCCTGCCCCTTTTCGATCATGGAATGGAACATGTGGCAGAATTTGGAATTGTACAGCATGTGGACTTTTGTTTTCATGATACAGAATAAAAATGCTGAAAAAAAGCAAGAAAAGGTTTTGTGCATGAGCTAAATAATCAAAGCTGAATCAAACCCTCTTTGAGGAGGATATCATTAATGGCCGCCCTGGAAGTTGCTGGAAAAAAAGTCTGAATATCCTCAGCTTGTCTCTTCTGCACTTTTGATGAGGTTACTTTTAATTACCTTGACCAGGATGTTAAGGGTGCCTGGACTCGAGCCGTCGGGGCTGCTGAGCATGTAGTTGAAGTCGATACAGTGCGTGTCGTTCTCTTTCATAACTGGTAGCTGAAAGCGGGCCTTCTCCCCAACATCGTATTGTGAGACGTCCACATACATGTAGGAACCTGGACACGGAGACAAAGAAAGAGTTACCCACAACTGGAAAAACACAATCACATTTATTCAAAGATGGATTAGCTGAAGGAGTGTTTCTGAAACATGCTCCTTCACCTCATACCGGCTGAAATCCACAGCATGAACAGACTAGCACCAGCAGTGCCCTCTGAGGAGGTTGTTAGCGTGTACATGCTCTTAAGTGTTATGACTGAGCTTGGCAAAGAGAAGTCTCTATGCCAACCGCTTCGTTTCATGTCGCTACATGAGTGAATCAAATTATTCTGCTACTGTAGGTCTTAAAATACAGACATGAAGACACAGAGCTGAAAAGGCAGCTCAGTCATTTGAAGAAAGTAATTTACATTTTTTATCAATTTCTTTTATTAACTCAGGGTTGAGGGTTCAAATGCTGTGTGGTACCCAAGTCTCCAACTTTATCATAATTTCATTGCCTCTTGAAAGAAAAAATGAACAATACATAACTTTTAAGATCCCTGGACTCTAGAAAAAGATGACTGCCAGAATTTTACTCCGATAAACACAGTTCTGATGGTTTGATGTAACAGGAAATAAAAGTAACGTGAATTCAAATGAGATTTGTGTGTAGCAACATGAGCAGGTCATTGCAGTACATTTCTGATGATGTTTTACTCAATTATCATTTCCCATGCATTCATTTCTGCACACTTAAGACTTAGACTTGCTTTTTTCATTCAATAAACACACTGTCAGTGCACATATTAGACAAAATTTCATTGTCATGGCTCACAGTACTTGCATCAAAAAATATTAGATAAGTTGAAGCATAAAAAAATATAAATATATAAAAATAGAGAGTAACTTAGAGTGGTATTGCACATTATTGCCCTGACAAACCTTGTTTTCCTGCTTCCTTCCTCTTGTCTCTATTTATTGAAACATTAAAATGATTATATGTCTGTTACTAATCAGTTGTATATCTTTAAACAGTATTTTCTTTTTCATTCTTCTCATTGCTTGGAGTCAGCCTTTTATTATTGAGCACTGTTGTTTATTTTCTTCCTGTCATGTGCTGTCTATTAAATGTCTCAAAGGGGGAAATTTACACAATCCATCCATTATCTATACCTATTCTATTAATATGAACAGAGAGGCACAACATGTGTCAACTCCAGAATGTTCAGTTTTTTGCCTTTCATTTGCATCACTCTTGGTATGTGAAGGTGTTTAAAAACAAAGCTTTTCCATTCTTTCTCAATTAAGATAAGACAAATTATCAGAAAACACGTTCTTAAAGACTTTTTTCAACCGAATACACATCATGCACTTCTTTCAGGCCAAACTTTCCAAGCTTAAAATGACTTAAGATAATTAATGGTATTCTTTATGGTCATGGCTGTGTTGTTTAAAGTGGTTTATACGATTTTTTTTTTTGCTGGTTTTGCTTTCTTTTGCTTTTCTTGGACATGGCTTTAATTTCTCTGTATATTCTGTAGCATACATATGTTGAATAAATAAACAGCCCATGCATTTTATATCAAATAAATCTTATCCCCCTGTGTACCCCTTTGATTCAGTATATTTCTTTGTGTGCCATCCCCAGTGTAAGCTTACATATTTCACAATAAGCCAACCAGGAAATCAGGGACATTCTCCTCTGACGACGTTGTTTGGCCCTCTCTATTTGGAGCAGTGACTTTTTCATCATGGGAACAAAACCTCCAGAAAGAGCCTATATTCTTTTACGTTTTTACTTTTCTGTTTCTTTCTTCTCTCATTCCTTTTGGGCTTACGGTATAAGAATCAGTCATCAGTCCCCCCACCCCACCAGACACATAAAACAAACCCGTGTAATGACGACTGTGCCATTTGTTTCTCCTCTGTGATTGCAGAGTTGCTTCTCGGCAAGCCAAGAACAAATAAACACAGGAAATGGAAAACAAAGAGGAGAGAAGAGCAGAAGTACTCCTCACTTTTATATTCCTCAATTTATGCTCTTATGAATTTGCACAATCGTCTCTCTCCTGCGCCCTTCTTTGTTCCTCTGTCTCATGTGTGAGCATAAAAAGTAGAAAACCCCAAAAACAACCAAACAAAAGTAGAAAAACCTGATTGCAAAATGATGTTTGTGGCAAAAAAGGCAGATCGTGCTGCAGCAGTTTGCACAGGCTCCTTAACTACACAGAGAAGAATATATCATTACCTGAAAGTACCCAGACTTGTCACAAGATGAATAGCACTTTTTACAGCTTTTCCTCCAGGCTGTGTTTTTATGTTTACTTATTTTGTTTGCATGAGTTCCAAGTTTTGTTATTCTAACATGACGGGGCTCCTGAGACTCTTCAAGTCACTACAGAGAGAAGAAATGTGAATCAGGTACTTTGTAAGCCTACTGAGCTGCACACCTTGTACCTGTAGTCGTTGACTGCAGGAAATGAAGCTGGAAATCAAACATAATCTGGGTGTGCTGACGGGACAGTCAGTCAACCTAACCAGATGTTCTTGTAATCAGCTCAGAGAGCAAACAGATGTTGTAGTGGAAAACGATGAAATATGATCCTTTCTGTCTGATCACAAACTCAGAGAGAGGAACCATGATTGTGTCTGATACACAGATTAAAATAAACCAGAAGAAACTTAAAATAATAACATCTAAAAAAGGAACAGAAGAAAATGATGTACAAAAGAGGAAATTACAACAGGATCGAGCTTATAACTGAAACATTTATGGGTGGGCATTGAGAACCAGTTTCAGTTGAGAACTGGATCTGACTAATTTGAGGACTTGATATCATCAGTATAGCATTTGCTTTCAACAACAAATCCGCATGTATCATCAATGCCATGTTGTCACAAGCAGTCATAATAAACTGTGGAGTAAAGGAATACATTTGGCAGACAGGAGAGAGAAGCGATCTTAAGAGTGGCTTAATTTTACACAAAATGAAAAAGGGACATGATGAAGTTGCATCAGCCACTGCTGCTATGTCTTGTTTTCTCTTCATGTCTCAATCGCTGCTTTCTGATGCTGCCCTCAGCAGAGTTAATGGGTTTACATTCAGGAGAGTGAGATGGTTTACTCTTAACACGACTTTCCACAAACATACTGAGTAGTCAGCCAGTGACAACAAGTCGCCAGCCAGAGGCTCCAGCACTCTCCTCCATGTAACAAAAAGGTCAGGATTAATTCCCCATTGTACATCTGTTTCATGAACATTCTGTTATCTGACAGAAGCACTAACATAGGCTTTGCTTTGTCTCTAATCATCATGTTAGAAAAATACAAGGCCATAACAGTATGAAAAAATAATGTATTTTTATATTATTAGACGATTTCTGACCTTTGAAGAATATTTGAGCAACTACTGCTCAGTTATTTCACTTCTTTCAACATTGTCAAGAACACGGTCAAAAAAAGAGTCCAATAATATTTAATAATATGATGATAATTTTCTTACTGTTGAATTATCCCTTTAATGGGTGTTTAACTGTAAGGATGTATTGATAATTTGATTTATTGCTATTCTGTAATGCATCTAAGCTAGGAAAACACAACTGAATGGTTTTTTTCCAATGCATGACATTTATTTCTAAATCAAAATTTGCATCTTCCTGGATATGATAGTTGTTTAGGGAATTCATTTCCACATTTTCATCTACATTTAAGTGATTATTTACCAACTTTAAAATTTTTAAAATCAAATCATGAATAAATAAATGCCTTTTATCACTTATGTTTTGTATACAAACTCTAAAAATCTTGTAGAAACACTTTGAAATAGTTTCAAACACAAGAAAAACTCCAAAAATTTGCATAATATACACACAAAATTCAAACTTCAAATTATATTTATTTTTCTAAAAAACTGTAACCATGTGGTGACCCTGTACCAGCCTGTTGCTGACATTTTTACCAGTGATAAAGCAAAGTCTAACACATCTGACAAATGATTGGACTCCATCCATTAAATGTGTACATCAGTGATTTAATCAATTTGATACATTTGGTTTAATGGGGGTGAATTCCTGACCCAATGGCTGGCTTATATTTCACTCCGGCTGACTACTCCAAATGTCTGAAAGCCCTGAACAATTGGAAAAAGTGGCTGGCTGCAAATGAATGAGAAGTCGGCTGCTTGACCGGCAACTGGTGCTTGTGGAAAGCCCTTAATCAAACCCTGCTCCACAAAACAACTATATGTCAGCACAAAAAAAATGCAGTGATGTAACTATATGACTCATATAGACAATCAAAATAATTGGCAAAAGATTTTGTTGACAACACTGATAGATCATTGTACTCCTAAGGTAAACAAAAAAGTACTAATGTACTCAAGAATTACTCCTGACAGCAAGTTCTCATCCCATAAAAAAGAGATGTGGTTTGTAAGAAAGGAACACAAAAGAAAAAGGGTTTTTTTTTTACAATTCCATGGTTGTATCCGACCTTATCCTTCCTAATCTCACCTAGTTGGGTAGTTGGCAAAGAGATAAAAAACTAGATTAGACCACATTGTTGAAGGTACCATAAAATCACCAGCATTAAATTATCATACTTTTTATGAGAGAAGGATATCCATGTCTCCAGATATTCTACAGTGTCTCTAGCCTCCCCTCCACAGTGAATTTGATCTCCTACCATCCGTCAAGAGATTTCAATTATCTTTGGCTAAATCCAATATGATGAAACATTCTTTATTGCTGAGGCCATTATGCAACTAAAGTTCATTAACAATCAAGTATGAAGCATTTTCTCTTAACTACTAATGCCTGATAACTTTTTTATACTCAATTTGTGTCTTTATGTAGTCTTTGTTTCATGGCATCTAGATCCATGCACTATCCAAAGTTTTACCCAGCTGCAAAGCATATTTTACCCTGAGACACTGAAGCTGAAGTGTACCACAGTGTGATCTCATTGATTTTCCATATTTGACATAAAAATTATCATGTTTGGATAAAGAGATTACTGGCCATGATAAAAGTTTGAGAAATAATCAAAAATGGAAGCTTTTTCTTCCTGTTTGCAGATCTAAATAAAGAACTAAAACAGTGGGAAAATGAAGTATAAATAACATAAAATAATAGAGCAGATTGGTAAATACAGTCAATAAAGAGTCAGAAAGCATACAGTGCAACTGAAACAATACAGAAAACAACAAATACAAAAATATACAGACAACAGAACAGAGTATCATCCAATATAATGAGCACAGCAGTGTGTCTGTGCTCCAGTTAAACTGGATCCTCAATGGTTAATTTAATTTGCATATTATACTGTGCACAATATGCTCTACGCTATAAGCTTAGACAATAGTGATAATCACTTATTGTTCAACTGATCTGCCGTGAGGAAACACTTTTTCTGAACAATGCTGCACAACATAACAGGATTTAAACAGTACACACAAACATAAACATGCATGAATACACACACATCAGCCTTTTAAACTACTGTGTCTAGATATTGGATAGGCCCATCTCTCTCACACAGTTTACACACACAAACACTCACTTCTTCTGCCCATATATCAGAATAATCTCACTCTCTAGTTCTGAATGTCACCAATAAAAAAATGAGGACATCCAAACACGACTCAGGCCAACAGGACCAAATCTTTAATCCATATCCATCAAAAAATGAATACACAGCACATCAGTCCTATTTCCTCAATTTTTGGCACCAAGATTCTGATGTGACGTGAGTGAAAAAGTGCCTTAAAGATGGCTGCCAAGACGGTGTGCCAGCTAAATATATTCCTATCAGTCAGAGACCCAGATATGTCATGACAAACACAGCGTGGCAAAAATACAACCTTTCGCACGTCACCTAATCATAACACTGCTTGCTGCAAAATCATGACAACAAATGAATGAGGTATAGGTAAAAATATCCAAATGGTATCTAGAAAACATGACTGTCAGTTGCATTTCAGTATCAAAAGCCTGTTTGCTGAAAAATCAGTTCAGTAAGTACCTAATAAATAATTCAAATTAGCCTGAAGCCACAGAGGAATAACAACACCTAATCTGAGTCTAAATTAGCATTGGAACCATGAGTTATATTGACAACTAATACAAAATCAATGCGGAGAGAAGTGACGTTGTGAGCAAAAGACATCTCACACAAGAGTCCTGCCAGGTTTTTTAAAATGGCTGATGTTTCTGTGGTGCCAAAGACTAAAATGGCTGTTAATAAAATGATGGCACAATGCAACGATGAGGCTAAAAATACTCCCCTGTGTGACAGCCTTAAGACCTAGATATGTCATAGAACAACAACAGCAGCACTGTGGTTTTCAGAGAACAGTTTTCTTCAGCAGAAAAGAAACAGACTGATGTTGGGGAAACAGCAGATAGAGGAGTTTTAGTGTTTCTCTGCAGCAACCACATTAAGAGTGATACAGAGGAACTGTCAGTTTCCTGGATGGAGTGCTGCAGCTTTTCTACATAGAGCAGCTATTTCAAAGGAATAACACTCATAGTGGGCTGAACCCGCTGTGGTTCAAAAATAAACTTGACACATTTTTAGAGCTTTTAAAATTACTCCCTTTGTTTCCATCACTGTTTTCTTGAGCCATATTCAGATCACTCAGAACAGCTAACCAACTCTAACACCACTTTTTATCTTGTGTTTCAAGCTATGAATCAACGAGTGTTTCCATAGTTGAAAAAACATTTTGGATAGGGAATGTTCCTTGAAATAACCAATTTATTGGGTTAAAGCAGATGTCCCAAACCACCAGGCCATGGACTTGCAGTAGGCTGTAGATCATTTGGGACTAGGTCATGGAGAAACAAGTAATTAATTTCATTGCCCTTTTTGTTCTGTTCAGGACTGCATACTCCATATAAATACAACCTGCATGTCTGTTTCTCTGCATCTGTTTTTATATGTGGCTTTTGCTGATTTTATCGTTCTACTGTTGTGTGAAATAAAATGTATTATTATTTATTATTATAACTGAGACTGGAGGTTGTTTTACTTTGAAAGGAAGACCGCATCCTCTCATATCCATCTTTGGAGCTTGACTGTGCAGACTTCCCACTCAGGCTCTCTGTCTCTCTGAGTGTGATGAGCATAAAAGTACAACCTGAGAAAAATTCACCCCTAAACCTTTTTGCCCATGCACTCTTCCACTTGTGCTCTAGATGAAGTTGTAAATATATATGACTCTGCAGGATGAATGTTACTGGAGGACAAATCGAGGCAACAAGAGGGCGCTCAACCTCCTGATGTGGAAGGATTCAGTTCAGAAGTAAGAACTAATACGATACCCATTAATAACCAATAGAAACATCAGATGAGCTCAAACTGATGAATCACATGGTCAGCATCATATGTACACAGTTATTAGAATATTTTCCTCTGCACTTAGAAGGTGTGGTGGTTTAATTAGCTATTGTGCCAACTGATAACTTTCAGCCGACTGCGTTCCTAATGACAGCTTTATCAATTGCTTCATATAGAGCTACAGGTTATAAAATTAGAAAACACGTGGTAGAATTGTTCAATACTGCAATGATAAAGTGTACAATGCATATTAGCAATGACTCACAGTTTTCATTTCCACCCATTTTTCTTTGTGGTTAACACCATACGTCTGCTTGCCAAATGTCCTTCTTGGATCCATAAAAAAAAACAAAACAATAAAACACCCACCACCAAATCAGCTTCAGTTAATCTAGAGGTAGCTGTTGGCCGACTTGAGCATCACCTGACTGCATCAAAATGGTATGAAAGCACAACAAACACACCCTGGTCCTTGTCCAAAAGTAAAAATTAAACATGCTGAGGAGGAGGATGCATGTTTCCATAAAGAAAATACCATGTTCAAAACAGCTAATTAGACATATGGTTTGTGCTTATTTTTGAAGCTCCAAAATTGTTCTGATTGAATTTCAATAAATGTGTGACACTAATCTCACTAATTGAGCATCCACTGAGTACAACAGTGACACTTAAACCTTTGACAACTCATAGAAGTCACAGACAAAAATATAGGTATTAATTTTAAGCATATCAAGACCAAACCTGACATAAGGGCAAAAAGGCTCAATAATTGAAGAATGACAAAACAACTGTTACAAACCTACATTTTTCAGTTTAATCTATTTTGCTATTAAATTGATTTTTGTGTTAAATATGTGATGCTTTGGGCTACAGCCAGATATGCAGACTACTGTTGCTGGGGTTATATTCAATCTCACAGAGACTATGTGAGAGATATTTGATTTCATGGCCATTTTAAGGCAGTATAGTTTGTGTTGCTGTATCCATCATTATTCTCTCATTATTAAAACATTCAGGGGACAAGGGACCGACTCCACTGCAGCTTCTGTTTCTTTTTTTCTCCTATCTTATTAGACAGCACACTGAGGAAAACAAGAGCGCAGAGAGAGAATGGCATGCCAAATAGGTTTAGAGTGGTACTGGCTGACAACGTTATGAGTCAAGAGTATCTGCTTTAGTCCACTGAGCCACAGAGCCCCAGTCCATGAATGTTCAACTGGCACGACAAGCATTGCCAGCGGAGCATCCAGACCCCGCCATGTATGCCAGTGCCAACATCAACCCCCGGAGAGATTACATAGAATTGTTTTATCTCTATTACGGAAACTGCCAAACCATCCCTCCCCACTCAATACCGCCTTAAGCACTGAATGATGATTAGCAACTGTGGAGAATCAATGTGGGCTATAAGGAACAAAAGTATAATTGTTGGCTGAGCAATCCAATGACTCTAAAATGATTCTGTGCAAATCCCCAAGATGACTCTCTTTTCTTCTGCATTTACCTTTGGCAATTTATAGCCCTCTGACCAGCTAATCAGCTAAATAAACTCACTCCAAAAGGTCACACAAAAGCCAAATACTCCCCTGTAACAACTCCTGTTGAACAAAGAGGGTGGGTTTCCCTTTGTTTTCAAAAGTCAAAAAGCTCTGCCGCCTGTGCTTTAAATCATACCACAGCCTCAGGGTGGCCATAGCTGGCCAAACCAGCGTACCTTTAAATTATAACTGGTTAGGATTTCCTGGGAAACAATTCTAATAATAGGCATTACAATCGTGTCCCTGGGCAAGGCATTTTAGCTCAAACACACACCCTTTCCCTACAACTTTCTGAGCCAACTGCTGCATCCCAAATCCCCTCAAGCAGCATGTTTTTCCATCCAAAGCAGCCCCCTCCTCTCACACCCTGCTGGCAAAATTAACACATCAAATGTCCCTCCCCATGCCCCCCGTACCTTTAGGCAAGACTCTGAACCTCCAAACCATTAACCTGCCCTGCCATCTCCCCCCCTCACCCCTGCTCATTCCACTGGCTTCTACAGGCGCTAATGCTATGCTAATTCCAACCTTTGAGCTCTTGGCTGACATGTTTCACATCCTTGGACTGCCAACTCTTCTCTCCCTGCATAGTGACAACCCCTGGTATTAATATCACTAAATGATAATTGGGCACAGGGCAAGGCACAACAACCTTTTGTTACATGTGCGGGACCACACAGGGCATGCAAATATGAACCAAAATACATTTGATTGAAATTAGTTATGAAAGAATTAAAAACTTTGATATGACTCTAGTACAATCATTACTATTGATACCTGTTACATATAAATTCAATAAGAATAATGGTCATAAAAACAGACTATTGTTTTTTTTGTGTTTGTTTTCAATTATTAAGAGTTTCAAACAAACTCCTTTACTTCCTCTTAAAGACCATGTCTTTATATCTCTAGTAATAGATGGCATCAAGGCCCCCTTTATACAGTTCATTAACATAGATAAATATTTGGGCATGATGACTGCAGGCAATCATACAAAGCTTTACTATCATGTCTTCAATGACAGATTGCAAGCAGAAGTGCCTCCCTGAATGCTTTGTGCAGTGCAGTGAAAAGAAGAGGGTAAATAACACTGAGCAAAGAGGCTAGCAATGCTATCCTACAGCTTTTCTCCTTTGTTTGTCTCAAAACACAGTTTAGAATCCTCCAGTTTCTCAAGTAAACATAGTAGTGTACAAGATAGAAAAGTGTTGAGTGAGAAGTGATATGTTTAGAAACATGTCATTTCTACAACTGACTCTTAGGTAAACGGTAGCTGATTGTTTAATGGACAGTTTCTGTTTCTACCCATCTTTATTGATTATTAACTGACAAAAGAAGACAAAAATGTTCCAAATGAGGAGCTGCTTGAAAACTCAAAGACCAGCTCCTATTACTGAGCAAATTATCCCTATCTCTAAAAAAACGACTAACGTTCCCATCACCATGAGCAAAGGAGGGTGGATGTAAATAATCCATAGTCTCGAAAAGTTTTGCTAAATGGCTGACTACAGCAGATTCAATCAACAAACTGGGCAGCGTATAATGCATGTCAGTATGTGTTGAGTATTTAAGACCAACAAAGTCCTGATAAAGACATCCCAAACCACCTCCACATGCAGTCTGAGATACTGGATATTAAACAATTGGTATCTGAATGTCAAAAACAGATGCAATTAATGTTTACTGCAGTGCATGACAAAGCAAAAAGTTAAAAAACTTGGTCTTCTTTTTCTCACAAAAAGGTGGGAGCAGTGTTCAAATAGCACAAATAGGTTGACATTTAGTTTTTTTTTTTTTGCCAATATCTTATATCCTGATACTTCCAAACTTTTAGTTGATATAATGAAACAACTGAAGGTAGTTTATTGGATTGCACCTACACTATATGCCACATGTATTATTTAAAGTATCAGTAATAATCAATAATAATCTCTCATCTGCCTCTATTAGAGCTACAAGCAGTGATTTATTAACCTGTTCAAAGAACTGGAATCTTTTTGTCAATATTACACTTAAAAAAAATTAAGATTAATATGAAAAGGCTTAACGCTAATATACAAGACCATAATATCTGCAGAAAAATCACCTTAAACTCACATGCGCCAATACCAATATTCTGCTTATAAAGCAATTATCTGCAGTTGCCAATACTTCACTGATAATATATCCCGTCCTTACAGGCAACATTTGGAAAGTAGGTGATGGGCAAGGAGCCAGAGTTCCTCTCCGATATCACCCTCTTCTCTTAAGGCTGACTAAGCTTAGGCTGACAATGTGTTTATGTTGATTTAGTTAGCAGGATTTTGTCTACTAATTTTGGTAATCAGAAACAAGAAATGAACAAACAAAAATTTGATTTTGCCAACAATATAAAGGCTCCATTAAATTAATAAAATACATTTAAACAATAAACATACATTAAAACAATTCAAATAGATAACCTTGTGGTCAATAACCATGTTATTGTTACCGTAAACATTTCTTTTACCAAGCTTTTGCTCCGATAACTTAAGTTTTTCCCAAACACAAACCTAGGAAATCCGATTTCTTACCACATACCCCATTTAAAAAAATATTAATATTTTATAAATGGATGTGTTTCCCTGGCCTATGACAACCCCTGGTGATAAATCAGCCAAAGTTAATCGACTACCAGGCAAAGCAATACATCCTTTTGTCCATGCAAGACCACCTGCAGTGAACTCACACACACTTTTGGAGGATTTGTGCGTGCTTGTGTGAAACTCGTGAAGAGCTGGTGTTGAACTGAACCTTTCCTCTAAATGTCAACCGGGCTGGGTTGTCGTGATGATAAGCATGAGCGATAAATAATGGTATCACATTGTCATGGTAACAGAGTCATATCTTCCAAAACACAGAAGGGGAGGAGATAAGAGGGGAGGAGATAAGGGGCTAGGAAGGAGGGAAATGTGAAGAGACAAAATGATAGGGAGAGGAGAGGAGGGAGGGCAGGAGGGGGAAGTAATAGGAGAAGGAAAGGTGAAGAGACTAGATGTTGACGCAAGAGAAAAAGCAAAGAAATGAGAGGAACAAGAGGGCAGAAAAAAAGTAAGGGGATAGGAAATGATTTCAGAGGACAGAAGGGTGAGAGCCACCAGAGAAAATGGGAGGAATTAGAAGGTGAGGAGACAAGGGTAAATGGGGAGAAGGAAGGGAAACTGAAAGAGAGACAAAGTCTTTTCAGATTTCTGAAGAATATCAGGAGCGCTGGCCCAAAAAAATTCCTGAGTTGCTTATTCACGCTTATGGTGCATCCCATTAACCTCAGAACTCAGACATGGGAAATGTGAAGTACATCCCAAGCCCGTTAAATCAGTTTCAGGCCCCGTTTACACGCCAACGAAAACAGCCAAAGACGGAGAGTTTTCATTGCACTTATGCTTTCCATTTACATGAGAACGGTGCCCAGAGTGTCTGAATCCGCAAACTTTTGAAACAAGGGTCCAGAGAGAAAAGTTTTGAAAATGTTTTCGTATCCGTGAAAATGGGAATCAGCGTTTCCTGTGGAGACGCTGACGCGCAGCGCACGCGCAGTACTCTTTCAGGCAAAGGTTGCCCGTACATCCCAGAAACAACAGCAACAACATCAGCTTCAGCCATCTACCAAGCAACATGTGTGCTGCTTACTGTGCTCGTTTTTTTATCCAGACTAAAATATCCAGACACATTTGTTGTCTAGACGAGAAACTCCTGCGTCTGCATGCGTCCACTCGCCATTGTTGTTCATGAAAAGTTTGTCTTCACCAGAAAGTGTGCACGTGTTGTAACACCACTGTTTCACTACAAACCTACATCACCAACTACTGGCCTGGTATGCATGCTACAGCATTTTCAGTTGTTCTCGCGTCTCCGTGTGAATGCGGAGCGCTTTTGAAAACTCAAAAGAAAACCTTTCCGTTTCTGATGACAATGTTGTACTGTAAATGGGACCTCAGTTACAAGCTAGTAAAGTTGGGGTGGAGTATTTGACCAAAGTGGGGAGTTCCAAGTGACGAAGCTAATTTGCAAATTCAGACCGTCTGACTTCAAAGATCAAATGGAACCACCATTATACCTCACAGCACTGTAAGTTTTCCCTGTCAGGCAAAAGTGGCAGGAAGAAATCTAGAGGTAAAATGTAGTCATTTGCAGCCACACATGCAATATAAGGGCTTAAATATCCAGTATTTACCCAGAAGACACCAGGAATTCAGGAGTGGAGAAGGCTTAAGAAAAGAGAGGAGACATGGCAGGAAAGGACAGAGAAGGAAGAGAGTCTGAAGGATAAATTAATGAGAGCAGAGGAGGCAAGAGTACAAAAAAGAAAGAAATGAGAGAAGAAATAAGAGGCAAGAAGTTGTGACAATTAAGGAAAGGAGACAAGAAGATAGAAAAGTAGTGATGAAAAGAAAGGGCTTTAAAGAAAGTGGAAGAAATAAGAGTATGAAATGAGCAAACTCAAATACAATTGTGGTTGTTAGATTTCAACATGGTTTCTTCACTTGTGGTCAGCGCCATAGTTCACACATCAGCCAACACCCTCACTGTGGTCAGTAGCCATCTCAACACTGCATAGCTGGTAAATGTTATACCATTTTGCTTTTAACATTGTAAAGTATGCAACCTTCCCTGTTCCCTGCCGTTGATTAATGACCTCATATTCTGTTAATTAGACCCTCAGCCGCAGGCAGAAAGATTTAATTTCCCCTTCATCATCATTGTGAGAAAAAAACAACTGATTAAAGAGAGTAAAGGAGAGGAAGAGGAACCCACGCCCTTACGTGGTACAAAAAATGCCAACACAGAAAGGCAAAATTCTTAATTGACAAAAAGTTCAGCATCTGAACTCTGGGTTGAAGAAAAGTTCACAGATTTTTCCAACAAATTACTAAAAGTACAAAAGATCAAAGTACCGGCTTTGGTAAAACACATAACTTAACAGATATGACGCTCTGACAGAATGTTTACATGAACAGTTCAATCGAGGGACAGAAAGGGCTATCCTTGTTCCATTATACAAGCACCTGGGACGAATACTATAGTACATGGCAATATGCCGCCCTACAGCGTCTTATTGTTGGACCTTTGTTTGCTTGACTTTTATGTCCCATACTGAAAAAATCAACAGTCCAATATGTTTACTTTCTTCAGCTATAAACAGGAAATTCTTTCACTCATAAATGTGTAGTTCTAGGGGTGTACCACATTCATCGTTTTTACTTTCAGGCTCTCTTCTTGTTCAGGTCAAAGCATAGATCAGCTCTGGGCTGACTGAGGTATAAATAAGTCATTCAATCCCCTACTTCATTTTCTTGTTGAGTTAGTGTTAAATCCCACTAAGCATGAATTTAAAGGGACTGTCGTGTTAATATGCACTTTGCAAATCCAGTTTTAATCAGACTGACAAACAACTTAAGTGAATTTTATCTGCCACACACAACTGCATAAACAAGGAATTGATTATAATGCAGAATGTTTTAAGATGTCACATTAAGATTGCCAAGTTTTCAACAAAAACTGTAGACCTGCCTCAGCTGATTTAAATAAACAGAACCCACTACACTTTACAGTGGGTTTTGTGGAATTAAGTTTTAGGTTTGAACAACATCTAGTCAAATTTTCTGCATTTGAATGTGTTTGTGTGTTATCTCAAGCACTTTGTCAGGACTGTACAAGAAAAACACCCAACAAACCTGATGTTTCATTAGAAGAATACATTTATTTTAAAATCTAAACTCGGTGTCAGTCAGCAGTTTATTACAATGCTGTTTTGTCAGTAAGTTAGCAAAGGTTATTTTAGGGATACATAGTACTAGATTTTTGCTGATATTCAGTATGCCGATATTTCAGCACTCATTATAGAAGATATTTTTTGTCTCTACTTTACCTGTCCTGTTTATTTCATTGTGACAGCTTATTTGTGTAAGTAAAAGACATGAAACAAGAAAAACATTACATTAATGAATTATGATACTCCTGACTTTTAAATGTAAACATTACGTGATGATGAGGTTTACCATAATGGTACATTTGTACATTTTGCCAATATAACCGCAAAATACGGCCGATATGTATGGATGACATGTAAGCAGTAAATAATAGCAGAGGTTTTCTTATCTGTTTATGCCAATATTATGCCAATACTACCATTTATCCCTTTGTTTACAGATAAATATCATCACATCGGTTTTACTAATACTAATAAAACACTTTTTTTTTTTTTTAATAATTTAACATGGGGAAATAAATTAATTGATGATCTACTGTAGATTACATAATGTTTTTCTGTTTCTGGAACAGACTGTGTGGTGGAACATAAGTGCTTGTCCAGAGGAGATGTGGTGATATGTGCATGACCCAAAAAGAGTGTGTTATATCAGTATTAAAATCCATAACATAAAGAATTTGTAAATATAATTTCACATAATGTATTACTGCACTGTGTGTACTGTGTTTCCCTTTAAACAATTTGATTGTTTGTGCACCTTAACTTTTCTTCAATTAATCCTATATGCTCCAATGAACACTGAAAATTTCCCTCTGGTGTGATAAATTAAGGTCTATGTTATACTTCATTGATTTTAATTGACACACTTATTCAGGGAACTTGCTGTTAACATCCCAATGTACAAGCTATTAAAATAGTGTGAAATATAGTCAGAAACTAAGGCATGAAATGGTAATCTTAACAAAAGTACCTTAACATCTGGGTGATAAAACTTGAATAAATGTACTTTTAGTATATTTTTTCCAACCCTCTTGACTATTGGTTGAAGTGGGTGACAAAGCTTATCAATGAAGTCTCACCTTGTGGCAGGTCTGGCGAGACGTAGGGCACTTCCTGTGTGTTGATGTGCGTCCAGTCAAAGTCATCGTATGGATCTTGCTGATAGTCACACTGAGAGAAGCCCTCATCGAACGTACAGCTTCCTGCAATGAAAAAAAGACAATAACATTTATTTTACCTCACATGATCAAAGATTATGACAAATTAAACAATATTACAGTATTTTAACTGTAACCCAGATTCGTCTCTAGTCTGCTCCAATGAAACGTCACATTCCTCCCCATTTGATGTTTTTCTGTGCGTGACCGTGTCTCAGCTCATTAACAAACCACCAGGAGCCCGAGCGCCAACAGTCATCACTCAGGGCCATCAGGATCACCTCTGACTCAATCACCAGAGCCTTCAGCGGATCATCTGAGCCCCTTGCCACAGCCCCAGGACCACCATGTGTGCGCTGGACACCCGTGGCACCAAGTCGCTCTAATACAGAGAGACGCCCCTTGTCCCTGACGGCGAGTGGAGATAATCAACTGGTGATGATATGTGGCTTGTACTGGCAATACCCCTGATAGAAATAGCATGCTGGCTACTGCTAGCTATCTGATTCATTGACCTGCGAGTGCTGCACAGCTTGTGTTAATAAAATGGCTGGAAGAGACACAGCTAAGAAAAGCCCCAGTGCCATCTGATTCAAGTCACTGAATGTTAGTGCTCACAGAGATAAGTTGGCTTTGTCCTTCTTGACATTGGCTCTAGTGAGGGCGGGGGCTGACATGGTAAAAAAAAAAAAAAGACATCTTCTTAATATTTATATGGACATATCTGTAAAAACCCTAATGTACTAACATTTATGACACAGAATGTAACATATCCGTACACCTACCAGCCTTATCAGGCGTCAATTTTAATGTTTATTTGACATCAAAACTCCAAGACAGTTCTAAGATATATAAGGATAAAAAACATGCAGCAAATCATAATATTCATAAGGCTGGAGGTTGGAAGTTTATTTTTTGGGGAGCAGGGAACTGTTTGAAATAATGAATTAGTTATCAAAGGGCATGCAACTGATACGCTTTCATTTGACACAAAAACTAAAGATTTTTTTTCATTAGATATGCAGCAAATGCTTACTATTAGGAACTGCAGAATAGTAATTAATTGTTATCTTTGTCTTAAAATGCTTAAAAATTAATAACAAAATGCAAAATGCAATGATTGTTTTTACATAAAAACTATGATTGAGATACCTAACACTCAATGAATATTGAATATATGTGTCATGTGAAGGCTAACAGCTGCAAATCTAAACTTTAACAATAAAATCCATAAAGACACACTTGAGTTGAATCTCATCATGTAAAAAAAATACTAACATGAATTTTAAAAGGGTAGTATTAAATGACTGCACTTGTAAGCCAAATCTTATTTGAAAAGGTTATGAGAAATTGGGTGCTCTCAGACCCGGTACAAGTTAGTTAGTTCAAAAATTTTCCCATGTATTTCACATTTTTTCTTGACACCAAAAGATTTGTAGAGTAAAGCTGAACAAAGATGCACAAGAGGGCATGTTTCAGCTATGTCCAAAACCACTTTAAAACTACTAAAATAAGAAGTTTTATGAGACCAAGCCACCATGAAGCACTATCAGCAACCAGCACTGGCAGCACCATAAATCTCCCAGCATTCACTAAGCTCTTCTGCTTTGCTACCTGTGTCCTCGAGCGAGCTGCAGCGGCGGTGGCTGTGATGGAGAGCAGACCGACAGGCCCTCAGATACCCCGCTGATCTGAGCCCCCACTACAGAGGGATACCAAGAGGTGACAGCCAACGCCGCAGGAGAAACAAGTTAACATCAAACTAAGCGACTGTCTTCAGCTGCCGGCTGTACGGCTGCCTGTGACTCACAAAACCTCTCGGGGTCGTTGTTTTAAACCGGCCTGTCTTTGTGCACTTCAGCTCGCTCCCCCATTCAATTCAATTAAGTGTTTGTCATAGTAAGTTACCTCAGGTCATGATGGAAGGAGATGCTAGGACATGTGGAGGGCATGACGTGGAGACGAACAACACTGCTGGGATTTTTTTTTTAATACAAACTGAACTTACAAATAACAGATTTTACCTGCTTATGATGGACGAATGCTGCTGTTTGTTTATGTTTTCTTAAACTCCAGGACTTCATGCCGCCCATAGTGTGTGTGTCAGTTTACATCTTGCAGTGATGTAGCTCTCTGCATGGGTTAAAAGAGGAATCATGGGGTGCAAAATACACCTCTGTTGTGCCATGTTCTTGCACCATTTTAAATAAACAGGGTAAAGGCATTTGTTCTTTAAGTCTCTGCATGATTTAAAGCACAAACCTTTATTTTAGAGGTTGAATACACTGACGATTTCTGAATGCATATCTTCTGATACCTTTTATGTACATGTTGATGGTAGAAGATACTGTAAAGCTGAGTTTTTAAGTTGTTATACAATAAGAAAGTTTGAATGTTCCACTCGTCATTAATAGGGATGTGAATCAAGAACTGGTTCAAACTAGTTTGAGGCATCAATACCATTTGCCTTTCTCGTCAACAACTCTCATGTCAATGCTCTCCACTCAGTTTGATGTGCCTTGAAAAACAATGATGTCAAACTCTGGAGAGAGGCAGGCAGCACATACGACAAGAGACAGAAGTGACCTAAAGTGTGGCATAACATTCCACTAGACGATGCAAACAGCAACAAGTGCAATGCATGAGCCTGCATGAATTGAAGCAGGGGTACTAAGATCAACTACAGTTTGAAATATATGAGTTATTATATGATCAGTTACTTTTCCTGGCCCTGCATCTTTGCACTGCAGGCTGTCAAGGCCTATTTATTATTTTAAAGCAAATTTTTGCCCCACCATCGCAAGATGTATGAGTATCAAATATTAAATTTCCTTACTGCTGTTGTCTCAGAGTGTACAATTCTGGTTTCTTGACCAACTTAGTACAAATTGGTGCATTTCCTCTTATCTTTGCTGCAAAACTGATACTGAAACGAAAATGATAGTGTCAGAAGCATATATGTTCAATGAAAGCATGTGATGCGTGTTTAAAATAAGTGAGTAATCCTGTTTCATAATCATGACCTCAATATCTATGAAAATAATCACTATTATGATTTTTGCCATCATCAAACAGCCCTATTATACAGAAAACAAGGCATACAAAACAATAAAGAGGACAGTATAAAAAGATTTAAATAGTTTTGCTTTTCATTCCCATCCCAAGTTTAACAGTAAGGCCACTGTGTGAGTTTATTTGTCCTTGTAATCGATTAGCCTCACATCTCCTTCCAATGCTGATTATTTCATGAGGAGGAATGGTAAAGGTACTGTCTGTACCTTTAACCAAACACAACACCGAGTTAGACCCCGTGTTTGCATGCTTATGAAAACAAACTGCACCTGCAACCAGCATGTTGGTAAATGTAAAACAGAGAAAAGAAAAACTGCCTTGTTGTGACAAACACACAATGCTTAATATGTCACACAAACCAATTATATTTAGTAGAGGATAGAGTTGAAACGTTTTATGCGGTTGTATGGTCTTTCAAATGAAGAAATTCTTCCACTTTCAATAGGCGAGGACAGTAAAGTGTAGGCGTGTTTTTGTTATCCTTTGAGGCAACCTTGTGAGTGTTTTGAGGCTGAGATAGTGGAAAATAATATCCTTTGTCACTGAAGCATAGTTTTTCCTCTTTTTACAATGGAAACAGACCTTGTAACTGTTCACAGAGAGAGTAAAGCGCAAACTGAACAAAAAAACAGCACTTAAAATAGCCTCTTACATTTTGAGGCTGTTCATAGAGAAAGTAACATAAAACTAGTATTTTACAAATGTGCTTTCAAACAGATGACATTTACTTTCATCATCCCTTTTCAACAAACGTTGTAATTCTTTGTGATGGATTTTGTGCAATATAGTTTAATCTAATCTATATATCTACAGTCAGAAAATAAATAAACAAGAGGCTTTGTGTGAATGAACATCATATTTTTCACTTTCAAAAGCCAACTCCAAAAGCCAGCGTTTATGATCACAGAAGCCTGTGAAACTGTAACAGCTGATAAAAAACACAGATAGCAGCATGCAGGTTAGATTTAGTGTGCCAAGAAGATGTGTGGGTTCATAAGGGAGGACTTAAGACAATGGTGACACTTATTGTGAGACACAAACACCAACCTTCTGGTATTTTGCAGCCAGACTCAAGTGGACACTTGGGAAACTGCAGTTTTTGGCACTAATATATTGTCTTCATTTTTAAATACCAGGTTGACGCTTGGTTTGAACCGAGCAGCAACCTGCAGGGTTGAAGAAGGAGGCCCATGCAGAAGTGCCAAAAAGCTGTAGCTCCTTCAGTGTCCAGTCAGGCTGACTGCAGGAACCGTAGAGATTAAATGGTTGTGAACAGGGAACAGATTTTTTTTTCAGCATAAATAAACATATTTACAACCCCAAAAGCATCTTCAGTCAAGTCCAAACACATCTAAGTGCTCTCACTGAGCGCTTTCACACCGGCATGGCTCTGTGCTGGTTCCGGTTCCCGAACCTAAGTTTGGGCCTGCGTGTTCAGACCAAAAAACATTAGTTTGGAACCTGAAAAATTAGTTCACGGATCGAACCAAAAAAAGCTGGTTCCAGCTCATGAACCGTGACATCATCAGTGGGTGTGTTGTATTCTGTGTTGATAAAATGAGCAGAAAGTCGAGGATGTAGAGGAACACACACATACTTTTTACATATCAGATGACTTCTACATTTATCTGTCTCCTCATCATCAACAGTTGTTGCGGCTTGATTGCTGGATGAAAACAAAACCATAAGTCAATCAACAAACGCCTACAGAATATCGTTGCGATCTGGCTTTTGCCAGTCAGTTGTTTACTTCCATCTGATTAACATGGAATAACGCCCTCCCACTTTTGTTCCACTTAAACTGGTATGAACACAGGCTGATTCACTAGAAAGCACCAAGGTTGTGAGAATCCAGAACCAGAACTGTGCTGGTGTGAAAGCCCTCACCGTTCAATGGGTGAATTGTTTTAAAATCTTGCCCATTTTTATATTATTGTGGATTTCTGGTTTTGAAATTAGAGACATGATTGACATGGCTACAAGTCCACTCAGATTTGCTATTGGTCCGATGGTCTTAAGTCCAGCCTCAATACTGTCTCTTCATGTGTGAGTAGGTTGAGCTTACGTTTGGTTGGATGGCACGCACAGTATGGCGTTACAACGCATCATCAACATCCCAAAGGCTTTCTTGATAATAAACTACTTAGGTCACATGGCTTTGTCCAATTTGTCTACACTCTATAGTTTGAACCAGTGATAACAGTGTTGCAAAAATCAATTTTGTGGCTGAAAAAAAAAAATACAGTATGAGCACCATCCAGCACTACGTGGCAGAAGAAATATCAATAAATGTAAGGTCACTGATGTACAGCCCATCACAAGCAACCACAAAATAACTTTTTGTGCCCATGATCTATAGAAATATAGCTTATATCTAACTCTGGTGCCATTAAGTGTGAGAAATGGCTGTCATTACCATCTACATACAGTGGGTTTGGGAGGTAAATGAATGCAAAGCTAAGCTGCATTAAAAGAGTAGAGCCTTGCTTCAAATTACACTGTGTCCTTGTTCCCTGATGGATCCCAGGAGGGCAATTCATTCAGACCCTCGGTATCAATGATACTTTTGTTTAATTAATGAGGAGGGAATTTTTCAATGAGAGCTATGATTGTCGAATGAATATGATCTCTTTTTTTTAGTGTGTGCAAAATATGATGAGTCATGAAAAGCAGTCTCCACACATCAGTTTCCACTATTGGCTCCAACTGCCAATGTGCAAAATATGAATGTGTATTATTCTGATTTGAAGGCAGTTCACTCTGAAGATGCTTCTTAAGAGGCAGAGAGCACCTAAAGTACTCTTCTCATTTACTACAGCTTTGTGCTCATAAGAGTGCATGAACACTGATGTATTTAAGAGTATAAAGTTTAGACTGAAGCCAAACAAATTCCGTGTTCTTACAGGAAGTGATAAACTGTTCGGCCCACATTCTGACACAGAGAAAAATCACTTAGCCTTGGTTTACCTGCTACAGTGCTTGTTTGGCCTTGTTTAACCTCGCCAAAGCTACAGAACACATACAGAAGCTCTGTTTAGTTTCAAAGGTGGAATTTCTACCTCTGAAAGCTGTATAGAGCATTGAGCAAAATTGGCTTCATACCGGCCTTTCTCCATGCATACACAAACACAGTTCCATTTAGCTGTGATACAGTACCGCTGTTCAAGAGGTTTTTTGCCTTGGCTTTTCAGTGAAGAAAGAAAAACATGTCCTTGTTTAAAATTCTGCTTTACTGACTGCTTTAAAAGAACATTTGTCAATCACAAAGCGTTTCACTCTTCTCGTCTGCACACCTCTGATAGACACTCGCTCCGCTTTCAGCTGCTAACATACTCAACAAAGTCGCTGTGCGTTTGTGTGTGTAATCGTGTGTGTGTTTGCGTGTTTCTCTGCTAAAAGGGGGGTCTGCAGAAACCAAATGTGTGAAAATGTCCAAGCACACACAACCCTCACACCAGCTCGCCCACGTTCTCAGTTAACACTTCTCCCTTTCCTCAATGTCCTGCCAACTTTTACCAACACACAAACACACACACAATCACACACAACTCACAGTTAATACTTGCTGCCAATAATGACAAGAGCAGACTGAGAGCAGAAGTATTATTTTACCTCTTCTGCAAAAAGCCATGTCTTGTACAGAGTTCATAGCCATTCTTCTAAATATCAATCTATCTTACTTCTATTTTCACAAGTTTAACATTTTCTAAAGTTGCTTTGCCCTCTTGAAAGTGACAAAACCAGCTGCAAACATCACCGATCAACACTTATGAGGTTTTCTATGAAAAACTCGAGCAAATAGTTGCTTTTCACACACCCATTGGAAACAGAACACAATGTAGTTCATGGTGATTGAAACTAGGGCTGGAAATTAAATTAAGTTTTCAAAATATACCAACATGTTTTTAAACAAGATATAAGATTGCAAATGGACTTGAGTTCCTATCGCGCCTTTTACTCTCTTCGACTCTTTGAAGCATACCTCAGTGGCATGAGAGTAAAGAATGTATAAGTCATGGAGAAAATAACAGCACACCTTCATCTTAAGATGGACATTTTCAGAACAAGATGTGCTCCCATGAGTGAATACTTAGATTTACCAATGTGAAACACTGACAAACTGTGCTGTCTTAGGAGAACTGTCCAGGTGTAATTGTGATTTGAGCAGAGGAATATCAGAGTCAATCCAACTAATCTGTTTGCCGAACTGTTATTGGTTCAACTGTTTAGCTTATACACTTCTTGCACAATCTGTGTTTTTCGTATGTATGTGGAAAAAATGATGTAAACAAAAATATACATATGAATGTTGATAAAAACTAACCCTAACAAAAAGGGTATTCAAAGCAGCTTTACACTACAGGTCAGATCTATCCATTCAACCCATTCACTCTCACAATCAGCGACAACTTGCCCAGCAACACTTCGCCATGCGGCAGCCAAAGACTGTGCCACTGCCCTTTAGACAGTATTGTTTATATCGATAATATATGAAGCTGCATTAGCAGCTTTAGGCGAACCACCATTTTAATCTCTTGACTCTGTGTTTACAAAATAAAACATACGCCATAGCCACAGCCATGGGCACCAACTTGATCAGGTCATTTAACTAAGGGTAAATTCTTAAACAAGAGGTTACAACATGGCATTCTGAGTTGGAAGCGTTGTTACAGTTTATAAGTCGAACCGACATGTTGAAGTTTTAAAAAAAGCTTTATAATGCATTTTACTTTTGCTGTTTACATTTAGGACTAAATAATCATACAAATTAGGTCTGTACTGAAAGATTATCATGGTAAACAAAATGTTCAACTTTCCTGTTTGTTCACCACAGTCCTTATTATCTGGGCTTTTAGTAGAGGACACCAACATGATGCTAACTTTCTGGTTGGCCTACTAAAATAAGTCATTCCTGCACCACTGTATTGATCATCTGTTGAAGTCCTGTACTCCTGATATTGATAAAGCTTTTTTAAACTGATACAACTTCCTGTTGTGAAACATAAAAACAGGAAACTCAACCTTTAAAGCATAAATAAATAAATAAATAAATGAAGAGACAAAAGATGCTGAAACACCTTTAATCATACGTTAGTTTTCTATTATAAAAGCATGCACTGCAGCTGCTTTAACCATGAAATACAGAGTGTGTCTGAACATGCACTAATTGTATAACAAAGTGTAACAAATCTCTACAACAGTTTTCTAACTATATGCACGAGTGTGTGTCCAGATGGGTCATTATTGCCCCCCTCCCCTCTACTCACAAGGACACAGAGAGCGAGAGAGAAACCGCCTGCATGCTAATCACTTCCTAATCAGCTTCTGTGATTGGCTGCACCGCTAATGAAATAATGGTGACTCATTTGCATAATAAAATAATTAGAAGGACTTGATAAAGGCTCAAGGGCAGAGAGAGTGGCACACACACACACACAACACACACACACCCACAGTGACACAGTCTTCTCTAAGAGATTGTTGAATGGCATCAGACGCAACATCTGCCACCGTCACTCAGAATCATTTTGTGGTGATTTGTGTTGACCTCCACCTTCAGGAGGTGGCTCAAACAAAAAGTGCTTTGACTGGAACTGTACAGAAACACGGGTGCAGACAGCCTCTAGGGGGTCCACGGCACAAAAACAAGGACTGTGTTCAATTTTCAGTTATTAGCTCAGATCAAGATTATTAGTTGGCAACACGGCAAAAATGTACAACAATGGCGGGTGTGATTCACTCTCTGTTCCCCCGATGTGATCAGAGCGATCTGCAGAACAGGCAGTATTAAATCTGATCTAACAGCTATAGTCGGCTCTGATACAAGTCCCTGAGACATGTTAAAATCCAATGAAGGTCTGAGCTGCTCTTTTTTGCTTCTCTAGACAATTACTAAAAATCTATTACAACAAAGAAACTCCATTATACGTACGAGATGTCTGATTATTGAATCAAAGAACGCTTAGTCAATACTTTTGCCCTTGTGCAACACATCTCCTCTCAGCTGTCGGCGGAGTACATTTCTTAAGAAAGCATTTACAAAGATGTGTAGTATGGCCTTGGTGTTCATTCAGTACAGATAACCAACTTGCGGTCTTCAACGGAGGTGCATATTCTGCTAAAAGGTCTACATATGACAAAGTCTTTTAGTACTATCATCATAATACCATGTTTTTTTAATTTGATGCTGTTATGGTAAAAATCAATAATACTCATCCATCCTTTTACACTGCCTGTCGTGTTTGGGCTTGAGGTGGACTGGAGCCAATCCATCCATCAGTGTGCAAGAGGCAGGATACACCTCAGACTGCTCACAATCAATCACATGACGGGAGCTAAGCAGCCAAGTTTGACTCATTTCTTTATTTTGAAGAACAAGAATGGAGGCAATCTCCTCCACACTGTCTTAATTGCACAGATTCACAGGCCATTTTCAGTGCAAACATGTTGCCGTTGTATTTTTCTAGCAACAACTTTGGTTTAAAGATATTGAAATGACATTCTTGCTGATCTGATAACAAGACCTCAGCACATAAACATGAACTGGTTTCAATATATAGCAAACAAATTAAACTCTGCTTTTTAGTCAAGCTGCATAACAAAGCTCTGTTGCATTACATCTTAAAGCATTCATACTTATCTGCAATGGTCAAACTGTGGTATCACTGCTTCTTCAGGTGCACTGCTGAAAAGTGAAACAGCATGGCTACATGGGAGTTCCACATACACACAAACAGCACCCTGTATTGCCCCTTAACTACATCAGAAACGTCACAAGAGGAGGACTCACTTCATCCTCTATTACATCTCTGTGTCAGTCATGGTGTAGACGAAATGTTTCAGGAGCCTAAATATCATGTCTTCAAATAAATCTGTGAATAGGTCTAGAGCAGGAGGCAACTCGGTTCCCTCTGTTGAGGTCTAAGACTACCTCTGTTTTTAAGTTAAGCTATCAGACTTAATGTTTTTCACAGGTTCATAGTTCTATCATGTCAGCATTAGGACTAATCAGTTATCTTTTTCATTTATTCACTCAAGATGGCCGGGCATAAACAGAGTCCTGGAGTTATCAGCATTTTGGAGTTAATAGTAGCTCATTTTGAGGACATACCAAATAGGGGCTTGGCACAGCAAAACCGATCCATCCTGTGAACTTTGATTCCTAAAAAGGCAATATAATTTGAGAGTAAATTACTCAAAACTGTCCTCACTGTATTCAATGTGTCATAGCCAATGAGTGATTAAATGTGCCTTACGCATAAAAAAAGCTGTCATTTAAAGGTAAAAGCGTGATCACTGAACAGCTATGGAAAATAACTAATTAAAAAAATGCAACAATTAAGGAATAAAGCAAAGTTAGCTGTTGAACAACATTTCTCTGTGCTGTAAATGGAGAGTTGGTTAAATAAATGCATTCTGTCTGAGCTGGAATGTGTCTGAAATGGAGGAAAAGATGACTACTTTGAGGCATGCATACTTTATGAAAGACATAAGGTCACAGAACTCTGCATGAAAGATATGCAGGAGCAGAACTGGAAATATAAAAGACATGCAAGTTCACCGACTGGAGATCATGTCAGCATGACTTTGATGACACCACAGAGTCTGTGAATTCAAGGACCAACACAAGTTTCAGCACTGAGGTTCATCCTCTGAGTTTAAAGTTGACTTAGTTACAAAAATGTCAAATGTAGATGGGAAATGAAGAAGAAAAAGTTTGATACTCTTTGGATATTAAGTTTAAATATTTTATGAGAGTTTTTATCTAGTTTGAAATAAGTTGAAATAAACACGTCTTTTTCTATTTGACTTACAAAAGGCAACGAAGATAACCACCATGTTGCAGAAACGTCCTGAACGCGTGTAAAAGGCTAATACTCCTGACTGATAAGTATTTGCTGTTTTAAAGATTAGGATGAGATTTGCTATCATAAAACATTTAAAGCAAAAAACACATCAGTAAAGAACTTGGAGGTAACAACTTGACCAAAGGCGGCGCCGACATTTGCTCTATGTAAAAGGTTCTCTTAGGAGCATTAGGTCACTATTTTTCCAGTACTTTTGTCAAATTTGTTGTGTTGTTGTTGATGTGTTCAGTCAGCCAGTTCTTTAATTGACCAAAACTAACATGAACAATCCTTAACAGTCAAACCATTTTTCAACTGAGGTATAAAAAATTTAGTCCACCAATATATTGTGATATTCTTTAGCCGCATCTGAGTAATTTGTTGGTTGACAATGTTCAGAAATTTGGGACATTTGTTCTGTATTTGCACTGTATAGCTGCTGGGTGCTTGTATCTAGCAGAAATTCAGTCATTTGATTTGAAACTCCTCCATTACATTCACCGTTATTATTTCTGTCACCAGGCTAGATGATAAGGCTTATCCATGTTGCAGGGACAGGGCTTCATTTGAATAACACTGATTAAAATCTGTATTTATTAACTGATACAATACTGTGGGGTCCTCATACTAAAACATTTTTCCAGAAAAACTACATAGCACTGTCAAATACTAACAGAAAGAAGCACTAGTGGCAGCCAAAATAACATATTGTTAGGACTGTGTGAGTATTAAAAATAATAATTTAGTGTCTCTTAATTTATATATAAATATGGTTTGGTAAAATGGTTACCACAGTCACTGAATGCTAAATCTGTTAGTCTACTGATGTTAATTTCCATTATGTGCTAGCATCAAGCTAAAAAACAAAAACATACATTCTGATCCATTTGTGATTACATTATTTTGAGGTAATAATTTGATTATTCAAATCATCGTATTGATTTTTGAATATTGGTTTTACTTTAATGTTCAGTCCTGTAAGTTATTGAGTTGTAAAGTTTTTAATTTTAAGAAGCTTTTCTATGTTGTGTCTTTCCTGGTTAGCGTTGAAAAGTGCTTTAACTTAAAATTATATTTTTAAATGATGTGTGCATAAGAGAGAAGGGCTCTTATTAAGTTCTGATACTTTTATTTGTATATATTTCTAACTGTGACAGGTAGTTTACCTGCAGTTTTTCATAACTAAGAAGCAGAAGTTGCCTGACACTAGTTGCCTTGTACTTCTTTTTTAAGTCTCTGGAGTCATAAAACATAGAAATATTGAAATTTAGAAGTATGAAGTCTAAGAAAATTCTGATATCACGAAAATCCCACAACAGAAAGGGTGCAAGCTTAAACAAAACATGTAAGTGGAACAAACTTTGCATAAAACATCCATTACAATCAGATTTCCGTGCAACACAACATCCAGTGTTAAGAATCTGATGTTTATACAACCCAAAGAGGGCTGAAACCAAACTTTACCAAACTAATTAACTCATAATGTAACAAAATGATGAATTAGGTGCCTTAATCTCACACATTTTAATTTTCTTTCTTAGCGTTACACAAGTGTAACACATGACCGTTATGTAGCCAAAGGCTGGTTAAGAACATCCTCACATCATGACCCTGATCTAAAGTGGAGACCAAACAGAATAAATCTGCTCAGGAATGTGAGGGACTCAGGAAGATAACCGTTATTTCACACCAACAATACACATTCTTCCACAACGTACAGTGCACAACTCCAGCTCTTCCTCTCCGTCTCTCAGACTGTCTAGAGTTTATCAGCGGAGCTTCGTTTCAGTCTGCGGGCTGAGATATTATCAGCTGAGAGCAGATAAGGCAAGATGAGTGAAAGAGGTGAAACGGGGCAGGAGTACAAAGAAAACAGAGAACGAGTGGGGAGGAGAAAACAGAACGGTAGAGGGAAAGTGAGAAATTAATTTTTGGGTGATCACTTGAAGCCTTTTGATTAATTTCATTATACAGGGGACATGAATTTGTGGCTTATGTTTTTTCTTCTTTCTGCTTCAGCTGTCGTATGTGTTTCAATTCCAGTCCTATATTTTCACACATGCAGACAGTTATAACTACGGCTGTCATTGTCTGTGAAGGTTCTCTTCCATCCAAGTCAAGGTTTCCCAAATCTTAAACCAAGTTGCAAATGGACTTGTCAAGTTCCTAGGCCAGTCCATTTGTAACTTAATTCAAGATCTGGATAAGTAAGGATGTCACTGTACAAATATGAGCAACTTAAATGGATAGGACAAGCAGTACATATTGTAATACTCTATTTTAACTAACAGTGGGCTTGTTCTGCTTATGGCTTTCCTCATTTAGTGACAAAGCTAAAGAAAATGTGTTTTCCTACTCCATTCAACGAGGGAAAAGACTGCCGACACCCATTCAGAAAAAAAGGAGGAAAGTAAGATTAAAATTCCACTTTTAAATCAAATTTCAATCTGAATCAATATCTCTTCAGTTTGGTGGCATCCCAGCTTCGACTGCAAAGAAGAGGGACAAAGGGATGAACGAGAAGAGGAGCAAAGCAGCTCCATCTTACAAATGGAAAAACTTTCAAGGACAATAATTACATTCAAGTCATTAAAATCCAATTCAAACCACCAGTAATACTGTTTCCATCCAAATCAGTTCAATTCCGCCCAAGTCCAGTGAGTAATTGACCCGGATTTCTAATCCTGTGTGGATTTGTGGGACATTATACAGAAGTGAATCATTTAAAGGGTTTAGTTTTTAGGCAAGACTATATGAAAAAAGTAAGAGTTCAGGAATAGAGGAGAGGGAGGAGAGGAATTAATGTGGAAATAATGGAAAACTGTGGCTGCGTCATTTACTTGGCTCATATTTTTTAATATAGCTGGAACACTGCTTCTTTGTAACATTGTCTGTGTCCACTGTTTTATACTGTCCTTCATGCTTCATGCTAAAATCCATACCTTGATATAAGATGAATCTGCCTGATTACAGACATTAAATGAGGTGGATCCAGCTGCACTGCAAGGCTATCATTTTCTAAGAATGACCAAGATAGGTGAGGTCTCGGTCCCCTGCCAATTTTGTAGTCCTAGTTAACAGTCTGTTAGCATCCATCCTTTCAAGATGTGATATTTCATGCTGTGGAGAATAACATTAAATCTCTGCTCATGTTTGCCATTTATTCAAAAACCCATTAAAAATCCCAGTGACTCTGAAACAAGGGAACCAGTCATGCTAAAATGCTAAATAACTTCTTCATTTAAGGACTCATTCCTCCACCAAAGTATTACAGAACTGTTTCATGCTTCCTGTAGTGTCTGTTTCATAGTGTATTCTGCACTCCTGTTGCTGTGTGTTGTTGTATTTAATCTGTTTGTGTGCGTCACCTCCGCCTCAAGGACACTAATAAAGTTGTACCTTATTCACTTTCTCTGCGTCGTCCCTACTTTTTGTTCACTCTCTCCGCCTCTTGTTCTCTCTTTCCCGCTCTGAGAAAAGGTGAAATTAGCCTGAAATGATACAAGGTGACATCAGAGAAGCTGACACACACACACACACATTCAAACGCTCACTCGTCACGCCTCGGTGGCCCTTGCAGCGCAGCGCGTCGCCATCAAAGCCAGAGCCCCGTATACACACACCTCGCCTGTTAAACATACACACTAGCACGCGCAATCATACGCCCAAATACACACCGCAACACACACTGCTGCTCTTTATGCACACACACACTCGGCGCAGGAGTTTAATTGGAAGTGCTGAAGGCTGAAGAATTTCTCCTTCATCTCACAATGCTGTAATTGAATCTGAGACGTGTGTGTGTATGTGAGTATGTGAGTGTGTGTTCAGCTGATTCAGGATTTTCCATTGACAGTAACAGTAAAACAGAAATGTGTGTTTTTTCCTTCTATGAGGATCCTTTCTGTCCTTCCATCCCCACGACTATCTCCCCGCTCCTCTCTCAGGGTTAATGCGGCTTTTCAATTCAAATTCAGACTCAAGCGTTTTTCCAGCGCAGCATTATTTCCAACAAAACCCTATTATTTGCTCTTACAGGTTCTTTGGTTAAAGGCGGCAATGACCTCCATCGCTGGACGTAGGGCTGGGAAATATGGATCAAAAGTCATGTCTCTATAACTTTAAGTTGAATGGTGACACATGATAGAAAGTTTAAATCCTCATATTTTCTGTAATTAAAGAAAAAGTGGTTGCCACAATACCAGAAGTTAGGCCGGCACGATATGAGAGAATCCTAAATTGGGCAATAACTTCGTTCAATATTGTGACAATGATATAGATAATGCTAATTTAACAAAAGATGGCTCTTAAACTACCACTTAGTGTCCTAGCCGGAGTCATTTTACCTGTTTTATGAAACACTTGCTTCTGAAACATTTTTTTCATAACTCTGAAAGAAATCCTAAAAGCTTTTTCTTCACTAGACAAAAAATAAAAGGTAGCTTAAAGGCAGCTTTAGCTTCATCTGATTTGCATCAACCACATAAAAGATAATGTTTTTCATTACTGCGTTAAATGCAGGCTGCTGCAATGTGCTTGTTAAGAAGACCAATATTGCACAGCCCTCCCTGTTGAGTTAACTTTAAAAAGATTGTAGTAAAAAGAAAAATAACATCTATACCTGTTTGCTAATACAGGAACAAATACAAGGATTCATACTTCCAAAATTCTGTATTTTTATATATTTACCAAAATCTACAATAAATTATTTTGTACTTTGAATCATATACAAAAAATAATCTATAAAAAGTCTTATCATTGCACTTCCACAGACAAAATGACAGCCAAATCACAAGAGAACAAAAGCTGCCCTGGATGATACCAGAGGGTTACAAATCATGTATTTTAAAAAAAAATTTAAATGATAGGTGGTATCAGAGGCAATAAAACAGAATGATCTTTAGTTATATTTAATCAATGGAAACCCTGTGCAGGAGGTTTGGCCGCAATTATTGCCAATCAAAAGCAATTATTTACTTTCTGTGGTTTATTAATGATCTTGTTTTGTTACTGTGGTACCAAACAAGTATAATTTTTCTAAATATAAATAATCTTTAAATGAATAATTAAAAACCCAATTTATACCAAACATTTTGATGGATTATCTTATTTTGGCATCTATCTTTTTTAGTTGACAACATACTGTAAAATGCATTGATGGTAACAATTTTACAACTTTTAACAACTTTATTTGAAAATATTTGACATATCTGAGAGATAATTGATATATTTGGAGAAATAAGAGCTCCAGCAGCACTTCTAGTTCAGGAAACAACTTAATTATACGGACACATTTTGTCTTGTGGTCTTCATCAGGGTCCATATTTCATGCACATCCCAGTCCTTAAGAGAACATTCCAGACATTCAGTTCTAGAGAAACATTCATATTTCTGACGACTACTACCACTGAAATTGTACACTGTTGGCAGGAAAACAAGGCACTTATTGCAACATTTTTCAGACACAAAGAGCTGAAAGTTCATGCTAAGAATATGTACCTGCTTGGACAACCGCAAACAAAAGTCCCATCAGCAGACAATGAGGCATGAACGACGTGCTAATGACCTGCCGTCAAAGGAGTGCTGTCACTCGGTACACAAGGAATGGAAAGTGGGATGTAAGGAACAGTCTTTTGATGCTACAGTGGGTCCTTTCTGAGCAAACTATTCAGATTGACATGGCAACCTGTTCATTAAAAGGTGCAATCTAAAAATGGAAATATTCTTCCCCACATGTTTCAGACAGGTTGCATCAACTAGGTACTGAAAGAGATGGAAATGCTGTCTATGAAGGTCCAACCAAAGCATAAGAACAGAATGCTCTGACAAGAGAAGGCAATGGCAATCATGTATTAGGTATAGAAGATGGAATTAATGTTTTCCATCTGCTTTGGATGACTTAAGACTATTTTATTTCATTTTTTTATTTGACTTCATTTCTGCTTGGAAGTCACTGTGCAACACCTTGGTAAGCCTAATTACTTTTTAAAAGTGCTGCCTAACTAAAGTGGATTGGATTTTGATTTCAATTAAAATTTGTGTTTTAAACATTTCACAGGTGAACAGGTAAATTGGAAACAGATGAGTGTCAAGACTGGGTATAAAAGGAGCTTCCCTGAAAGGCTCAGTCATTCACAAACAAGGATGGGGCGAGGTTGATCACTTTGAATGACTGCATGAGCAAATAGTCCAGCAGTTTAAGAACAATGTTTCTTCATGTACAGTTGCAAGGAATTTAGGGATTTCATCATCGACACTCTATAATATCACTAAAAGATTTAGAGAATCCAGAGAAATCTCTGCATGTAAGGCCAAAACTAACATTGAATGCCCATGACCTTTGATCCCTCAGGTTGCACTGTATCGAAAACCAGCATCATGCTGTAAAGGATATTACAGCATGGGTTTAGGAACACATCAGGAAACAAATGATCACTTAACACAGTTCTTAGCTACGTCTACATGTGCAAGTCAAAACTCTACCATGAAAAGCAAAAGCCACATACCAAACATCTCAGATGGACACAAAGTGGAAAAGTGTGCTGTGCTCGGACAAATTCACATACACATCATGGGCATTTTGTCCTCTGGGCTAAAGACAAAAAGGACCAACCACACTGATACCAGCTTAAAGCCAGAATCTGTGACAGTATATGGGATGTGTTAGCGTCCTTGGCATGGGTAACTTGCACAGCTGTGGAGGCACCATTAATGCCGAAAGGTACATACAAGTTGTGGGGCAACATATGCTGCCATCCAAGCAACGTTTTCTTCAGGTGCATCCCTGCTTATTTTAGCAAGATAATACCAAGTGTTGGATAGCATCTGCCATTATCTATATTATGCCAGTAATATTGTACACCCCTAGTTCTACATCATTATTCTATTGTAGCATCATAAGTCCCCTGGGATCCCTGTACCTAGACTAAACACTGTAAAATCCTCACAGTAGTGTTGTGTTTAAATAGTCTTAATGACCTGTTGACAGTCAGCATGGCTCCTACACCCTGAACAGATACACCACAATGAGAATATTCCTCATCTCTTTATCTGACTTTTGGTCCATAATCAGTACGATGTGTATATATGCGTGCGTGTGTGTGTCCAGAGATAACAGTTAGCAGTGTTAGCAGGGGTCAAAACCTTCCATAGACACTATCTTTATGACATTCACCTCTCTCCTGTGCCGTCTCCCTCTGCCTCTGAAAGCTCTGTCTATCTCTCTGCAGTTAATCTCTATTACTATTCAAATGCTGACATTTAAAGCAACTTCACATGCTGGCTGGGCTGACGGGCCGACTGTCTTCAAGATAAGGAGAAGAGAAGAAGAGCAGACAGGAGAGGAGAGGAGGTGGAGGGATGATAGAGAGAGACGGAGAGGAGAGCTTGTCGCTCATGAAGAAAAAAATGGGAAATCCTCCTCACCTCGCCTCGCCTCTACCTACCCCCCTTCCCCCCTCTCTCCTTCCTTCGTGCAGTCTTTGAGTGAGTTCACCCACAACCCCCAGTGGGAGTCAGGTTTCACTCATTCTCGGGAAAGCTGAACCTCCCCTCCCCTCCTCTCCTACCATCCTCTTTTTGTGTGTTTGCTCACCCGTTTACCTTTCCCCACACCCACTACTATGTTCGCTGTCCACCCCTTTCTTTCTTTCCTTCACTGTCGGAGCAAATGACAATACAGCCTGGTCTTGAAGGTGCCAGTTTTACAATTCAGGATAAAACATAGACCTGTTTGAGCTCCGACACATTTCAGCTTTCCTTCAAATTTTGGCAGGTCAACTCAATTCTCTGTAGGGCTGAACTGAGAGAAAAGTTTTATGGTTGCAATTAAGTGTTAAGATGACTCCAGACATTGTTGGCTCCCAGCATCATCAAGCTCTAACCCATAAACCATCTTCACCATGAGATCCCGTGTCAGTGTATGTCACTGTGAATGAGTCAGAGGGGAGTAATTATGGAGCCTTTAGACGGCACTCAGCTCTCCTCACATCTGAGAGCACAGCTGGTATTTTTCTTTAAAGTTAAATCCCCAAACAACAAGTCCCGACTGGCTGCTCCTCTCCACCCTTCACCGCACACTTGACCTCAAAAATGCTGACTGGCTGACTCACACTCAGCTCCATGTAAACTTTAACCAGATTATGAGTCAAAGAGGGGGGAAAATACGGGAAGTGATTAATATTTTATCGCTGATCTGTTTGCCAGGCATGTAAATATCACTTGGATGATCAGAGAGTGTAAACACTGCATACGACTGAGTTGGAAGATTGATTTGTACAGAGGCCAAGCATAGGATGATGTAGTGAGCTTTTGTTTGAGTGCTGTTACCCGGCTTATTGCTTTGTTATGCTGTATTAAGGGCAAGAGTGGGGTGAAGGTTTATGTTGGAGCATCATAAAGGAGGCCATGCTTTGATTTAAGGGTGAAATTACAAAAATCTTCAGTGAAAATGCAATTTCACTTTCCAGTTACTACGTTTTCCTATAACAGAGTGTAAATTCTGGTTGTTTTCTCAAGATCTCAACTTAATTATCTTCGATCAGCAGCATAAAAAACCACAGAACCCGCACAGAAATACACATTTTCTGCTTGTTAGTGCAAGAAATGCCAGCAAAGCATGTCGTGATCTTACGGATTATAGTGACTACACTACTGTTTTGTATCCCGGATCACTAGAAAATTGGCATATTATAACAAGAAAACTTAACAGCTTTGACATGGCAAGGGACACACTATACTGGATTTTTGCTGACATCCGATAAGCCAAATTCATTATCTTTAATAATGATGTTTATTGTTAAGAGCAAAAAGCCTTGTCTTAACTGAAATTAATCTGTTCCCTTAATGGTGATGGTAAACCTATGTAAGAAACAGATGTGAAGCAAGAAAAAAAACAGTAGACATTTAGTGAAAATGAGGTAAACCATTATTGTATATTGTATTAACTTAGTATTGTAAAGTCCTGGGCATGAGCCACACTTTCAAAATCTATTTTTCCCTCAAAGATGTTGGTTACGTCCCAAAGTTTTCAACTGGAACAACTGATAGACCAATATAAAGTTTATACTTTTATAAAGAAGAGCTTGACTTCTTTATTAAAGCTTTTTAAGTATATTTTGGGGATTTTTATGCCTTTATTGAGAGGAGACAGACAGTGGAAATGGGCCTCAGGATGGATACAAACCTGGGCCGGCAGAAGCACATATAGGCTGGTTGCTTACCACTCTGCAGTGCTAGAGGAGCTACACAGTTACACTGTCACTGCATGTTGTACACAAATAAATCTTGACATGGGTAGATAATTTTCCATCTGGGAGATTCCCCAAAATAGGAAATGACATATAATAAAGATTTTTAACCATTGTTTTGGTTTCTAAGCATAACTTAACCGCAAAAGCTCTGCGGGGAAAAGTCTTCTCTTCTTTACAAGTTCTTTCTTATACTGAGCATCTAACCTGAGACATACTTTATAAAGTGGTTCTCAACTGGTAGGTTGCAATCCAATAGCAGGTTGCAAAGCTGTCTTCAGTGGGTTACAACTATGCCTGTAAGTTGTGGAAAGAGTCTTGACACACAGAGGCCCTTCACCGGTACATATCTAAATATTTCTTTTCTATGTTTTTTTGTCCTTGATAAGTAAATGTTGGTTGCTTTTCTCAAGATCTCATTTACCTTATCATGCTGGGACAACAACACTGAATATCCCTTAATATTGTGTTAATCTTCTAAGATGTCTAAAAACAATCAAAATGTGCACGTCTCTATTTGTTTGGTCACATGTTTTGAACCATCCAATGTCCAAACAGCCTCATTAACCACATTAGAGTGTGAAAATCTTTCTAATTAGGGTCTTTCTTGCTAATCAGGAAAGTAGTGGGTCTGAAGGTTAAAACACTTGATAGCCACTGCTAAACACGTCTTACTTGACTGTTGTTTAAACAGTACAAACATGTTTTAATTAAAATCGAACAATACATTGCATATCTACCACTAACTTTAGCTCAGGGGCTCTGTGTTCATAAACTGACACCAGAGTGGTATGTAATAATCTGAGGCCCAAGGCCACAGACGGAGCTGCCATGTTTGACAACTTGAGTGTGAGTGGAAGTCACAGCATATAAGACAGAACAGATACAGGTTTAATTTCACTGCCCTCAAGTTATGAATGATGGTTGATGAACGACTCTCATTGAGTTATACAAAAGGTGTCTGGACTGTAAAGGGATCGATACTGGACAGAATGGGGTCAGGATGATTGCTGGCAGTTGGTGGGCTGTATTTGGGCAGAGCGGCGAGCCCCCACACCTGTGTGTACCTACACGCCACCGGAGACAGAAAGCTTCTTTACTGTGCGACACTGAACCCATTCATCATGTTCCCTGATATCTAACTGATAAATTACCAGGAGAATACAATCAAATAATGCTCCAGCCATTTGTGAGGGGATTTGAACAGGCCAATAGCAGAGCAGAAGGGAGGCAGTTTGTTTCTGAGCCAATCGGGGCACAGTTGCGGTTTTGGACTGGAAAGCAGGTCTGGTGTGGACGAGATAAGAGCAGAACAAACACACATTAAACACCAACCCCTAGAGACACACACACACACACACAGACACATAAGGTAAGTCAGGCCAGATGGAGAAGGAAGGAGGAAAAATTTACAGTAAACATGAAGAAGGGAAGGAAATGACAGAAGAAAGTAGGGCTGAGTTATATATATATCCAGCTTTAAGAACACATATTAATATTCTTCAATATGATATAGGGTAAGACAATATAGTTGGTTATGATGTAGTTTATTTATGCTGATATGTACCAACACATGCAAGGCGAATGTGCTATAAAAACACTGATTACATTAGAGATCACTAACTGTAATATGCTTATTGGCAACAAGATGATAGAAATATTCTATCTAATGCCTGCACAATACCACAGCCACAAAAAAAGGAGTACAAATCAGCCAATATTGAGTAATTTAAAAAAAATCTGATCATCAAAAATAAAAGAAATGCTTCGAATTATTGTCTTAATTTTACAAATGGTAAATGAGATTTTACCATTTATAACATATAGTAGCTATTAGTTCACCAAAGTTTTATGAACCCAATGAAGAGATATCCAGACAATTATTTCGAAATTTAGGTTGAGGCAGAAATCCAGTTCTTTATTCTAGACCTCTGTCTGGATCAAGGGTGCATATTCATCCAGACCACCACTGCCTTGGCCAAGGTTCGAGCTCCCTGAGCACTTTCAGCATGTGAATGTCTCAAGGTTTATTGATGATGGCGCTTTGGTGCAGCGTTTTTCTGTAAATGCATAAGAAAAGGGCTGGTGTTTAGGATTCCAGGCAAACTCCTGCCCACTGTCTTGGTTGCATATACTGTTATATTTGCAACATACATGAAAAAAGTGAGTCTAATTGTAGGGGGATCAGGCTTTCCCTTGCTCCCTGGAAGGTTCATCCAATGTTCTAAATATCATCAATGTTCAGTTTGGACATTGCTCCCTCTCTTTTTCTCACTCTTTGCCTTCTCTCTCTCACCAGTGATAAAATTTGAGATGTCGTCCTTTTTAAACTCTTGGTATGTAAGAGTATAGAAAACTGACAGCCATGATTCACTGTTACCAATGTTTTTGCACATTAAAGACAGTATTTGGTAGTTTGGTTACTCAACATAGTGTCTAGGACTTATATTTTTGTTGCTTTGGTTACAACATGTTTCAATACCGTCTAATCTTTTTTAATAGAGTCATATCAAATATAATACTTCTGGCATCAAGACAACCAGTTGTTACTTCCCTGCAGATAAATATCAGAATTGATAATGTGTATATCCAGCCATGAAGTAATAAGATGTGATTTCTGGTCTATGTTGCCCAGCTGTAGGAAAGAGTGTAAGTTTAAGGAGGAAAAAGCTTCCTGAGGGCTTTAAGCAGGTTAAATCTGAAGCAGCTCGCTTAGCAAGTCAGCACAGAGGCGGGTGACACGCTGAACTGCCCAGCTGACTCCTCCAATTGTCCAGCAAGCTGGTTCAAAGGCTGCCTGACTGATTTACTGACCATACGACTGGCGGCTCGGATTTAGTCTATCCTCTGTTTGTGCAGCTGAAGCACTTCTGTTGTTCAGCCTGTCGGACAAAAAGCAGTTCTCCACACGGACGCACAAAGAACAACCTGAAACAGCACTAATACAGGAGAGACCGACAGAAAGAGAGAGAGAGGGAGAAGAGACAGAAAACAAATAAACACATAAAAACGAAGCAAACTTCAAAGGGAAAAAAGGCTGAAAATAACAATTGGAAAACGTTTCTGGGACTTGTGAAACCAATAAATATCAAATAGAGAAAAAAATATCTGGAATAGAAAAAATAATGTGTCAAAGAAGCTCTTTTATCTGCAGTTGTGACACAGTTCTGTCGAACAACAAAAGATACCTAACGATAGCATTTACTGTCCTGGAGGAAATTTACTTTTCTCTGCCGGCACAGAAAAAAAACACATTACACAGTGGTGGAAACCATAGAGACCCAAACAAAGAGAATAACACACAAGTGGGAATAACATGCAAGCGGGCCAGACAACAAGCAAAGCGCCACGTACCGAGACTGTCTGCAGAGCTAAACATACATTACACATTCTGTTAGCCTGTCAGGAAGGTGGATGTGCTGGGGGGACTAACTGTGTCTGCAGTGATAACAGGCATAAATAAAGAGCATGGCTGGATGTCACAAGAGCAGAGAGTGTTTGTGTAAATGTAAAACAACACTAAACTCTGTTTACAGCTGTGTTTGCTCTGTGGCCGCTGGGTTTACTTTCAAAGGCAGGTTTTTAAAGAAGAGGATGACTTTTTTCATGCGACCTGGGAGTTGCTGTAGTTTTAGACATCATTACAAAGTTTTTGCTCTCATCAAGTTTATTGCAAACATCTGGAGAGATGGTGACTCAAATAAAATGAGGTCGCATATGGATAGTCAATCATTTTGGCTGAAAACACATGGGACATGTGTTTTAAGATACTTGTACTGTGTCAAAATAATGATCAAATTACACTTGCTTGAAACCAAAGTGATTTTGATCCCTGTTTTGATGCCAAAGGAACAGATACAGAAGTCGAAACCAAAAACTGCAGTCAAACTCCTGCAAACTGTTTGAATATGGCACCTTAGATTATAAATAAGTCTGATCATCTGCACTGTTTCCTCGACCTTTGGCTAAACAGTATTTATAGAAATTAATAGTTTCCCTTAGCAGTCTGCCAACCCTAATGACCTACATACCCAATTTCAACTGCAACTGCAACCAACTGCAACTGAAAACCTGTGGCCAACTTGTGCTCACAGAAAATTCTCAGGAATTGAAAAGGGAAACGTTAAAGAATCTATAATGGCACTGGTATGAATAAAATCGTGTAAATTCCTACCCCTAATGTTCAGTCAGACTAGTAGTCAATAGTCAACTTCACATCAAAACTCTATTTTGACCTGAATTTGTTTTCAGTCGTAGCTCTCCTGTACTAAAACTCTGTGGAAATGGTGCATCAGTTCATCTGAGAGGTTGCCAGCAGGCAAACAGGAAAGACAGACAAGTGAAGTGGTTGTCAAAGCAGGGTCAGCAGACCTCAGCTAGTTATTTACAGGGTGTCAGGATTTCCTCAACAACTCACTGTGCAATTATGTCCTCTATAAGTTATTCGGAGACAGAATATGAGAGTATGGTGTATGATTGATAATGTTTTCAGCCCTATAATACAGAGCTATTATAGATTCTTTAACATTCCCTTATCAATTCCTGTGGATTTTCTATGAGAGCAAAAGAGGACCAACACAGGTTTTCAGCTGCAACAATGTCAAGCACATGTCACTCTGATATTCAATGCAGAGGTGCTGTTGTTTCCACCCACTTAACTTGTCAGTAAGTCTTTTAGTCTAAATGTAAGCCACAATTTTGACCACCTCAGCCTACTGACTGCAATAATTACATTTTTGAGGTCTTTGTTGTCATTTCTGCTGACTGCCTTTGATGAGAGTGTGACACCCTTGATTTACAGAGGACAGAGCAAAGTGGAAAGAATTGATAATAGAACTGTTTAGCAAAAAGACTGATGATATTGATTCCTTTAGGTAGTTGTCATCAATAACACAATGGATTACTTGAGTTTTCTTGATTGTTAGAGCCATTGTGCCTGCCTTGATGTGAAATAAAACACTAATGGAAAGCAATTTTTGGGCTTCAAGGATGAAAACTAAACAGTTTCAATCATAAGACTGTTTCATTGTGACTTAACTACTAGTAAGAACGCTATTGAGAATTGTGTCTGTTATAGTGAGCACTTCAATTTGCATGAAGTGTTTAAAGAGTGAAAAAATCAGCGAAGTGGTAATTTAACCTTCAAGGGCTGACATTTTTAAGTACAGACAAGACAAGAAAAGGTAAATCTGAAACACAACTCAATAAAGCTCTTAAGAGCCAGAGCTGCTTTCAAATCAAAAGTAAATTAAAGGGGAGAATGGCTTACAGAGTCATGTTTAAACTGCATTTGTGCTTTTTTAACCTTTTTATTTGTGTATTTCAGCTGCAAAAATCTTCATCAAAGAAGTGTAAAGAGGCAGAAAGTCACTCTTGAATTATGGCAAAAGTAACCAAAATGCTATGCACCATCACATTGTTGCATATTCTGTATAATGTTGAAGATCCATGCATAATTTGACATACAATATCAAAACTCCCCATGCAATACGCCTGTCCTGTGTAGTTACGCACAGGCACTTTTTTTGTTCAATGAATGACAGCAGCTGTGCCTCCAAGAACAAGCAAAGAGAAACTGCAGGAATGTAACCACACCACCACACTTAGACTTTCTCTTCTGTCTGCCTTCTCCTCCTCCCTCCTTCACGAACGCCATCCCACACAATAAGCCATGCCGGGCCTCAGGACTGACGGGACCACATACCACAGAGTGTGTGTATGAAAAACCAGTGTGTGTATGTTGTCACCTTCAGCTGCAAAATGTGGTCAAACGTCACTTACGGGCTGAGGGAAAAGACAGAGGTGAGACGGGCAGAGAAAAGACAGAGGGAGCAAAATAAGTGGGACAGAAACCTCCACTCGCCTGGCTCCAAGTTCATAGTGTGTGTTTGTAAGTCTGTGTGTGTGTATGCGTGTGTGTGTTTGTGTGTTAAATGACTTTTGGGAGTTGTCGTCTCTTTACGATAGCTGTAACTGGCCCAAGGACAGCTGTTATTACACTTTACAACAGGGAAATACTGTACGAGTGAGTGAGTGAGTGTGTAAGAGGCAGTGTGCAACTGTGTGTGTTAGGCAGTGTGTCGAGTTTTCAGGGAAGGAAATGGAGAAACATTATGGTCATGTACTTGATACTTGTGTCCTTGTGTGGGTGTAATGGTAAGGAAAATTAAAAATGTTTGGATATAGCTCATTTGCAACAGGAGCTGTTTAAGTGAATCATACAAAATCGCCTAATTCAATTATTCACCGGAGTCTAGTTATGCTGAGGTGCTGGTGACAAGTGGTCTGTCTGTACCCCCCATGCACAGACACTGGACCTCTAAAAGTTTGCAGCTTATACTTAAATACAAGGATGTAATGTCCCTTTCTCTCTCTTTCTGATTTGTGTTAGGCTGTTGTATAAAAGCATTATTAGCCACTGAGTGTTTGTGTCAGGGTTCAGAACGTGAACCAAACGTGCTGCAATCGCCAACATCGCGATTGCAACACGTCTGATACAAAAAGCCAAAGTATTCTCTTTCTCTGCAAAAACACAGGCAAACACAGGGCGCAGCTATTTTGCATTCCCCTTGCTCACAAGATGGCAGCGCCCTGTGTTTGCCTGTGTTTTTGCAGAGAAAGAGCATACTTTGGCTTTTTGTATCAGACGTGTTGCAATTGTGATGTTGGCGAGATGAAATATTGTAAGTATTTCGCTTGTACACGTGTATAATATGCACCGGAAAAATTAGAGCTTATTTCAAAGCAAAAAAGTGCGTTATAATTGAGAAATTACAGTAATCATCAGCATTGTATGCACTCTGTTTCTACTGTGTTTTCCGTGCGCTATTGTTTTTATCTCAGTGTAACAGTCTAATAAGTCTGTGCTGATAGATGTTGCAGTTGAAGCACTGGCGAAAACAGAGAGTGTACTCTTTAAAGCTTTATTGTGAAGTACTCTATATCGTTGTATCATATAACACTAATCAGTTGTTTATATGTAAGAAAATACAGATAAAAACACTATGCTAACATTAACGGAGTAGTCATGGAGGTCGACCATGTTGTCAACTCAACTCTAAATCACCAATTTGCTCAACCAGCAGTTGAACAATTCCAACTGCCTGATAAATATATCTGTTACGAGCTGGAGAAAACGTGTTGATGTCTATGCAGTCCTACACATTGTCCAGGTGATGATGTTTGTGGATATAATTAATCAGTTTGTCTTTAATATGTTCTTTTATACTCGTTTCTGCTGACATATTGATGCTGTCATATCCGCTCTGCCTCTACACTGATCCTACTGGTGATGTGTAGACTGCAGCGTCTGCGTTGTGTTTATTCTGGACAACATGCACAACTGACATGCTGAACAAATGCAGGGGATACAGAGTAGCCGTCATGTGTCTGTGAGGTCATCAGCAAGTATATCTTCAGTGTGTCTAAGAGTGACAAATTGCTCTGTCATGTTGCTTCATATTTGCAGAGGAAGTACTTTATTACAGTGGGGCTCAATTTAGTTGGAACTAAAAGAGTACAACCAACCCAGCCCACCACAACTGCCTTCACTGGCTATTTACCTGCAGGAAACACTGTACAAATTATAATTCTGACAAAATATTCCCCACAAAAGAACACAGTTTGTGTCATTAAAGTACTTCACTGGGAAACAGCAGAAATTTGCTTTATTCAGCACTAACAACTTTACTAAACCCAGACCACAAGGATGGAAACAGGACTTCAAACCAAACAGAAGAACACTTCCTCTGATCTTAAGCACTCGCATGAGTAGTGCACCGGCTTGTTTGGAAGGAGTTCAAGGGATGGAGGTTTTCACATGTGAAAATGGGATTATAAAAGATCACAAACTGAAAATTACTTTCTGGCAGACACCAATGTGGCTTTAATGACTTAATTCATATCCTAAGAGAAGCTCAAATACTTTTAAAATCATAAATCCGCAATTTAACCTCTCAGTCAAGGTTTAGGTTTAATTAAATCAGCCTTTGAGGAAATGGCTACAATAAAGTCTCTTATCAGTCTCAAAATTATTCACTAAAATAACTACAATAAACTTTTTATCTCTATGAGTGAGACAAGAGTGTGTCAGTTTGTCCGTAGTTGGAACCTTACATCCAATAAAAAGGACTATTACTTCAATACTATCAGCCATTATAATCAAATTATGTCGTTATACAATACTGCTGATTAAAATAACGTTGCCTGATACAAAATGAGTGGATGGAAGTTTTTTGAGTCCACCAGCCAGAGCAGCAGGTAGCTGAAGAAGTTAATTTCCAACCCTGGTGTGTGTGTGTGTGTTAGTTTAAGTATGCTGGGGCTGAGGAGCGGCTCCTGGGAGGAAGAGGCCAGTTACCTACAGGGGAGTGGTCTTTTAATAGATATATACGTGTGAGTGTGTGTGTACTGTGCGTCTATTGTTAAATGACAAAGCTCGAGGAGGAAATGAGTCGAACCGGTTTCTGACTCACATTCAGGTTACAGAGCGCCGCCTCAGGCACGCACACACGATACACACACATTCGTGCACACACTATCAGACACCAGACACTATTGTTAAAAGTGTCCTCTCTCTTTTGTTTCTTTATCTCTGTCTGCACATAATGAGGTCAATAGACAATTGTGCAGGCTGGTTTGAGGCTTAATGGTCAGAAAAATGACTTCAGGGTTGCTGGTTTGAATCTTACACACACACACACAAACACACAAAGGGAGAACTCAGAAAAATAACCAGTGGCCTGTCTTTCAGCCGTTGAGTACCAAGCACTTGTCAGTGGTATTGAGCGTTCACCATGAACTCTGGGTCACTGAAATCCTGTCAGCCTTTCTTCAGAGAAAACTCTCAGACCTTGGATGTCACTGAAGAGGTTTAACTTTTGCTTTGCTGGAAAGTAGTTTAAACCTTTCACTGGACAGTCAAGAATCAATAGTAAGTAATGGTTGTACTAAGTTTCCTTCAGGTCTTTACAAAAGCTTTGCCTGCTCCAAAAGATACTTTGAATTGAATCACATGTTGAAAAAGTGAGAGATCCCACTCATGACAACATAATGAGGAGGATTGAACCATTTTGTCCATTTGCTGGGTAAAGAATGGAAGTGGACTTTGTGACCTAAAATTCAAATCGGTCAAGCTTTTGCTGTGATTCTATACTGCACACTTCAGAAGGATTGTATATAGCACTGGTTAACCCTTTGATGCCTGTTGTATCATATTCGATACATACTTTTATGATACCTCTATCTAATCAATATGATCAACAAATTACTAAAAAGCATCTGAATACAATCAGATAAATGATAAAAATGTCCTCAAATAGATTATCATTTTCCAAAACATCTAACGTATCAAATGAGATTCCAAATATATACATGTTGAATTTTATGGAAATTTTGTTTTTTTAGGATTTTAGTAGAAAGTGAAATAAACATTTCAGCTCCAAAAAAAAAAAATCTGGCTATAATTTGTGTTTTCAGGCATTAAATTGTTAATACAGTGCATCTCCTTTTCCTGGCAAAACTAGCCTGTAATTTACAAATTTTTTATGTTCATGTATGACACCAGACAAAGACTTGTTAAATATCTTCCATGCCTGAAATCTGTGTGGTAAAATGTTTAGTTTCACTCCCATTTCAGCTGCGGAAAAAACAACACATTTCCTGATTTGTCTGTTACATAATAAATGCAGGTCAATGTAACTCTGAGTAAACAAACAGACCTATTTTCATTGAAAACTCACAAGGAAATTCTGAATGAAGTCCCATGATGGTGTAAACACTGACTGTGTGTGTTTAGGTGCCAGGTGAAGGTGAGTAACAAATGGATTTGCTGAGGTTGTTCATCTCTCCTCAGTCAGCTTGCTTCTGTTGATTTTACTATCCAGAGTAAGTTTGTCACAGTGTCTGCTGCTTCTAATACTTTTTGATACCATATATGATCATAGAATCAAAAGTACAGATGCTTTAACAAATAAATATTTATTTTCTGAGACAGGTTCATCAAATACTGCAAAACATCTCATGCACACTCTCTACATACACAGGAATATTAACAAGCTTAGCATTTCTGTCCAATTAAGCCAAAGACAAGTTTGTGTACTATTTTTGGTCACTAGACACGAGAAATGGTTTGATACTGGGAGCCCACAACTTTGACTTTTATTTGGTTAGAAAACAGGTACCAATATTGCCTGATTTTACAAGAACAGTTTCTGTGATGAAGTTTGAAATTCTGGTATTGAGTGAACGATAATCCATTAAGTGCTTGATTGGCCACTCTCAACGGATCTCATGACAAATCAGGAAATGTGATTGAAAATAATGGAACTTGTTTAACCTTTACAATCTGGAACCAGTGCAGCCTGTTGTTGGCAAATTGAACCTTTTTTAAACACACCTTACATCTCACACAAAAGTCTTAGAAAATCATTGGAATATGGAGTGGGAGGATACAACCATACTGTGTTACACCATCGTCCTTGCATGTGCAATACAATAATCAAATAGTCAAACAGAATAATTATTTTTTACTTTTATTGTAATTCAGGTGTTATGCATTTTTTATATGTGTGGCTGTTTGTTGTTTCAGCTTTGTTAACTGCGCTACTGCCCGTCTTGGCCAGAGATTTTTTAATCTCAGTGAGTTGCTTTTACTGGTTAAATAATGCCTGATTAAAATAAAATTAATACCTATCGGTATTTGATTAAAAAAGATATGGTGCTACATTTATAGGTCGACATAAAAAAAATGATTTTGTCTGTCAAACACTTTTGTTTGTTTTATGTTGTATGACATGTAAGATGTGCGTTTTAACACCAATTGTCTCTTTTGATTGTGAATTTTAATCTAAAAAATTAAAACATACATTGTTCCATCTGAGTCTTTGTTGAACGTGGACAAAACTCTAAATTGCTAAACATAATTCTAAAATGTATCTTTTTGGAGCAATCTGATAACTTCTCAGTGCATCAGATATCATGATACATCATTGTATGATATTCTTACTTTAACTTAATTATTGCAGTAAGTCTGCATCATGTCATTATTGATATTGTAGATCAGACAATGTTTTGTCCTGTATCAGGGGCTACCCTGTGATCCCCATCCCTAATTGGGAACGTAAAGAAATTAGGACTTTGGTTGATTTTGTAGAGGGAGAGAATTTGGCCCAAAATATGTCTTACTATTTTGTTGGTTCCACATCACTTATATAAAGCTAAGGTAGCATTCTGAATTGTGTTACTATGACCATAAAAGACCCCAATCCTAAAATAGTTAACAGTTGTCTAAAAATGCTGTGACCAGATAATACTGTGAATAATTGCAATAAAATATACTAAAACATTATCATAATGGTTGCTTCTCATGATTATTTTTCCAATAAATTACCCATTCCAACTGTTATAAAGCCTCTCGTCCTGCCTCGACTCCACCTCATAAATTTTCCTCAGGACTTCAGTAACAATGAGCCCAGTGGGGACCATGTGAGACACACTGTGAATCCACTTAGAGCAGACTCACAACCTGAAAAAAGACTCTCCTGCTCAGTAAGTAGATGTACTTGTGTCTTGTCTGTTCAGTGCAGACATCACGGTCCTTTTTACTCTGACTGACAGTACACACTGTCTCCCGCAAGCACAAAAAAAGACTCCTGACCTTGGGAGAAAGTCAGACCATTGATTTTGGTGACAGCTGCCCGTGAATGAATCTGATGGTGATGTTAAATGTTGTTTTTTGAAGCCATCAAAAAAAAAGAAAAGAAATCCAGAGACTCAAAGATTCTGCTTTGTTCTGACAGCATGTCACGTCCAAGAAAGGCCTTAAAAATGGATTAAAGTACTGATTTCTGAAATGTTCTGAGAAGCACCAAGATTTAAAAGCTATTTGCCAAAGGATGTCCACCATGTAACTGACCCTGAAATGTCCATCCCATGGGGAGTGTGCGCGCGTTTTGAGGAGGTTTTGGCCTATTGCTCCAGGGCATCAGACTGTTTATCAAGCCAGGACTCACACTAAGATGGACCCTTTAATATCAGCATCACTGGAGGAGATGCAGACGAGGGCATCACTGAAACATACACACCCCTTTCAATGACCTAAGACCCAGACTTGAACACACAGCCCACACAAAGGCAGTATTACAAGTCCGCTAACAATGTGCTTTTCTTACCAGCAAAGATTCCTTCCATTATATATTTCATTTATGCAGCACAGGAAGCCTGTGGTACCCATACAAAGAATCCTGCTGCATGCATGTTGTAAGCTGCAAACATTCCTGCGGAGAGGTCAAGCTCTATCACAATTTGTTTTTCCATAAACACACTCAAACACAAACGGGCCTGGTAGAAACAATTAAACTAATAATTTCTTTATTGACCCTTGTGGGCGTTTAAATCTGTGTTTATCTGTCAAGAGAGATCAGAGGTGAAGATTGGCAACGATCTGATGCCTGAAGCCTGTACAGAATACTGCTCTACATAAACAAAACTAGAACCCTGCATGTGAAAGCAGTGCATTTTATTCTAACAACAGTGTATATCTTTTTACATATCTTTTCAGAACAAGCAGATGAAAATAGCTGCAGCTTATTTAAGAACTTTTATGACCAAACCCACTGAATTACTCACTAAGAAACACCATTTACAGACACAGTAATTCTATTTTAATGTGGTTGTATCTGGTGTTCTCATGTAGCTGTGTTGTTGTGTATCAAGTTTTTAAACTGTGTGGTTTATATAAACTGCAACAAGTTTACAGGATAAAAAGGCCAAAATAAATTTATCACGTTATTAAATTGATGTCATTAGATTACCAAATTATTCAAGTTTACAAGACAAATGTCTCCAGTTTCCCAGGAATTATTTTAAACCAGTTAAAGTGATCAGGTTGAACAATTAATCAATGTCTGGTGACACTGGAACAAGTTTTCCTCTTTGCAGTAACAGATGTGGTGGTAGGTCATTTTCCACCTCTGTGGTGCATTTTGTACCATATTTGCTATATATTTTCCTTCAAAATGAAAACTGTAAAGTTTCATTTACAGATGTCTATAAATGATCAGCTCTACTTGGAACAAAGTGACCCGTGTGTGAGCGCTGCCCTACATCTAAACTTTCCCACAGTCCTGTCTGTCCTCCTCACACACATAAAGGCTCTCTTCTTTTTGTTTCATACACACACACATTCACAAGTCCCACTGTGGCACGTATGCAACAGTGTGTGCCAAGTAATTAAAGCTGTTTGTGTTTGTCCTCTGAACAGTTTGGAGCCTTGATAATGGAAAACGAGTTCAGGCTGGCCGCATTGTTTTGTTCATCCTCATCTATCCATCTTATCGTGTCCATCTTCTCCTTTTCATCTTTATCACCTCTTTCTAAAACAAGGGCTGGGAAATACAGAGGGCTTTTTATATTTATTTATATGCTTTGAAACAAGATAGAGGGAAAAACCATCTTGTTCATACAGGTGTTGATTAAAAAAAAGTGCATTATTTAAGGCCGAATCCACAGTTTTACCAAAATACCTGACCTTATAATCACTTAATGTCTACATTTAAAAAGCAACCGCAGCTTTTATTAAAGAATGAATTTAGTTGTTCTTGTTTCACATATGTTTGTGATACACAATGGGAGGATCAGGTCAATTTAGACATGTAAGAACTTTGCACTATTGACAGAAAATATCTGTATCAATATCTGTTATGGCGAGTTTAAAGATATTGGGATAACGGATACCAGCAAACACCCAAAAGCAGCCCCATAAATAATCAATGTTATTCTATTTTATCAGAGAGGCTTACTATCATTAATTGGAATAAAGTGATATGTATACCTGTATTAAACCTCAGCTACAAAAAAGAACCCCAAAGATCCAATATTAGGTGACTAATTGTTTTTCATTTTAAAAAATTGCCAGAAGTCCTGCTTGCTGTCAATATTTTACAAATTTGAGGGCAATATTAAAAAAAGAGGTCTTAATTAGCAAAGAGAGAGGGCTTCCTTACCAGTTTCACCTACTTTTCAAAAAGTTTTTAAAAGCATTAGAGTTTTTGGACATGGCTTTCCATTTCTGTTTTTGTTCAATTTATACCAAATACCATTAAAATAATGGTGATTTATCATTTAGAAGAATGTGATAACACTGCAAGTTGTGATGACTGGAATGTTAATATTACCTAATATTGGGTGAAGGTAACTCCTATTTTTTGCCATGGTATGTGTAAGTATCAATTGCTTTTAACTGTGATATTGAGAGATGCAGGGGTGAAAAAAGCACTCAGAATGCATTTAATGTTGCAGAATGAAACATTCAAATCTTAAATACATATGTTCATCACCAACCTCATTCAGGCATTTAACCGGAAAGCTATTCCAAAATCCCACATGCTTTGGCCATGGGAACAATAAGTGTTAAAATGCTAACTCCCCACTGTGTTTTTGGACTCATTCCTGTACCCCTCTATTGTGACAGCCATTTGCAGAAAAATATATCAAAGTATATCATGTATTTTCATTAACTAAAATAATGCCAGAGATTATTTTCAGTCCATATTGTCTATCCTAACATCCTAAAACAACTTGACACTAAAACAGACTGATGCATATACTTTATAGATTCATCCTCTTCTATGCAGCATCAGAAAATGCTCGCTCGTCTAGCACAAGGAAAGCTTTGGCTGTTATACAACTAGCCAACAATCACTGCTCTGTTTGGTTGTTGACTTGTGTCTGGCCACACACACACACACACACACACACACACACACACACAACCTCGGTCACTCTCTCTTTCTGTACTGCGGACTCAGAAGCGAAATCCAGAGCGCAGTCTTTTCTTGCTCACGTTAATGTAAGTAATCAAAGTGGACAGGGGGCTTTGTAATGCTGAGAGGACGAGAGACACCAAGAGACAGGGAGAGAGAGAGAGGGAGAGAGATCATCTCCTTTAACTGTCCACTCCTCTCTGCCTCCTGTCCTGTGGGCGAGGGGGGAGGGAGAGAGGGAGGACAAGAGGAGACAGGGAAACTGATAGTGACACAGGCCGAGGGACAAGACATGATGAAAGATGAGACCGGACCAGTTTCTCCATGTTAGCGTAGAACTGCGCAATAAATCAAGTACTACTTTAATAATTACACATTTAAAAAGTTGTTTTAGGGTTAAGAAAATGTTTTTGTGAGCATAGTTTATAATTATTTATGAAATTACGTTATTTTAGAAAGTAATATACTTGCTGACCAGGAGATAATCTTTTTTTCAGTCTAAATAGTAAAACATTATTCTATTCATCATAAAAGTATAGCTAAAAATCAAACTGTTACCCATCTGACTCCATAGCAACTAAACTAAATGAAGAAAGACAGCAAAAATGCATACCTAATTCATACAATCTCTTGTCAGACATGCAACACAAAGTGGAAACATACAGTTCATGCACAGGCACAAACAGATCCTGTGATCCTATGATTATGCATCACTGCAGAGCTGTCAGAGTCATGAGCCCCTCCTGAGCATTTGGGGGCTCAGTGCCCTGCTCTGGGGAACTTAGCAGCATACAAGAAGTGAACCGGTCCATCTCCTGCTACTGGACTAATGTGCAGGTAAATGGCCTGATCAAGACTTAAACTGGTAACGCTCCCAACCAAATTCCTCACAAACTAAGCAACTACTGCCTACAATACTGATACTGACACCAATCATCTCAAACTATGCATTCATATTGTTTATGAATTTTACCTTTTACATTGACCGAAAGCATATAAAGGAAATATGTAGTGTACTCTAGACTAGCAGATATGTAAATCAGTTTAGTTTAAAATCTTGGTCCAAAAATATAAATGTTGGAGATGCTTGACAATTAAAGAAAAAATCTATGTATGTTTTTTTTTTTGGCGAAGTAATAATTATTCAAAAAATAGAAATACATATGAAACCACTGCATAGAACATGTAGGCCTATGTGGCACTGCTCTCTCATTTTCACATATCAAAAAATCTATTCAAAATTACTTAAAAAGTAACTAAATATATTATGTGGTAATTGGTAATGCATAAAAATTTGTTTTCTTTAAGTCAGTCCTGCTTTAGTTTGTTAAAAAAAAAAAGCCCTGTTATGTGCAGCTGAGTGCTGTTTGATGCATCTGATTGGTCTCCACAGTCACATGAATCAGGAAGTGGCACTGCCTTGGCACAGAGAAAGACTAAACAGTCTGAAGAACTGCACAGACACACATTTTGGCAGAGTACTCGTTTGGAATTGATATTTTAGAGAAGTAATGCAAACCAAAAGAGTACTTGTAAAAGTACTGATACTTCAGTTCTCCATATTGATACTCACATCCTTATCAGGTAGAGCCATCTTGCAAAGCTTTAAGTTGATTGGTTAGTTCAGAAACTAATCAGAGCTCTGTCTTCACACTGAGAAGTCAAATTTTGAAGACTGTAATATTGGCAAAATGTACAAATGTACTTTACTGGCTTATATCATCATCGCTAAATGTAAACTTTTATAAATCAAAATGGTCATTTATTAAAGAACGCAATGTTGTTTGTCTTGCTTCCAATCTGTTTTCTAAACAAACTGACAGTCACCATGAAAGGCTCAGGTATATTTTTGGAGGTTTTGTGCTTTTGACAGAAAATATCAATACATATGTCGATGTCTGCAATTGTGAGTTTTGAAATATCTGCACATTGGATAATAATGCATGATTTTTGGTCCAAATACCCCTGTTCTACTAATTCAAACTGTGATTTTGCCATTGCAACACTTTCTTTCTCTTTCAGAATAAACAAATCCCCCGGTGATGCACAATGTGGACCATTTCCTCAACATTTACACCATAAAACCCCTGAGATGGACTGTAATTTTACCAAATCACTGCACAGTAATGCTGCAAAAAGCACCGACTCCGCATCCTTTGATTTTCCAAAAAACTCCATGTCCATTAGCAAATCTTCTGCCTTGAAAACTTCTGCCATGACAGCAGAAGCATTATGACGAAACACACACAAACACTCGCAGATAACTTGACTGTGTGGTGTTCCTGGCAGGTGAGCTGGTCTAATCTGGCTGCAGGTTTTTGGACAGAACTTCTGACCATGGCTGCAGCTTCAATGGGAACAAGAAAATGTATACAAGTGTGTGTTTTTATGCCATGCCCAAAAGGGTAGAAGTCCATAAAATCAAGCCTAAAAACGCATGCCTGTGTTTGTGTACTGAGGTGTGTTTGAAAGTGTGTGTGATGTTATGCCAAGGGCGTTGTGCAAAATCCACTCAAACAAACAACTTGAAGAGTAGAAAACAGCTTCCTTGGACCGAATGTGTAGCCATGGGCGATGTGGTGTAGAGAGTATGTCTGTGCGTATGGGGGAGAGAGTGTGTGAGAGAGATTGTATGTATGTGAGTGTGTTGGCCTGGGGGCAGTGTGTGTGCGAGGAGTGGATTGCTAATGGCTGGACAGACATGAAAGGTAGACAGAGAGAGGAAGAGCATGCCCACACACACATACACACGCATTAACACACTGCAAACAGGAAAAGCCCTTTGCCATAACATTCATGTATGGATGCGTACATAAACAGACAACTCAATACACTCATCTCCTTCCAGCACAAAGACAGAACACAAACATGAACGCACATGTTAACTGTGAGACGTGATGCAGAGGGTTATCAGTGTAAAAGGGAGGTGAGAGGATTAGATCTGACAACCTTGTTTTCAGAGTCATTTTAACTGCATAAATTAGCCCATATTATTGTAATCATGCATATAATAAAGGTAGCACTTATTCCAATTTATAAAATCCATGATCACAGAATTGGACATTAAAAGCGGAAATCAATATAAACGCGTAACATCAAGGAAATGGGCATCATTTTACGTACAGAAAAAAAAAAATTTGGAATGAAAAGGAACGTATCTCTTGGGAAAATGCTCTGAGGGGGTCACTAAGGCTGGGGTCAATGCATGCTTCACTTTTCCTCCTCCTCCACCTCCTCCCCTCATTAACAATGCAAAAATGTTGAAGCAGCCGCCTGAGACACCGGCTAAGTTGGCTAAGAAGCTACGAAACTCCAGGGCAGAGCAGTTTCCCAACAATTATTATGTGTCAGGTGATCAAATGTTTGTCAAATTTTGTCAACATACTGTTGACTGGACCCATAAAGATACATGTGAAGACCACCTGAAGAGTGAGTGATTATATTTCATTACTTTTTACTGTGTCTCTGGGTTAAATTTGCGCAAGATACAAAAAAAACAACCAAAATAAACACAAATTCTCAGAAAAACTAAAACAGAAAAAAATGGAATAAAAATTAAAATGGAATTTGGTAAAAAATTACAGATTTTATAGGGCTCTATTTAATGTTATTAGGGCATGAGAATTATATTATATTATCACTTCTCTCATTTTCTTTTTACATTTATAGGTTTATAGGTGTGTTGAAGGGTCTCTAAGGCCATGTCCACCGGTAGGCGGCTATTTTTAAAACTGGGGATTTCCTTCTCCATTTAAAAAAAAAAAATAATCTTAAGCTTTTAAAAAGATATTTGTCCACAAAATGCAAAAACACATTGATAAACACTGCTCCCACCTTGAAACAAAGTTCTAAAAAGTAACTTTTTTTGTTTTGTGATTTCTGCGCAAAAGCTGTTTTAATTCCATAACTATTCCAACCACAAGTCTGACTGGTGTTAAGTTTTAACTTGTGCTACTGTTTACTGATGTCATTAGGCATTCTGAGTAAATCTTTATTTGTTTATATTTCAGTAAGAGACATATCTGATTATCATGATCAAATCATGTTACAAAAAGTTTTGTGGGTACTCTTGTTGGTTTCAACTGTTGTAACCACAGACACAAGCGGCCATGGGTCACCAGCCAACACGGTCCCTTGTGAAAAAATAACACCGGATCCTGTCCTAAACTTTAGCAGCGTTTGTATCATTGGAGTGTTTTTAAAGCAGCATCATAAGCCCAATTCATTTCATGCTCCTGTGATATTTCACCTGCACAACGTAGTGCCAGGATAAAATGAGTCTCAACACACCTCACACCACAGGATAATCAGGTAAGATAATCTTTAGGACCTCCACATAATCAGAGCTGTGCTGTCTTTGGTCAGAAGCGGGGATCTGAGTGGACAGTTGAGCATTTATCTTGTAGTGTTTACCCCATATAAGAAAAACAAAAGGAAGAAGAGCAAAGTCAGACTGATGCCCTTGTCCAGTGCTTTGCTGAGAGGATGAACTAAGCAGAAACTCCTCTCAATATTGCCAGTCAACAAAATATGAACCGTGTATTTTTGGTAAGCTGTTAATGATAGTGTTTCCATGCTGACTTGTATGGAGGAGTCGACTCTCTCTCTGCTGTCAGCAGAGCCTAACTTTGCATTTGGTAGAAGCACCCGGATGGTGGACGAGAATCTCCTCATTCAGATCTTTGGAATATTAAACGGGTAAATCTGTCTGTAACAGCAGAAAGACTGAATGGGAGTGCACATTCCTCCGCACACACTCAGGCTGATTTCATTATAGATAAATCAGTTTCATCTATTCAATCATTCTTTCTATCTGTCTATCCCTTTCCATTTCTTACCCTTTCTTCCTCTCCCTCATTTTAGACTCCTCTCTTTACTTTTCCACTCTGTCTGTCTTGCTCAATTTCTGTCATCCCTCTATATCGCCCTCATTATCTTTGCATTATAATAAGTGTGCAAAAAGAAAACGAAGGAAAATGGAGAGGGTAGAGGAATAAAAAAGCAGTGTATAGAAGGGAGAGAAACCAGAACATGAAAAAAGAAGTGCGCTCTTAAAAAGCTGAGTCCTCCGGAGCAGTCACAACAAATTCATCTCCCCCTCTCTCCACAGTCTTTCATTCCCTCGCTCGCCCTCCCTCTGATACAAGCTGGCCACAGTAATACAATAAAAGAACTGGGCTCAGCTTTGTGCGTCCGCATGCACGAGGGTGTGTGTATGTGTGTGTGAGCGCAAGGTAGACGACACCTCTTACTCCCTACTCTCTGTCTCATCATTGCAGCTGTTCCACAGAGGTGTGTTTCAATATATCACCCTGTCACACACACACACACACACACACACACGCACACACTCTTCGTCCCACTGCTTAATAAGCAGTATTCAGAGCTCCTGGGTTTATAGGAGCTGAAACTGCACTCCTGCGCAAAACCGAGACCCTCTTTTCTTTCTTTTCTTCTCTCTGGTTCTTCTTCATTTCTTTTCTTTTTATGCATTTCCTTCAGCCTTTCTGCCATCGTCCCTTTGTTGCCCCTTTTCCCCCTCCCTTCATATTCTTCCTTACTTGTTTTTTTTTCCTTTATATCCAACTTTTTCCTCTTCCTTCATTGCTAAACAATGTGTGAAGTTTCATGCAGTTTGGAAATAGACTTCACTTCATGGATCATTTGTTTGGTGACTGCAGACAGAGCAAAGGCTGCAAGCCCTTAACTAAAAGTGCAGGAAAGTGCCAGAGCATAAATGATATTACAAGCATGACTGCAAGATCCAAAGGGCCTTATTCCAAAAGCTTGAATATCTTAGACAACATCAGATTAGAAGATCTTTAAGATTGCCATTGAGAAAGGCCATGATACAGTTAGCTTAGCTCAGCAAGAAAAACACAAACTGTTTTTGTTTCCCCAATTTTAAGTTGTGCATAAAAAATAAAATGTTAATCAATACTTTTCAGAGAAGCTAATTATAAGATCTTAGCCAGGTTCACTGAAAATTCTGCATTGGCGGAATGGGTGGACAAGTTGATCCAGTCCTTATTCTGGGAGCAGTACCAAAGGTAAAATAACAGTGGGAGGGGAGCACATGGGGCCAGCAGGGGAGCACAGGGCTGACACTGTGGGCCCTTATCTATGTGTTTGTCAAACTCACGGTGTGACACACTCTTTCGTAGTACCAGTTCTTTTGAATTGACACAGTCGATGTCAGCATAATGGCTGATTAGCTTTGACTTCTTAGCCTCTCTAGTTGTTGGTACTGCTAAACAAGAACATGCTGTGACTTTAAGAGTCGAGATGTTAAGATGTTTTTGCTTACCATGCAAACCGTCATGACAGATGCCTCTGTTAACTGCTTTTTAAGTAACTTATCTGCTGCATAGTTTGCCATGGATACTGGGGGTTTTAAGGTTTTGGGGGTTTTATACAGCTTAAACATGATGATTTTACATGATGGGCGAGTTCAAGAGATGCTAGAAAGATGACGTGCTTACTTTGTACAGAGCCATGCTCAGCATTTATGTATTGTATTTACTGAATCTAAGTTTAAATGCTAAGTTTAGCAGAGCAGCTGACTGTCCAAGCAGAAATCCATGCCATTTTTTTATTTATTTTGGTTATTGCTTAAAGCAAAAGAAAGTATTTCAGTTTGAATGAGTTCATTTCAGAGTTGCTGTTTGACACTCACATGGCATCATGCTTGAGGTGGGCTAAGAGTTTGTTTCTTCTTTTTGCACCAAGATGACATAATTAGGTTCTGGTAAACATTACATTGTTCTAAGAACCTCCAACTAGATAGCAACAAATGCATATTTGACACATTATGTGAGTATTTGGCTTAGAAATGTAATTTTAAGAAAGTCAAACAATAATCTTGGTGCAAGAGTGCAGAGTAAAACCAGTCAATCTTTTGATTATAGATTTTTGGGGCTCTCATACATTTATTGAGAAGAAAAGACAGTAGAAAGAGTCAGGGACAAAGGAGTGGGGGTCGACATAGTAAAAGGTGGAGGATGGGAGTTGAACCTGAGGCTGCTGCTTCAAGGCCCACAGCCTTTATACACTGGCCTACAATTTAACTACTGAGCAGAACCAAAACCCCTCTCTGGCTTTTTAATGCCATTTTGTCACACGCAATGTGAGGAATTATCAAAGGTCCAGTGATTTTTGCACATGGAGAAACTCGATGAAACTGGAGAAAAAGGAGCAAAGACAGAAAGCGGACACCTGGATGAGTCCTGAGGCTCTGCAGGGAGGAGGGGACGACTCAAGGAGGTGGGAGGATGGGTAGAGGGGTGGGCAGCTTCCTTCAGCTGTTCCCTCATATGGGTGTGTATGTGCCGATAGAGAGAGTGTGTGTGTATGGTCCATATGTGCTTTAGTGCTGGAGGAGTTGAACAGGGGGTCATACCAGATGGACAAACGCAGACACACACACACACACATCAGTGACAGATTCCACCCACTAACCATCATGTATCCACAATTCAGCCGCTCTCCTGATCGCATGTTTCTCCTCGCACAGTATTCTCACTTTTTTAACGCTTCAACAAGGCGGAAAGTGGAAATCTGAGGGCTTGAGCCCAATTCTGTAAAATTAAACACGTTTTTAGGGATTTTTTGGACTCATGTCCTTTGATAAAATCAGACTGAACTGTTAGTCTGGATCACTGACTTCATCTAAAGCAGACACTCAGTTGTTCTGCAGATGCAAAAGCATGAAATAGGTCTTTTTCAGGGTACAGATGGGAAACAGCTGCTGATATATGACTGACGTTGATCCAACTCAGGGTCATCACAATGTCAGAATTCAATCTTTGACATGATACAAGTAAAAATTAAACTACATCTATACATACTAAGATAGGCTTGAAAAAAACAGCAGGGCTACACATCGGCATCAGTTCAACATCGGCACAGGCTCATACTGGCCCTTTTTACAAACATCAGCAATTGGCAAATTAATATGGGGTAAACAACAACTTCTAAAACAAACAAACTCTGATCTGTTTCCATGATTGAACAGGAGATAAAATAATAGCACTGTAAAAACTACTTGAAACAGCAGCATGAATGGTGCTCCTGTATATTGTCTGAGAGCATACAGAACCATGCAGTCTGTTAAAATCCAACTATATCATGGTCCAATCTTCACATCATTAAATTTTAAGGGATTTTTGTCCATTTCTCACACTAAACAAAGACTGGTTCTTACTTGAATCCTTCATCCATCTTCCCACTTCCGTGAAAAAAAACTTTGATCAAAATGCTGGTCTGTTGATTGTTTTACAATTTCAAATACCATTTTAGCCTTGTACCATCCAAAAACATTTTGGTAGGTATTGAATGATCGCTCTGTTGAGCTCATTTGTCTGTAGATTTTGTATTGTTTGATAAATAGAGTGCACTCTCTGTTCCTCTACAGGAATTGTGCCTTCCATGCTTTTTTGGACCCACAGGAACAAAAAGATTTATTGTCGCCCAAAATTATCACCAATTTTTGTTGTTTTCGTAAAACAAACTCCAGCAACATCAGGCTTACACACATTTGACAGAAGCAAGTTGTGAGTGTGTTATCGCTGTTTTAATTAAGTTCTGTATACTAGTTTTTAACAACCTTAAATAACTCATTTAAAATCTATCATTTGTTATGAACCATAGATTCTTTTTCTTGAATCCCCTCTGTCCACAACACTAAAAAGATCCTAACAAAGAGGAGGAGATTAATTATGGTACAGAATATACTCAGTATGCCTTACAAAAAATTTGTGTCAGTCATGGCTGAAATGATTTTGGGAATATAGGTATATCAGATATCAGCAAAAAATCCATTAAAGCGCACCAATAGGCCATTTAAGACCATTCTTAGTTGGGCTGAAGCACCCCTTAAGTTTCGACTTAGCCCCCCTCAAATGTTATGAAATATGGCCAATCCCCCGCTACATATTTTTATTACCATTAAATAAATAAAAATATAAATAAATGAATTGCAAAGCACTTTGTTTTATTTTTTAGCAAGCAAACCAGTAAACTCTAAATGATAACTCTATGTCAGGATGAAGTGGAAATCAATTCCTTTCTTCATAAAAGGACAGATAAACATTTGAGTTAAGAGAAAAAAAAACTGTAAGGGGCATGTGCTGTTTACTTTAGACTAAGTGGTTATGATCTATTATGTGAAGCTGGAGTGTGACGAATCCTGCACTTACAAGTTTGTTGATATAATAGCAAAAAACGTGTTAAAGATGTTTCAACAAAACATTGACCTAACTGTTATGCTGAATTACTGACAGAATGATGTTCTGAAAATAATGTCATGATGAAAACACCTGAACTAATAAGTTACTTTAAGGGAAAAAACATATAAGACAAAATTTGTATTTCTTGAAGTGGGTAGTTTGAGAAAATTAAACACTTACAAGGAAGGAAAGTTTGTTTTTAAGTCATACTTTCTGTAAGAGCTGAGCCTCCCTAAAATTCAGATGCTAAAATTGCCCTTTGCATCCCTCATTAGAATTTTGCCATAACAAAACGGCACTGCAGGAATTTGTTTAACCATCATGCAGGAGTAATGTTGGGTTCCATTACATCTTGGAAGTCAAATAATCTGAGATGCAAATTACATATGTCACAGGAAATGCTTCCTAAACTGGGAATTCCAACTGGGAAAGTCAGAGGATCTGGAAGTTTACCAGCTTGTAAATGAAATACAGTTGTGACATCATTCACAGCTCCAACATCCAAAGTCTAAGGTAAGAGTCACACACCATAATTTTGGTTTATATTGGAGAAGCTGGAAGCAAGTCTTTTGGATAAACTTGAATTAAATGTGTTAAAAAGCAATAAAAAACATATTTTAGTCAATAAAACAAACAAAACAAAAAAAAAAACAGCCCTGATGTTGCAGTTCTGTGCATCAGCTCCTTACAAATCATTCAAACAGCTCCAAGTTAATCTGAAGAGTACTGCATGTTATACTTCTGCAGCACATCAGGTTCACAGAACAATTTGCTTAAGAGTGGATCCTGTAAAGCTCTTGGAGATAAACTGTGTCCATTGACCCCGATAAACCTCTCAATCTTTACACCAACACACAAACATCTGCATGCACACACACAAACACTCAAACAAACACACTTTAATATTCTCAGCACTCCACTCAGCACTCCATTCCTCATCCAGTAAACTAGCTCTTAGTATGTTTGAGCCAGTGTGTGCGTGTTTAAACTGGGGTCAAAAGTTAAATGATGGCCATTAAGATTCATCTCTGAGTTCACTAACAGCAAACCAAGCACACACACACACACCACACAAAAGCACACACAAACACACAGAATGAGCCGAGGTTAGGCTCTGTCAGAGTGCAGCAATCATCTCTCCTCTTCTGTTTGTCTCTCACCCGTCATTTCCACTCATTCAAATCGCCGAATGCATAATGAGCGCGGTAATTGTGGTACTAAAGCAAGAGGTAAAAAACAGAGATCACAACAGATCAACCTCCTCATTCTGTTGTTTCCTCTTTACAGCTCCACACTCATTAAATGATCATGCAGGGAGATGATGCTGTAGAATTCTTAAATAGCCCATATCACTTTCTGTACATAAAACTGTGTCACATGGGTGTGCTGTGCCATGCTATTTACACATTTCATAATATTCACTTTCTTTTTGCCTCCTGCTGCCTCCAAGGATGAAAAGGTGATAATGACAACCGGGTTAGATTAGAGGGGTACGAGCAGAGGGAAGAATAGAACGATGATTGGAGTCATCCTTTCACCTTAAAGAGATAGTTCTGGATTTTTGAAGTTGCATAAGATACATGCCATTAGCGTGAGAGAGATCAGCTCTGCCTCTGTACAGGAAGAGCTGGCTTGAAAGCCATGCTATATATTGTTGCATATGGGGCCACAAATTCTGCTTACTGTAAAGAGTTTTAGATGAAAAAAAGCCACAGAAACAGCATGGGGTGATTGCAAGCTATACTAAATACATCTACAATGACTTACTTTTCAGCTATCAAGTTGCTTTGTTTTGGCCCCACTTAAGTACAGGGCATTGCCTATGTTCTGCCCACCAGCAGCGTGGTGCACTTTCATTTTGCTGAAGACATTAATGTCACTTCATCTCAAATACAGACTGGCTAAATATACAAATGTTTAAAGATTACCCTGTGGTCCAAGCACAGTAATTTTGACGAGATGTGTTATTCTAGCTCAGTAGCTCAGCTTCTAACATACAGAGTATTTTCATCAAATAAACCTCTCATTGAAACCATAGCTTGCATTTTTGTACAATAAAACAATCAGATTAAGTTGAATGTTAACTTTGATGAAAAGCATTTGCATTTTCACTGCTGTTGCATGGGAACTGACAACTTCTATGACCAGTCAACAGGCTGCAGAACTTTTAACTCCAACCTTTATGGTATGCTAGGCATCCCCTTCAGCACGGGTTGGTTATTTGGGTACCTTTTCTCCTCATTTGACAGTGAAAACACCTGTAATAGCGTACCTTACTGAGCTAAACTGAACTGAATTGCTTGGTGGAAATCCAGCAAAAGCTGTTGTAAATGTGTTAAATTCAGTGTGCAATCACCCTACACTGTTTTGTGGCTTGTTTTCTCCTTTAGCTCTTTTAAATATGCACAGTTGGTGGCCCAATATGCAGCGATATATTGATCTAGCTTCTGTGTCAGCTCTTTATGCATAGCCGCAGAGCTGTACTTTGTCACTGTGGCTAAAATTCAGGCTAATATCATACAACCCAACTTCCATCTCAAACTATCCCTTTAGGAGTTGATATTACTGAGAAATGTTTGATTTTATAATGTTTACCACACCCAAAGAGTGTCCGTGAGTCTAAAAGTGTGCATGTGTCTGTGTGTGGTCAAGTGCCTCTCAGTTAATCCCATCTTACTGACTAATTGACTGTCTAACTAATGAGAAAGTAACTGGCTGACAGACAAACTGTCTCATTTTCTTCTTCAACTTAGCACACACACACATACACAAACACACGGACAGTATACACACACACAGCATGATGACTGAGTGAACCCTGTGTCAATCCCAGCATGCCTCTCTGCTCCGAGGCAGGAGATTCTGTCATCACTGCAGCTACTGTCAGGACGCATCATCAGAAGCCGTGGCAACTAATTAAGACCTGCCTGTCAGGCCGCTGGTCAGTGTATGTGGAAATGTGGGAGAATGGACAAATACGTTGGTCTAATTAACTACCTGTCATAAACACACACGCTCACTAACACTCACATCCCCACACACACTGAACTGCTTCTTGCCAAAGCGACCGTATCTGCCAGTCTTCATCAGTGTAGTCAGTGTTACTCACCACGACTCTGCGGCCAATGGTCCAACACACACAAACCGTCTTCCTTTGTGGAGCTTTATCACAGGCAGAACTGTTTCAATTATCTTTCCCTTCAGACTTTTATGTATTTGTACAAGGCAACTGTTTTAAGGTTAGTCAAAGGGGCTCAATATGGTGGAAAATTTTCACATGATTAAGTCAGTGAATGTAGAAATAATCCAATGTGAAAGTGTTCCAGTCCTGCATTTACAACATAATTATGTCAACAACAGATGAGAAGCTCAAACAGACACATGCAGTAAAAGTGACTAAATCTAGGAAAGTATCCAGGATCACCAGATCTTCAGTGAGATAACTTCATGAAAACATTCTGCTTTACTGTTAGGACTACTTTACCTCCACCAAAGAGGTTATATTTTTGCCAGTGGCTGTTGGTTTGTGAACAGGATAACTCAAAAAGTTCTGAACAAATATTTATTGAAATTTTCCAGTAATGTTGGTCATGACAAAAGGAAGGAAAGATTCAATTTTGGCGGTGATCCAAACCCAGGTATGGATCCTGGATATTTTTTGAAAGAGTTTCTTGATAGTGCCAGTGTAACAGTTTTCCACATTTGTGACAATAACCCACCCGACGATGTTGGTAAAAAGTATTTTACACAATGACAAAGAAATTGCATGTGTTTTGGAATTCATTGTCACTGTTTGGAATACTTGTTTTTAATTAGTAGTAAACTGCATACCAACTGTAAACTAGGTAAAGGACAGAAAACTGATATTTTGCTCTTTTTTAGAGAAGTCAAATAAAAACAAATGAAAATACCTGTAATTGAGTTTAATTTAATATCTTAGTTAAAACTACAAAGTTGTTAAGAAATCCCACTGTGCATACGAGTGAAGTGTAGCCCTATTTGATACATAACACTTTGGTAGTATAATATCCATACGGGTATGTTTTCAATTATAACCTTTTAAATGAAATTAATAAACACATAAAATACCTGTTTCCTGCAAATAGAAGATACTTTGGCGGGCCATCAGTTTTATTTACAGCCACTCAAGCAGGGTTGAATTTGACACACGGCAAGTGCCAAATGCAGGTAAAGCTTCCATTTGACAGGTAAATCTCAGAGAGTTATGCATCAAATGGTTGAACATTTGTATATTAACAGTAATATATAAACACATGCTGAGCTGATACATCTATTTTTCTCACTCTCTTGATTCCTGATCTGATTAAAAATTCTAATCAGTTAATTATTTAACTCAATCTCATGCACTAAGACATATGTATGAGATGCAAAAACACGAACTAATTTTTGGCTTGTAAAACACATCCTGGGTTGGTGATATTTTTAAGTCTACCTGCCACCTTGTCTAATGAAGTACATTTCAAAAAGTAAATTTAGGACTCTATTTCCAAACCATTTTACAATAAAAAAATTAATTTAATCCTCATCCATGGAAAATGTACTTCAACTTCCCTATCATAAATGTGCACAGTGTGGTGCATCGTCTGATAAAGCCTCTTATCCCATTCTTGCATTAACAATGGGACATATTGACTTCTGACTGTAATCATGACTCATTCTGTGGTTACATAACATCAAGTAAAATGTGTCAAACTGCTCCATGTTATTAAAGCATGTTGACAGAATGCTCTGCTTTTAAATGATGTCAAATGAACAGAGGGACACAGAAAATGAAATTAGAAAATAAACTGGGGCAGAACAAGCCATCCATAAGCTAGCACCCTTAGTGCTCAAGAAAAAATACTGCTGTGGAAAACACTTAATACAATTACAGGATTAAAACATTTTTACAACAGCCGTAGATGCACCCTTAAGTTGATCAATGACTGATGAAATTTATTCATTTTAGTTTCTAAACCCTAATTTGTGGAGTAATTGCTAAACACATTTCTAAGATGAATAAAACTGAGTATGAATTGAGTTTTTCTCTGAAGAATGTAGAGGAAAAGAAGTTTAAGCTAGCAAGAATAAGCAAAGCACCATAAATCTGTACTTTGTTCAGAGCTTGAGTAAATCATATAAGCCTCTTTCAATGTATACTGTGAGCATTTTTCTGAAAACTATGAGAGTGCACTTGTTTCTCTCTGTCACTACGGCTCCATCTCCAGCCTCAGAATAAGCCGCTAATATAGATCATCCAGTTAGCTGAACAACATTAAAATCATGTTTCAGCCAGTTGCTCTCTACTGCGAGGACATCCGCCCTCACCACATTAAGCAGTGATGCAGGTTCACTGACTGAAAAATGTGTGTGTGTGTGTGTGTGTGCGTGCGTGTGTGTCTGTGTGGTCAGTAATGAGGTGTGACTAGTGTGTGTCAGTGAAAGTTGAGTGATCGTCGTAATGAGGAACAGAACATGGAGGAAGAGAGGGAGCAGACAGGAAGAGAAGAAAGACAGGAGATGTACAGACCAGAGAGGAGGAGGATTTATTAAGATCTTTTTTTATAACGATTGATTGCACATCTGAAGGCAGTCTGTGTCACTGCAAAATAGTTTTGATGCTGCAGGATGTTTGATGGGACAGACAAAAGACTGGCTGTGGGTATGAGAAAGTCATTTGTTCAATTCAAGGGAAATAAAAATGTCCAAACATGCTCAGGTTTAGGGGTGCTGATAGTCATAGGCTTCGTGCACAGAGACTGGTGACCTGGTGTTAAATCTGACTCCATTTGCATGTCCTACACCAACTCTCCTGTTTCCAAGTCTAGCCACTGTCCTTTCTCTAATATAAAGGCTTTAAAGCCCCAAAATAAATCTTCAAACATGTCCAAGTTGTATTCTGTCTTTATCATTTTCAGTTAACTGTTACTTGATTACTTAAGTTATTTTAGAGCTCCTGTGAGGAAGTTTTGTTCTTTTTATACAACTGACTTCATCCTCAATGTGTAAGAAGTGTTGTCCAAGAAAATTTCATGAAGCTTTTTTGTTGCAGCAAAACATATCACTCAGTCTTCTCCAAAGAAAATGCTAATTCTGCAGCATGAAATTTACTTCTCTGCAGACACATACCCTTTGATAGGGCTGGAAGATAAAGATGGACTAAAAGCATATCTCTATATTTTTTAGCTGAATAGAAATACAAGATGTTATTCTCATCTTTTTAACTTAAGAAGGAATAAGAAATGGTTGCCATGACATCATATTTATTAACTTTAACGTGATTCTAGTAAAATTCAACAATATTTTAACCTTTTTGATGGTCAAAGACGCCCAATGCTGAGGCAGATTTTCAATTTTGATCAACAGAAACCCACTTTAATTTGTGCAAATAAGCAGGAATGACAAATTTGGAGGTTGTCAAAATTTCCAACGCTCCATGTGCTTTCAATAATAATGATAAAGACTGGTGCTTCAACTGGTGTTCAAGCACAGAAACTTGATGATATCGGATAAGAGACATCACTGTCTGAATTGAACAAATACATTTGCACCATTTGAAAAAGGTGGTGAGGAACAGTGAGGAGTTGGAGTGAATAAAACTTGTGTATTTGGAAACCTGATAAATTTCCAATGACCATCCTGTGGCAATAGTTACAGGCATTAAAATAATTTTAGAGAGGAACTAAATCCTTATGCTATTGATCTTTTCTTACTGTATAACTCAATAAAGTGCATCATCATGAGTTTTATTCAATTTTTTATTAACAAGAAATTCATAACAGGAGCTTTGAAGTGGCATCTTGTCACTAAAACTGGTGCTGCACAACATGTATCTGTCATGTGTAATTTTACAAGTGTTTTCATTAAATCCCAACAAATGTCAACGAGTCCTATGATATCATAAGGCTTCTTAGATTAAAGCTATTTCAAATATGAACAAACTATTTCAAAACACAGTGAAAAGCTTTTAGTAAGCTTGCAGCTGAGGGAACCAGCACGATGCTAACTTCTGCGTTGGCCTACAAATAAAGTCATCCTGGCACCATTCTATTTGCACATTTAGACAACATTAAAGCTAATACATGGCATATATATATGTGGGGCCAAAATATTGGCTGTAATTATCTGCAAAAAGCTCCATATCTGCTGATACCCATAACCAACTTCTTAGGCAATTATCTGTTTACGCTGCTATAGTTCACATAATATTGTGCATCCCTATCTACTTTAAATTTACAATTATGTGTTTTTTTCAGTCTCTGTTGGGCTCAGGTTTAGGATGTTGAGAATAGCAGACTCATTCTAAAATACAGACAGGTTAAACTTAACATCTGAACTTTTGCATTTTGTTTGACTCAGTGTAATAGACATTTTGTGCTTTACTCGTAGAGTCAGAGTCTTTGAGAATACAAACATCTAATTACCAAGCCAACATCTCCCAATATGAACCTTTAATTCCTTACATCAGGCCAAAAAATGTTGCTGTCCATCAACCTTCAAGGCCAAAACTCATCCCAACGTCATCAGGTTCACACCTAGCCTGACCAAAGTCCATAAAAAAGATACCTGGTGAGCCAAAGTTCCCCAAAGCATATTTACAGAAATTTCAGCCCAGCAAAAATCCTTGCTGGGAAAATGAATCTGTATATCTACAGCTAAGTCAAAGTCCCCCAAAATATACTTAGTACTCTACTAAGCAAGCCAAGGTCGTCAAAACAAATTCTGCAGAGCTATTGGGAAAGCAAATTTTCAAAATGTACCCTATGATCTAACAGCAAAAGCCAAAATCTACCTTAACTCTACAAGCATTTCTTAAAATCAAGCCAAAAGTAAAGTAGGTGTATAAACAACCTTCAAGGCTAGATTTTCTCAAAAACATGGCCAAAGTCCCACAAAGATTCTTACTGCCTGCATCAAATAGTATCCTGACATCAACTTGTCAAGCAAAAGTTCCCCTACATGTAGCTTTACATCATTAGCTTTGTTTGATCCCGTGTAAGAGACATTTGATTCAAAATTCTGTTGCAGCTTGTGATGCTTTAAAACTTTTTCTTTCCCTGACTGATTGCTTTGATTGCTGCTGCCACAGATGTTTCCATGCAGACTGATTTAAAGGACACTTAACTCTTAATTAGCTAATGGTGCAACATGACGTATTGAAGGGAATCAATCAAGGAAGTAGTTAAACAAGAATGTAAGAAAACCTGAACAAACATACTTAGCCACTGATTTACAAAAGCTGGAGCAGGGAAAAACCAGAACTCTTGTTCAGTAAAAAAGAGGATAAAAGAATGTCATGAGTCAAAAATGTGTTGTCTTTCAAATGTGGGTCACTTGAGGCGAAAAAGTGGGCCAAGTGATTGAGGTGAAGCTTTACCTCATACTACATCTCCCTGGTCAAAATAAACCATCTCCAGCCAAAAAGTTGAAGAATGTGGAACAGAAACAGCTCCCCCAAAAGACAAACACGCTGATTTCACAGCAGAAAACGATCAGTCTCTGACCGGGGTTCCAGCCTGTTAGCAAAGTAAACACACCCTTACGAGAACAAGGGACAAAGTCCACCTCTCAAGTCTCTGCCTCTGTCTATGAATGTGGGTTAACTGTCTGTATTTGACCTCTTTCTGCTGGTCCAAGTGCAACCTCTCTTAAATCCTCAAATCTGTTCTGCACATGGCATCAGCTGAGCAGTAAACATCAAACAGGTTGCAGATTTATTAGGAGGAAAAACTTGCCCCAAAGACAAGGCGAGACAAAGAAGAAAGCCCAAAGCCCTGCATCCCATCACACCAGCAGAACTTTCACTCCCTCCCCCTGTCTGCTCCTCGGTTCTTATCAGCAGAAAAAAAGAGAGGGGGGAATGAAAGAGTGCAGCTGTGAGAGTTTGTTGTGTCAGTCGGCTCAGTTCTGGCGTAGTTCCTTATCACACTTCAAACAGCTCTCGCTCCGTCTCCCACGCACTTTTCTCTGCCCACTTTTATTCTGTATCATTTACTCCCAATTCTCCATTTGTGAGGGATTACAGCTAAAGTCTGTTTACGTAGGCTTGGGCCCCATATATCTAAATAACTTCTTATCCTGGTTTAAAGCAGCTCAGTCCTTTGGAATCTGTTGTACTGCTCAACAAAATTACATGTGTTTAGTTTAACAGAGAATAAAGTCAGCAAACTGCTCTCATGCTCAGGATATAAGGGAAAAGTTGAGATAGAAGACAACAATATCGTATTTAATGTCTCCCTTATGGATCAAATTCCCAAAAATTTATGAGAATATCTACAGGCAAGGCTAACCCTCCCTTAAAAGTGTATTCCTGCATCTTTCAGCTTAGCCAAAATAACCAAATATGCAGCAGCACATTTACACAAAGAGCCAGAGTCCTTGAGGATAGAAACATCTAATTATCAAGCCAACATCTCCCAATATGAACCTTTAATTCCTTACATCAGGCCAAAAAATGTTGCTGTCCATCAACCTTCAAGGCCAAAACTCATCCCAACATCATCAAGTTCACAGCTAGCCTGGCCAAGGTCCATAAAAGGACACCTGCTGAGCTAAGTCCCCCAAAAACATATTTACATAGATTTCAGTCCAGCAAAAGTCCTTCATAAATAAATCTGTATCCACAGCTAAGTCAAAGTCCCCCAAAATGTACCTAGTAATCCACTAAGCAAGCCACAGCCCTCAAAACAAATTCTGCAGAGCTATTAGGAAAGCAGGTTTCAATATGTACCCTATGATCTAACAGCAAAAGCCAAAATCCACCTTAACTCTACAAGCATTTCTTAAAATAAAGCCAAAAGTAAAGTAGGTGTATAAACAACCTTCAAGGCTAGATTTTCTCAAAAACATGGCCAAAGTCCTACAAAGACTCATACTTCCTGCGTTAAAAAGTATCCTGACACCAACTTGTCAAGCGAAAGTTCCCCCTACATGTAGCTATACATCATTAGTTTTGACAAAATAACAAAAAAACGACTGTACATGAACTGGCCATGCCATCATCTCCAACAGCGCATCTGAACATCCACTAACCATGCAGTCCAAAATCCCCCAAACTGTATCTATGCATGAAGTTTTTGTTATCACACCTTTACAGTAGTTTGAATTTGAGTTAAAGAAAAAAACATTTTTAACAGGAAAATTAGAAAATAAAAATGTGCATGACTAAACTTTGACTATTCCCTTGTCTCATTATGTTGTATGTATCAGATGGTAAATGTGATCTATTGTCAGAGCTACACTGTGGTTGTCATAGGCACTTGAGGTGTTCAGGTAACATTTACTTGGAATTGTCGAGGCAATCAGTTCCCACAATTTTATCAAGTATATAATTTAGCAGCTCAAGTGCGTACAACTGCCATGTCCTAAGTATCAGCAAATATCTGCAGAGTAAGACCAACTTAGATTAATAAATTGACTGAAATTCACTAACAGCTGAATCAAGACTTCAAGGTAGACTTTACACTGAACAACAGTTGTGAGAACAACAAACTTAACTTGTCAAGAGTTCTGTACAATGTTATTTCCACTCAAATGCAAGTGCACTGCACTGAAAAGCTTTTGTAAGAACAACACATGATATCTGGTTAACCTTACCAATAGTTATTACTTATTGGAGTTTACAGTATAGACCAAAAGTCGCATACAAATGTACAGCTAGATCAACATGTAGTAGCCAGGCTAAAAGGCCAAAAATGCATCTGTCAATTTGAACTCCCATGATCCATTGCAATAGTACCTCTACATAACAGACAGAGCACATTTCCCCAAAATGAATTTGTGCTTTAACCAAGCCAGAATCCCACCAAAATGTGCATCTACCAAAAGTCCCCTACAATTATATGTGTACCATATATACACCAAGCCATACAGCATTACCGAGGCAAAATCTGAAGGTGTGTTGGATATCCCTGTCCCGTTGTGGGTATAGCAGTGTCCTCTAATCATATTCAAGTATCCAATAGTGAGCAAAATGTACCAGGTACCATCCCTTTTGAAAAATCAGGGAAATAAATGACTAAGCGTTGAGCCAATACTTTTTAGTGGGAAAGCCCCAGACTAGCCAAAATGTGTTTCCACACCTTCTCACCTAGCCAATATATAAGTGCACACACAATTTCCAAACCAAAATGCCCAAAAATGTGTCTATGCACCTATTTGCCCAGCCTTAATCCCCACAAAGTCCATTTAGAAAGTGATTCACTGGGCAAGAATCATTAAATCAAGTACAAATACCAAAAAGTATAGTGTCACATTTTCCCTTTGCAAAACACACAAGAATGCATCAGAACATCTGCCAACCAGGCCATCTTCTGAGTGTTTTGTGCTGCAGCCCTCAGAAAAGTGTTGATGGTTTGAAATTGCATCTTTATGATCTTAACAGCCATGAAAACCCATCGCTACCATAGCTGCTCTGTTGTTAGCAGAAATATTCACCTGAAACATCATCTCTTGATTCAATTTCCATTTACAGGGCTCACAGAGTTACTTGATTTGACACAGCCAGAAATGCAGCAACTGCTCATGGTCAAGTATTGAAATAAATCAATTTCACTGTGGCAGATTTCATTTTCCGCATTTTCTTCACAATCCACATCATAAAAGAGTAGAAACAAAACAATTTTATACAAAGATTCTTTGTGTGTTAAACCCTTGTTTAACAAATATGTATTTTTTTTTTTGTAACCACAAATAAACCCTTTTGAAATTAACTCATTAAAAAGCCAAAGACAAATGGCATCATACTCCCAAAATACATTAGACTTTAGATTTTTAAACCATGCTTCATTATCCTCCAATAACATGCTAAATTGATACCACAGCAGCCAAATAAAATGATTTACAATTCACTTAAGAAGTCAGGACTGAGTGGGAGTGTCATAACAGCAGCAAAGAAAAATAAAGAAAATAGTGTTTTTAATAAATCAAACTCTTTGTTCTCAGTGTCACTTAGAAGAAGTTTGGCTTACTCTCTTAATTTCTCACACGTAGGAGGACGTTTTGCTCTGTTCAGGGATGCGTTGGTTGCCAGTAACAGGCGTGCTGATTTTTCTATGATTCTAAGAAAAACCAGGCAGTATCATGGTTGTGACTCAGAAATGAGGAATCCCACTGGAGAAAATGTTAAGGAGTATTCGCTGAGGAAAATTCATCCTTTAAATATTACATAGAGAAAAAAACATATATTCTGCATTGACAGAGATGAAGATCCAGTTCAGTCTTTCACAGTCTTAACCTATTTGCCTCGAGTACATGTAGGGTGGTAAACCTTGAAAGTAAAGACCAGTCAACCAGTTAAGCAATCATTTTCATGTGAACTCCCATCTATCCATTATCTATAGGGTTTGTTCCTTTCAGGGTAGCAGGGGGCTGGGGTCCGTCCCAGCTGACATTGGGTGAGAGGCGGGGTACACCCTGAACCGGTCACCAGCTGAACACAAAGTCACATAGAGAGACAGACAACCACTCACGTCCACGGGCAATCTAGAGTTACAAACTAACCTAGAGGGCATGGTTTTGGTCCATGGGAGGAAACTGGAGGGCCTGGAGGAAACCCATGCAGGCAAGGGGAGACCATGCAACCTCTACACAGAAAGACTCTGGTCAACGTGGGGAATCAAACCAGCAATCTCCTCACTGTGAGGCACTGGCACTAACCTGCTGCTATCATTTAATTTTGATCAACTAACTTAAAACTTCAACATCTCACTGATGAGGGGAAGATTGCTCACCAATGATTTTATGTTAGTTCCAGACAAAGAAACAAATGCTGACTCCACAGTCCTACGTTAGTCTTACCTGGAGCTCTGTGAAACTGAAGCCTGGTGAAGGATATATTCAAATCCACATCTTCAAATTAAAAAATTCTTTTGGATATAATTTCATGCACATTTCCCAAAATTTCACACTCTGTAAATGGGGGGATTTAAGCTTGAAATTTCTGTAAAGTTATATCTGACCAACATCTAAGTGCACAGTATGTGATAATGATGTATTTGAAGACAAGACCCCTAAATTTGAACACTATTGGCAACAGGCTTGCTTTTTATCTGTCTGGCTCTAGGACAACTTAATGTACTGTTTGTTTGGGATTAGAAGAAGTTGCAGGAGAACTTTTATGTTTAAGATTCATGTGTAAGAAAAAAAACTTGTTTTACAATCATAAATTGCAGACATAAATCAACATGAAAAACTGTGAAAAGACACAAAATCTGCAAAATAGTTCCTACTTGCAAAACAGTCACAGCTTTGTAGGATAAAAAAAAAACTGTCTTGGTTCATTTTAACTTTTGTTGTCAGATTAAAGTAAACTCATGCTTTCTCTGAGTGGGGTCAAGTCGATCAGATCCTCCTAAAATGAGTCCTCCTGAGCTACCAATATTAGGTCTATGTTATCATTTATTATTTTGGTCTTTTATAAAGCCCTTGTTACACTTGATATCCTTTCATATCAAAGAAAATTCCAAAACATTTAAAGGATTTTATTTGTTTTGTACGTTTCAGAATTTGATAAAATTTAGTTCTAATATGAGTTTAATTTGGTCTTGTAAGTCAGAAACCTGAGTTTAATGTTAGAGATTTGGACACCTGAAGTGAAACCACACCTCATGAAGTCAAAATTCAAACTCACAATTGAGATTTGTCACTTTGACCCTGAGTTCATAAGCTCATAATTCAGAAGCAGCCAACTCAGTTGTGACGTCATTCTCAAGTTCGGAGGTAAATGGACACACCATAACCTGCTTGTTTACAATTGTGTCCGTCCTCAATATCCCCATTCAAGCTGCCATTTCAAGCTGTAATATGTGCTGTGATGCTGCCTTGTCTGTGTGTCTGTGTCACATTCTCTTGCCGCCCACCCTCGAATTTTTACTTTGAGGTAAACTACAATAATCTGTATCACTCAGACACATTCAATCAAACAAGTAGCCCTCCATAATACTTTGTTGGGTAGTTCTCTGGCTCGAAAAGTTTAGTGAGCCCTGGTTTAAAAGCTTTGGTAACTTATAAAACAAAAACTATTAAAAGAAAATCATTAAAACACACCATCTCAAAATATCAAAAAAAGAAAGAAAGAAAGAAAGAAAGAAAGAAAGAAAGAAAGAAAAAAGGAGCAACATGCACCACAATAGATTAAAGCCTATTATTAGAGCAGATTCCAGATCCTCCGACAGCAGATTTGTTTGCCGTAAGCCTCCATAAAATCCCTGAAATGGCCTGTTTTATTAAGCCCACAGTGTTAAGCTTCAACATCAGCAGATCAGCATCTCGCTGGTGATGATGAAAAAAATATGTTGAGGTCACAGGGACGACTAAAAAACTTCAGAGTGGGTTAAATGTAGTTGCTCTCATGTTCTTCTTCACTCCCTCACCCCCTCCTTTTCTGCCTCAATTAAAGTGCCCCCTTCCTTCTCCTCCTTCAGTTGCTGCTGCTCTCTTTGGACCACTAACCTTGATTCACTGTTCCTACTCGACTCTGCCGCGGGCTGGGACAAGCATTCACACACACACACAAGACACAGACACAGATACGTACAGACAGAAAGATTTACAAGCCGACACAGCAGCGTGCGCACATCGCCCGATATACACATGTAGTTGACCGTGGTAGAAGTAGAGGCGGTTAGTTTGGGGCCAGTGTGAGGGGAAAGTGTGGCTAACCGAAACCACATGTGGCTGACTCGCTCTCGCTCCATCCAGAGGTACGTAAGCCCTCTGGAGTGTGTGTGTGTGCGTGCGTGTGTGGGGAGGGGGAGGTGTATCAGAGGCACGGTTAGTTTCTAGCCTCGACTTTGGCATAATATCATCCAGGGAGCTGCTGTGGGGCTGTTTGTGGCCACTTGTCCATACATTTACAAAGTTACTGCGATGTAACTACAGTTTTCTTCTGGTGGCTGCTGAAATGGTGCCATGGATCAGTCGGAGGTTAAGTGGTTTGCTCAGGGGTAGAGTAACAAATTACAAGTTAGAGGAGCCAAGGCATACATTAAGACCGCTGTTTATGTGTTAAATGGGACGATGTCTATTACAGGTTTTCAGAGTGATTCAAATCAAAGTGTTGTTGTCAAATAATAAGACATTTTCTGTCCTCTGTTTCAGTCCCCTCTAGGTCGAGTTAGGGATGGGCCATGTAGACCAAAAATCAAATCTTGACATTTGATAGCTGTATAAACATTGTATATACTTTTAGGAATGCACAATATTGGATTTTTGCCAATATTTCCTAACTTCAAACTCATTGTTAGGGCTGGGCAATGTATTGATTAAACTGATTAATTCAAATTAAGATTTAAAAATGGAAAATCTAGATTTTTTCTCTCAACTTATTCCAATCATAAGTTGTTGTCTGAAAATTTCATTACTGAAAGTTTTCATGATAATAGGCCTTATCAGGTTTTTCACAAGCATGTTTAGGCTTTTGTTTCTTAGATTAAATATTGATCAGATGGTCCCATGTTACTCCACAGTAAAATCACCTCATCCTCCAGTGTTAATGTAGATAGGCCTCCCTACGATTGAATTTCATAATCAACATTATATGACAAAATTACAGCATTCATTTTAACTTTAAGAGGGACTGTCTGTTTAGTTTTGGAACATATTTCAATAACATAAAGGCAAAACTTTATTCATGTAATTTTTGTGTGACTTTGAGATTTTTTTTTTGAGAGGAAAAAGTTTTATTAAAATTGTAAAATCGAGTTTTGTGTAAAAAAAATCTGGGATTTTGTTTTGAGGTCTTATCCCCTAGCCCTACTCATTGTAGCCGATACTGAGATCGATACCTATATTATGTGCCAAGAGCATAAATCTCTACTTAGCTAAAATTGACCTTTCTTTCATGGTTACAGCCTATATGTGTTAGAAGGAGGATGAAAAAAGAAAAACATTTAATTCTTTAATAAATTATACTTTCAATTATTAAAGTGGACACTGAGTGATGATCAGGAATCTACCACAGTGTAAATGACATTTTGCCAATATTACAGCAACATATGGGATAATCATGGCCAATTTTAATGGTCAAAATATCGGCAGTAAGTATTAGCAGAAATTGTCGTATCTGCTGATACCAACAATCAGCTTTTCAGGTCCGATAATATGCATCCCTTAAATTCTTCCTGAAGGAAAACAAACTGTTGTCATAACAGCATAAACTTTAATATTTTCAGGGTGAAAATCAAGCCATATTGAAAGCTGTTTGTTACCACTGCATCAAGAATAAAAGTATACTGAGCCATGTTTAAATTTTAATGATCAAAAACTGCGGTCAAGCCATTACATACTGCCTATAGTTTACAAAAACACTGGCAGAATGACATGAAGTTTGTCTAAATGTTACATGCTCTTACACGGCATTACAAAAATGGTCAAATCTCCTAATTTATTCATTGGTGGTACCATAAAGTATAACAATTTTCTTTTTGAATATGTTTATTAAGAAAGAACACTCACATAGCATTCAAATAGAAATGTCCATTTTGTGTCATTTTCTTTTAGCAAACAGTCAAAGGCCTACTGTAAAAATCAAAAGGGCCCAAAGAGCAGATACCACAGGAGGGAGACAGACATAGCAAACACTGGTTATTTATGTGTGAGTAATTTGTGATAATTCTTAAGTGATAGTGATAATTCCCACATTCATATCTCTGTTCCCAGAGCGGTCACATCAGCTGTTATCTGACAAGGTTGCTCAAGTTACTTAAAGAGGATCATAAACTTTCTAACGGTGCATGAGAGAGAAGCTGCAGTTCAGAGGTTAGATAAAGGCGCCTCCGTAACACAATGCACTACTGTTTCCTCGGACTGGCCGTGACAATGATCATGAAATCTTTGACCTGAGGGTTTGACAAAGATCAACAGAGGTCTCACTGAAACATCCTTTGAATTGTCAGTTGTAAAATCATGAACTAAAGTAACTTGAGAATTCGTGACCCTTAAATCTTGTCATGAATCGAAAGTATCAAGCAGACAAGCAAATACGCCAGTGGAGGAGTTAGTAGATATTTAGCCCCGCAAAAGAGGTTGTGTTTTTGCCTGTGTTTGTCTGTTTGGTTTTTTTGTTTGTTTGTTTTTAGCAAGATAACGTAAAAAACTGCAGGACAGAGGTTTGTGCTCTCCAAGCGCTCTCTAGTTTTGGCGCGTGGTGACTGAAAAAGATGTCTGCCATTATAACCATCTTTGTAACATCTTCAAAAGACAGGGTTTAGTGTACTGCTTTAAAAACAGATTAATGATATGATGAAAGGACAGGATTCATCCACAGCAGCTTACAGTCTGATGGTGTCCTTCAGTGTATGATTAATAAGCATCCAACATAGACTTACAACAAGCATCCTGACTATACCCCTCTGACAATACCATTGGTATTTAGTTTCTCTTTAATAAAATCACATTTAACAGGCTTCTTAGTATAACTTCTGTGCACTTTAACACCTGGAAAATAACGTTTGCTTGATTCAGCTCATCCGTCTGCAAACTTTGGTTATCTTTTCAGGAAAGTTGGCCAAGCTTCGACTCCCCTATTAAGAGTGAATTGAGAATTGAGGGTAAAGGTTAAGAAAACATTGATATAGAAGATAGGTTTGTGTGCCAGGATTGTAAAAAAGCTCCATGCAGCACATTAGTGTATATAACTTAAAATTACAGTGCTGGACTCTTGCCTGGAGCCTTAAGTATTTGAAGGATTGTCAATGATCGGTAAGGTCAACATAATATCGCTGTTGTTTTTCCATTTAGGCTCCACACACACACACACAGGCTGCAGCAGTCCTTCCTCAAACCTGCACTTAACTTCCCTAAGCTCACTTTGTAGTGAGGGACTAACCCAGCGAGACAGAGCGACGCTGTGTGTTAAGGTAGCATTGTGAGTGTGAGGCTGAGTGTAAGAGACAGTTTGTGTCATGGGGAGGTAGAGCTGTATCTGCTAACCGTTACTCCGACAAGACAGCTCGCTTTGCTCACACACAGAAACACACATACATGAGATGCACACGCAGACACTTTGTTTACCTTTGGCCCGATATAGACACAGTGACAGTTAACCAAGCCACTTAATACAAAGAGACAGTCTCTTCTACAAAGGTTTATATTCAGAGGGGGGGTGTATGTGTGTGCGAGTCAGAGTAAATCTGGCTGAACTGAAAACAGAGCGACAAAACACTAACAAAAGCATTCCTGAAAGTGGGTGAGAGAGAGGGAGAGAGGGACCTTGACATGATGCAAGAAGGGTGAGGACAGGAACAAGCAAAACATCAGACAGAGGAATTTGTTCTTTAGATTTCGAGATATCTGATAAAAACAAAGAAAAACGTAAGTGTGGCAGTGCCTAAAACTGACATCAAGTGGAAGAAAGTCAAAACAACTTTTGACACTTTTCAAGCAGAAATGCTAACACGTTCTGTTTCTAGCCTCTGTGTTGCGAGGATTTGCAGCTTACATTTGCAACTTTTGCTCTTCATTGAAGATTAAATCTTTCTGGATCTGGAGTGGTTAGTACAAAATAAGGACTGTAAAATGCCTCCTTGGGTTTAAAAAAAATGTGAAGGACATTTTCCACTTATTATTGGCCGTCAAAAATAAAATCCATTGAAACGTTTTTACATGTTATAATTTTGTAATTTCTTTCATCTATAAAGTTGAAACATGTCCCAAAACTTTAAAAAGCAGCACCAGTTTAGAAAGACCACTGGAAATGTCATGAATAATTTTATTCAAAGTTACAAGCAAATTTTTTCAATACTTTTCTATGAGGCACAAAACCAAGGCCAACATTTTGGTATCAGAAATTTGCAAGATTTTGTTTAATTCATACAGTGTGCAGAAGTTGGTCTGTGTTTTTTTTAATCTAAAACAAGAAACTACCCAATACTGGGTGTTTAAAGCCCAGTTTAGACCAAAGAGTTTAGGTTCATTGAAACTGTTTTTGAACCTTGCAGGGGGCAGTTGCGGTTGTGTGAACTGAACCATTGCAGCTTGAATCAAGCCGACTCACATTGTTGAATGTGAACGGCTGGTTTTAGAGCGTAAGGCACCCTATGTGTTTAAACAGATAAACAGCACCTCTAAGTCAAGAGAAGAAATGTAAATTTATATGTAGAAGTGTAGCATCTACAGTAAAAGTCAATCAACAGAAGTTGGCTCACCTGTCACCTTGAAGTGCAGCTTTATCACCAGCCATACCCTCTGTTAAATTCAGCTCAGTCTGTAGTGCTTGCCCTAAGAGGTAATACATACTCCATAAGAGATAAAACTGCAGAATAACCAGAGGAATTTGCAAAAATCTGAGATATATCCAGCCTCAGATTCACAGCAGAAATGGCTAAAGCCCCTTGGGTGCTCTGTTCAAATTCAAACGTATGGCACCTATGTTCTGAAAATCTTGTTTTATTAATGTTCTTGCATTTTTGACAGGAACATAACTTCTGCTGTAGCAAGTAAATCACTATCTATAGGCAGCAAGGAGCACAAAATGCATAGGTGAAAACTGAAGTATAGAGTTGTTGTTATGAAAACAACACAGTTCTTATAGTTCCCAGGTTGTTTCGTTCTTCAGCTTGTGTATGAAGACCACTTCAGTGTAGTGAGGCTTCTGCTATCTTTTGCAAACAGTCAGAAGCATTCTGCACAGAAAGAGGAGGAGGAGCTGGTAGACTTCGGCTTGATCTTGAGTATTATTTCTCTGTTTGTGACCAGTACGGACAGTATGAATTTACTTATCTTAAAAAGCTTTACAGACCTGTGCAGCTGACTGCTAGTCTAAAGTGGGCGATTACATCTGTAAAGCTGTTTCTTGGGGATTAAAATAAGGTCACAAATGATGTGTACACATCACAGAACTAGCTTACATCAGAATTTAAATATGCAGCATGCAGCACCACTGGCAGCTTAAATGAGAGAGGGACCACTCAGGGCCGTCTGTAACTTTATACCTCCCAACACTGAGGCCACTCAGATTTATTTCCTTGCATTCATGAAACTTAACAATACTTTTTTTCAGGGTTTCAATAGATTTAAAGGGTGTGGACACCTACTGAGGCCACATTTCCCCAAGGCCTTTCTGTTTTAAAGTGAGCAGGACAGAATAAATCCTTGTGGGAAACTGTGAGTGAGAGTTCTGACACACAGATAACAGCAACTACAAAGGTTTTAAATGGTGCAAAGAGAGTGTCCTTTCCTTTACAAGTGATAAGAAACAGTTAAACTCCCAATGGATGCACAGCTGCAGAGCAACATGTGAACCAAGAAAAACACCAAAATAGGACATGTGAGGTTTTCGTTGGCAGGTAGCCGTGAGATTCTTATTGTGAAGGTATTTGATATTTTTTTATGATACACACTAATGCAACACACACACACACACACACACACACACACACACTCCTCTGTGTTGTTGACGCTGTGCAGACTCCTACATGTCTGCTGGAGTTAAGCAGAATCAGCCAGTTTAGTTAAACAAACTCCTCTTTTTGCATTTCTCTACTCCTTTGATTTTTTCCAAACATTTCCAATTATGACTCCTTGCTCTCCCCTCAAACCATTATTTTACCTCTATCCTACTTTCCAGTCTGTTTCCCTCCTTTTTTCTTTGGAATTTATGGCCCACTAACCCAACAAAGCAACGCCATGTTTATCAAACCCTCCCCCATCCTCCTGTACTACTTATTCCCACCTTATTCTCCTCAACTCCCCCTTCTCTCCCCCTCTTTATCCCACATCTCCCCCTCCTTTCCCCCCTGTTTTAGTGTTTTCCCTCTCCAAAGACCCAAAACAAGATCAAGGGTGGGATTTTGTGTGCTCAAATCCAGACTTAATGGTGTTGTATTACAGGGATAAAGTGTGTGGAGCCTGCTTAAGGTGGAAATTGTAATCACAGCCACACAGGGGAGAAAAATAAAAACAAAGCAGTGGTATAAGAATAACTTTAAACTGATTATTCAAAAACACAGAGGACACTCTTTCTTAGTTAAATAAAGCAGAATAAAACACAGACTGCTTCTTTTCTGACCTATATGTTCATATGAAGCAGGTTACAGTGAGTATCTCCAGCAAAAGCTTCCCTAGCTTTAAAGGACTGGTCCACCATCTTGTAAATTTAACTATTTGTCCTTTAATTTCTGTATATCAGTACTTTGACTAAAACACATTCATGTGAACAGAGTTGGTTGATATAACATGAATTATTCAATGGCTTGTTCAACGTTTTCATGTTTACTTATTTTCTAGTGTTAAAAGTAGAAGTATCATGTCTGTCAAGTTTCCGATTATTTTTTCGTTCATGTCTTGCATTTCCTGTTTTATTTTGAAATCACTAACCCTTGTCTCTTTCTGTAGGGTTTGCTTCCTGTCTGGTCTGATTGTTCCTCCCCAGCTTTGCCTAATCACCCCCAATCACCTCATGTATTTAACCTCATGTCTTCCCTTGTCTTGTTGCTAGTTCGTTGTTCTCACAGTCATCATCCCAGCACTCTTTTCTAGTCTTGTCTTGCTGTTTATTATCTTTTTCTAGTTTTTGGACTAGGGCTGAACGATATGGACAGAATTTCATATCTCGATTTTCATGCCAGATATCTCGATATCGATATTGATACGATACGATACGATACGATACAACTATGGGTTCGGTGAAAACCAAGCATTTTTCAGAAAAATAAAAACATCATAATACAAAAGAAAGTGGAAAGTGCAGTTTTAGCGCAAGGGAAATCTATATTGTTTATATTGTTGCTTTTCGATATTAATATCTTGAAAGTTCATATCTCGATATCGATACGATAACAATATATTGTTCAGCCCTATTTTGGACTTTTCCTTTTTGCCTCACATTTTTGATACCATTGCCAGTGCTGACAAACCTCACTGGTACCGAACTCTGCCTGGACCTGAATAAACCGTTTTGCCTGATTTTACCTGCATTTATGTTGTGCCTTTTCTGAGTCTTGTTCACATGACAAGAAGTCGTCTTTCACCACAGACGGTTTTGAAAACCAAGGCTATGACCACACATAGGAAGGTATTTTTGAAAACAAGTTTTCCTCCACTTTCAAAAATAATCCAATCCACACAAAACACATAAATGCAATGTAAAGCACTGATTATCACCTTTTAACAATGTCTGTAATGTGTATTATTTTTTGCAATTTCTATGCACAATCAGTTTTATTCATATCTATTCCCACCACAAAGTTTGACTGGTGTTATGGTCTAACCTGTGGCTACGTTAACTGGTGATAGCAGGTGTATTTGGTAAGTATTTCTTCATTTATAGTTTATCTGATAATCTTGACTACAAAAGTTTTGTGGGTTTATCTCGTTGGTTTCAACAGCTGTTGTACCAACAGCCACCATAGGACATGGGTCACCAGTCAACACTGTCACTTGTGAAACAATATCTCTGCGTCTCATGCTAAACTTTGGCAGCGCCTGTAATGTCTGGGTACTTTTAAAGCATCATCATAGTGAGGGAGTAACAAGTATGCGTTAGCATGTAAATAGTCCAGTCTACAAAACAGAAAACAGCAACAGTTTTGCAAAGTCTTCTGCAACCCACGCGAACAACAATGAGAATGTTGCAGAGTGTGATGTTTCGAAATTGCTGTATTCTGGTCCAAACAGCATAACTGAGTTTTTAAAAAGCTTCAACTTGGTGGGAGTTTTTCCAAATATGCATTTTCAGTGACTTAAAATGCAGTAAACATGTGCACAGAGAGACAAAACCTGCAGAAAATGATGTGTTTTTAAAAATATCTACCTACATGTGGACTTATCTTCAGAATAAACAGCCTGAAAATCACTTATAATTGAAACAAACAAGCACTAACTCCTACAATTATAACATGACACACTGTTGCAGATTTTACAGCTAAGAGCCACAATTGAGGAGCTCATCCTAAAGCCCTTAAAGGTTTGAGTCTGAGCCTGAACATGGAAATCTCTTGTTTGTCTGCTGTTGCTGTAACCAAACCCCGCCATTGTCTTGCATGCTAAGCAAATGTTTGCCAACACCGTGGGTCTAGCCAAACCACTGAAGACAAAAATACATGACTTTTGGGAATTCTTGTGGCTAAACACAGCATCTCTGCTTCAAATCTGTCCTGGGAAGCGCTGTCTTACTTAACTGTCCAAAAGATGATCTTACACACATGACTTTCATTGGGAATCAGACGTCTGACTTTTTAGGAGCATGTGCCTGTGTGGGTGTCCTTGTTCAGGCTATTTTAGTCACACTCAAAGCTCCTTAAGAGACACTTAAGACGAATAAAGATAAGGATGTGTCTTTAAAGTGACAAGTTACATTGGAATTTGTCTGAGACAGAAACAGAGCTATCCATAAAGGGATGTTTTATTTTTTACTTTGGCTTTTGAGGGTTCTTCTGAGTAAACATGACAACAAAGTGATGCGAGAGCTGAAATTTCTTTATGTCGGCTTTCAGGTGGAATAACATCTGTAGACTGGACCAAAGGGTTGTTATGTGTGTGTTTGTGCGTAGCTATGGGCAGTGGCTGAAGTGTTTTCCATTAGTCCAGTTAAGAAGACATCTGTCATAAAGCTGCACCCCACACACACACACACACTCACACACATACACACACACACAAAAGTAGCCATAAGCAATCCCTGTGCACTATACCATAGCGAGCCTCATCCTGATCTCTGTGTGTAGCCTCGTGTTAAAACCCCAGAAGGACTTACAGACACAGTATGTATACCCTGCTAGCAAAAAGGACACTATTTTTACACTTCTCACAGCCCTTCTAATAACTCTCCTCTGCTCTTTAAGCTGATTTCAGTAGAAAGCAGCAGAAAGCTTTTGAGATATAAACCCCTTTTCTGAGTGTGTGTGTGAATGGGGGCTCACAGACAGATGACCGGTCCATTAAGATTATCATCTCCATCCCCCGACCGTGTATCTCCACATTACTGCTCTGTGGAAGCAGAGATTTAAATCTTCCAGCAGAGTTATCTTTCTCCTCTAATTGATGTTACGCAGTTTTTTTTATCAATCTGTCCTGTGTTGTAATCATTCTTTTGTCTGTCATCTTCTGCACATGTTTGTGCCCCCCCCCGTCAATGTCTCCACGACTGCAGACACATGGTCAGTCTGACAGCGTGGTGAGCACGTGTTGAGCACCTTCAGTCAATCACTCAAACAGACAGGCTGTGTGTGGGAGTCTGCAGACGGACATTTAAATGTTGAACATCTGTCTGTCACTTCTCCGGTTTGTCCCGCTGAGACGTTGTCTGCTCTACACGGAGCTTGTGAGACATGTTAAAACAACACTATGACAGTGTTCTACCTTTAAATAACAACTTTGAAATTATTATCATGACTAATGCAAAGAAAACAAAGAGGAAAATAAAATCCTGTTAAAGCTCCATTTGGTGCAGGGGTTCCCAATCTTTTAAGCTTACTGCCATAAAAATATGAATGACAGGGACTCGAGACACTAACAGCTATAAAGAGTGATAACCTCCTACATTATTATCTGCCTTAAATTTAAAGGATATTTAATAACTGATTCCTTCATAGCAGCATAAAATGTCGACAGTTTCACTTTAAATGCAACTCATTTTATGAACGTATCTTAAAATGAAGGGTAAAAGTTGCCATTTTAAATCATTTAGGTATCTGATACACCAATATTTTAATTCATTATCGCCGATACTGATACTTCTGGTCAAGGGCACAAGCTCTGTATTTAAGAAAAATGGACTTGTGTCTTTCAGTGTTACAGAATATTTTTGCAAGGAACAGATGTACAACAAGAAAAACAGCATCTAACTCTTGCAAAAATGAGACCCTTGATTTTTAAATGTGCCCATGCAGTGATGAGAAGTATATCAATACTGTACATATGTGTAATTTGCTGATACTCCAGCCGATATATGGCCAATATGTGCAATATATGCAATATTGGTTGATACTGATACTTAACTTATATCAAACTTATATTAACCGATATCAAACCGATAATATCGTTCATCCCTTATATATACAAACATATATATATATATGTATATGTATACATACGAACACACACACACACACGTATATATATATAGATACACGCACACACATTTATACACATCTACATATATATACACATACACAAACACACACATATATACATTAATACACAAGTTGATGTGTATATTGTGGAGGGCAAAAATATTTTCATCCACCAAACGGTGACTCTTGGAGCAAAGCATGGGAAACTGCTGTACTAAAGGTCAATTTCATTTACCTTTAATTTTTTTTCAGAGCTGGGAACTTTGTTACATCCAAGTTAACCACCTCCAAGTTACGAGCTAGTAAACTTGGGATCCTCTGATTTCCTGAGATAGATTTTTCCATTCCCTTTTCCAAATTAACACGATCAAATGGAGTGCACCACAACTTCTGAGAGGGGGAGAGAGGAAAGTCTCCTGCTTGGAGATTTATAAATGAGCAACCATCTAATGAATACTTCACTGGCAGCCTGTTGGAAATATTATTGCAACTTTTGAAAAATATCAGTATGTCAGCTTATGTAATATAACCCCTATTAGCTTGGCTGAACAATTAGTGGCTGCCTGTTTTTTGGGCAGACAGTAAAGTAAGAACAAGAAATTCAGTTAAGCTAAGTTTTACAGAAACTAAACAAATAAGGAAATAAATATCAAACTTTTAGATCTTAATGTCTCACTTTACAGAGAAGTCAAGTGAAATATTTCTTGTGGGCGGAAAGTGAAAACATGAGTGCTTTGGGGTAAATCAATATGACACGTAATCAATACAGCATGAAGTTTCTCTTTGAGAATCAGGAGTTTATCAAAATAGAAAGCAAATTGCTGCAAAATGTGGTCTTCTCAAGCTGAAATGTATAAAATGTAAGTATGGGTTGGTTTGAAGAAAATCTACCTATAACCAAACCATCTTCACATTTAAATAAAGTGAAACATCTGCACTACAGATTACAGCAGACTGAAGCACTGAAGTTTGGCTTTGATACAAACACGCCCTTTCTGAGGAGGCTCCATGGGTGTATTTTAATGAGATCCGTTGTTGCTGAGGTAGAATCTGCCAAAACCATTTTCAAGAACCTGTCCTGTCTAATATGAACTGACAGTATTTCTGCCCCGCTGGGCTTTCATTAGATTTACATTATTTCTCAATTCAATAATGTGGGTTTTGGAGAACAGCACGTAGAACCATGAGTTAGGTCTCCATATTTAAAGGAAAGAAAAACAAGCATATCCATGTTTTTGTTGCCTTGTGGAAAATCAACTATGGATTTATAATTAGATGTTGTCACAGAAAAGAAAAGCCTTGTGGGATACCAAACTCAGTAGTTACACACAGTGATAGCTCAGTTGGTCCCTGTAGTGTGCAGTGTTTACAACTTCTACTTTACAAAGCTGTCACAAAAAAAAACAGCCCTCCCACATTAACAACAGTCCGCTGTGAGAGTTTGTGTGTGAATGAGAGACAGATGGAGAAGGGAGGAAAGTTAGAGGCTAGGTGTGAGGCAGAGTGAAGGGATGTGAGGTAGCTAAAGTGGGCAGGTATGAAAAGAAAGGAGGAAGAAAAGGTGCGTTTAAGGACTGCAGGAACAAAGTTACTAAGAAAATCCTTAAATAAAAAGCTGACTTGACTAAACAAACAGCACCTGGAGACTTCAAACCCACAGACAGCTGCCTAACTACACAGCGGCAGACAGACAGAGGCAGAGCAGGGAGGTGAGACACAGTCACAGAGGGACATATGGGGGAAAGATTACTGACAGCTAGGCTGGCAGGGTCATAAAGACAGAAGACAGACGACCAGTGCCACTGAGCCTGATTCTAAAACAACACATTTTGAATCTTTATTGCTAAATTACATGCACTGAAGTCTTCTGTTTGTCAACAGGTGCAAACATTGTGTTTGCTGTCCCAACAAAACAAAAAAATGCTAAGTCTAACTTTACAGGGTATTTGATAAACAGAAATGTAGACCATGATTGTCCTGATTGCTATGACAGAAGAGTTTTAGGGATGCACAGTATTGTTTTATCACTTTTGGCAGACAATTTCTCCAAAAGCCAAATATTTACAAGCATGTACTGCAGATATTTAAGCCTTTACATATAAGCATACATTTTTGTGAATTATTTTCATATCTGTTTATTTTTGAAAGTAGATACCAATGCCATTAATGATTCTGCTTATCAATTTGATTCTTTGACAATTTCCTTATCAATTCCTGATCATTTTCTTTGTGAAAATAAGATTTGGTTATGGCTTACCTGTGGCTTCATAAGTTTTCAGTGGCAACAATGCCAAACACATGACACTGCTGATATTTAATGCGGCGCTGGAGTTTCCACTTTCTGACAGTCTTTTTGTTGAAAATAAGACACAATTTTGACCTCCTCTACCCCCTTCCTGAATGATTTTTGGCTATTTTGAATCATTTCTGCAGGACTGCCTCTGATGAGAGGGTGACATCCTAGATTTACAGGTCATGCAAAGCAAAATGGGAGGAACTGATGAGGTAATTGATATGCAAAAATCACTAATGATATTGATTCCTAGAAGGATTTATTAATTCTTGACTGGAATTGGTGTTCGATACCCATCCCTAAAAAAAGAGCATTGATTTTCTCTCAGCAGATTGGTGAATCTTTGTTTGTCGCAATTAAAAAGGCAGATGAAACTTGATTATATTGTTACTTTAAAAGTACACTTGCATATAACATAGGTGTAATAAAAAAGATCAGTTATTTATTTATTTATACATGGTATTTAAACTATAAAATCCAATATTGTGCACCCCTAGATATTTTACTCAGACTTTATGCATAATTATAAGGCCATTTTGAAAAGTTTAAAATAGAGCCTTTTGTGAAATATTGTAAAACACCAAATTGTTACACCTGTATAAATTCACCAGCCTTTACACCAATCTGCTGTCCAAATAATCCCTGCAAACTACACCTTTACTCTTAGTCTAAAATCTTAGTCATACCCAAAAGATGCTGCAGGTGTTAGTATGATTTGCTTAAGAACGAAACAAAAACACCAGGAATCACTGTATCCCAACGTGAAGGTTAGACAAACAACACTAGGTCAAAGATGACTGTGTCTAAACTATGACATCACTATAACCGATGCTTTAACACTGACAATGGATCTTCAAATGATCATAAGGATGAAGATCACTGTCTGGTTAATGATGACCACACCAAACACTATGACAAAGACCACGATGATGATGATGACTATGACAGATGAAGCTCAGCTCTTTGCTGGCATCTTGTAACTCACCTTTCTCAGCACGCCCCAGATGAGCTGCATGCAACAGAAGAAAAGCAGAGAACAAGACAGACAGGATAAGATTAGACTGCATGCAAAGGAGTAAAGTTGTGCATTTAAGAGAAAAGGGCATTTCGAAATGCAAAATATGACACTGATTAAGACAGAACCATAATTTGTCCAATGTCATTCAGCTGCTAACATCAGACCCAAAACACTGCCTTGAATATACAAGCCAACATTTCCAGATAAGCTGAAGAAAATAAAAACATGGTTCTTCAAATTGTCAAACAAACCAAGAGCAAAAAACAGCAGAGGCAAGGCAATAACATCAGGCATGGCTACAATAGTCTGGTACCAGTGGTTCCTGTTTAAACATGGTCAATACATATTGAACTGAATCACAACTAAGATTTTAATACTTCATTTGGTGCCATTTTCTGAATTTCAGGGCAAAAGTTGCAAAATCTACTTTGTCTTCTCTGCTTAACGAGTTATTCAATATTTTACTGGCTACATAAATGGTCCTTGCAGGTCAAAAAAAAGCATCAACACATGGACCTCGATAAGAGCAAACATTGTAAATTCTTCTTTCTCTTAAAAGTGTGGATTTGAGAACATAGCCACCATTTTAAGCGTATCGATTAAGCACTGACATTGGAAAAAAATATACCACATCTACTTGAATGACATACTATTGCACATGAATTGGACTTTCTAAAGCATGACTGAAAAGTTTAGTTCAGTCCACTCACAATGAGCCCTGTAGTCAAGTCAGAATTGTGCCCAACACATGACTCGACATCCTTCCCAGCCCTCCACTGGTTTTCACTCACATTGCTCCAAGTCCAAGCGAATCCAGGGAGGCTAATGTCACTCTTTTGTAAAACACACAGCAGTGACAAATTCAGCACAAAAGAGGGCAATGCAGACAACATGATTGCTGCTTTACAAACTTTATGGCTCACTCTACGTCATTTTGTAAGGTGCAGCCCTCTTATATTCCATCATTGTTAAAAACAGCTGTCCATCTAACACTCAAACCTTGGTTAATAGTGCACTCCCCTGCTTGTGCTTATGCATTAGCAACTGTACTGAGCAGATGAACTAATCTTGCAACAACACTAAGGCAAAGGAAGTGCACAGAGCCCTGACGCTATGGTGCTTTTATAGCTGTGGTATCAGGTCAGCTCTCTTGTTTTTGATATATGCACTTCAAATTATCATATACATACTTCAACAATGAGGTCATCTTGGCTAACAGAAACTTTACCTTGAGAAAAACAACAATGGGCTGTGATTTTTACGTTAAGTAAGAAGGTGAGTTCTGGTACAGAGGTGGTTGCAATCAACAAAACAGCGTACTTTTAGAAATAAGGGAAGCACAATATTAGATTGTTGCCAATGTTTTCAAGCTCATTATCACTAAACAGATGTTGAGCCTTCACTTGACTGAAATTAACCTTTTTCAGGGTGACAGCTCATTTGTGTTGGAAAGAGATGTGAAGCAAGGAAAACAAAATTTGAAGCTTTTAAAAGCGTCTTTTAAAAGTGTCTTTTAAAAGCGTCTTTTAAAAGCGGGCATTCTCTGATGATAAAGTTAACCATTATGATACATTTGTACATTCTCCCAATATAATAGCCATTTTACGGAATACTTATGGACAATATGTATGGAGAAAATACTGGCCATAAATATTGGCCAGTATGAAATTTATATCTGCAGACAGCGAAAACCTTTTTGGGCAGTCGTTCTGATAATATTGTGCATTCCTATTAGAAATCGAGGAGAGTTTTGGACGCCATACAGCAGTACAGAACCAACAACATGAGGCAGCATTCTGTACAGGATATTCCACTACTGACACTTTGAGTAAAAATACTTTCTGACCATTCAATGGCCAGCAGCATCTTCGTATCAGCTCTGCTGTCTCTAATGGAAAGTCAAAACAATTAGTAGCCACAATTAAGCCAAACCAGCGCCACAGGAAGATGTATCACTGTCAAATAACTGGACTTTCTGGGGAAACAAGCTTGAGTACTGCACAGACTGTTCTCCATCTATTAAAGGTTTCAAACAACCTCCTGTATACGGAACAAACTGCACAAATATGTTGTAGCAGCTTTATTCAAAGGTATGACTGAAGAACTGAAGTTCTTTTAAAGCTTTAATACTTTTTTAATATAGATCATTAAAATAATACATTTTATCCTCTTAAACTAAACTGTAAGGACAATTATAAAGTTTGACCAACTTAGATTGAATCTTATAGTTTGCAACACAGAAAACGTAAAGGATCTTGTAAGAACAATCTGTCGGCTTGCACATGGTCTCCAACACAAACTCTTTTGCTAACAGATGCCCAGTCTTGACATTTCCCCTCTGGTTCACCTCACCTCATGGCATCCCTAAAAATAATCATTTTCCCAAGATTGTCGTCACCTGTCGCCACTCGCCCCAATTGCTCCCTCCCTGCACAGACCAGACATGTCTCTATTCCACATATCATTATCACCGCACACTTAACTACACAACTGGTGCTGAAGCTGCTCATATCTGTGTCTGCGTAAGAGAGGAAAATGTGTGTGTGTGAACTCTAATGTAATTAATCAGCTGAGAGTGTTGATTACTTAATCTGTCATTAGCCGACCGGTGAGTGTGTGTGTGTGTGTGAGTGTGTGTGAAGCAGCAGGGTATTTCAAGGCCCCCTTGTACCAACAGCTGTGACCAGAGCCAAACGGGGCCAAGCTGAGATTGATGATACTGGACTAATAACCATCATTCACCCGGGATGTGATATTTCAGGGATCTGAGATTTGTTTTGGATGTGACGCCTTCCTTCATTTCCAGTGGGACTTGAACACTTTCATGGATCACTTCCTGCATTGCTGACTGGTGATTTGAACCCCCCATCATGTTCATGTATCTAAAGGTTAATCCTGACTTTAACCTTCTGGATATTCCCAAGTGCTTGTTTTCAATTTCTGCAAGTAGAAACATGTAGAGAGGTTAGAACATTGCTAGTTTCCTTTAGGATGCATGAATACTCGCTTTGTGGCTTTTAATTTCAGGTTTTGGAATATATTACTTCCCCAGTTTGGGAGTTGAGGCCTTTGTTTCCCTACACCTTGTACCTTGGAAGCTTTTAAGAGTAAATGTGTAGCAGTAAAGGCAAATTCTTTAGCCATAACATAAAACATACAATCAGAGCTGCTTTATATCTACTACTCAAGTTAGTGGACATGCAAGTTATTCACTTAGCAGAAAATCTATAGTTTCTTTGATTACATACTGTCAAGTTAAATATCTGCCCACCTGTCTCTGTCCTGAAGAGTCTCCATGCATGTAACTATTGTGCTTCATTCAAAAACTTTTGAATCCAACTCCAGAATTCACAAGAGTTCAAGATGTGTAAATGCAAACAGCAGTGTTTTTTTATTGTTGTTTTTTTTAATTTACCTCAAATTTTTCATGCTAGCCCCCCGGGATTTCCCCCTCTTCCATCTCATGAAGCTATTAGCAACAAGCGTGAACATCCAAATGATGTTTTTAGACTGTACTCTTAAGTTTTTTCTGCTGGCTTACAGATATTTTCACCACTACCAACTGCTGGCAAGAATGCAGGATATGTTGCAGCTGTAAATGCAGGTCAGGAATGTCAATGAAAAAAGTTACCCTGAAATTCCCAAAGAAAAACATCAAGGTTGCACATGCACAAGGGGCCACTGTGCAGAAAAAACAGAACATTTCCTAAATTTACCTGATTGGGGTGCAACCCTAAAATCACAATCTCAATTTACTGAGAAATTTTAGGGTTGCATGTGTGAAAGGGGTGATAGTTACCAACTCTAAGGTACAAATGTGAACAACCAAACAACTGTTTTTCATCCAACTTTACCCTGAAATTACCCCGCTGACTCCCTCTTCATTCACTGACATGTAAAACTGTGAAGACTTCTTGCTCTGATTGATTACTGTAAACTAGCATGTCAGGAATTTTTCAGATATTTACAAGGACATAGGATTGCACTTGTGGAAAAGGCTGAAGTTTGTAAGGTGCAAAAGTGAACAACCAAGGGATCGTTTCTTGTCTGACTTTACCCTGAAATTATCCTACCAACCCCCTTGAATTTTCCCCTTCCCAACCCTGTCATTGACTGACAGTCATACAGAGGGAACACTTCTAGCTGTGACTGATAATTGTAAACTAGTAAGGAATTTTTTCTGAAATTTACAGAAAAAAATGGGGCTGCATGTGTTAAAGGGGCTACAGTCATTTGCTGTTAGGCTTCAAAGGCATGAGTAAAAACATAAAGACGTTTTCTAGAGTGCATTTGTCAATACAGGGTAAGACAGAGAATAAACTGGATGACAAAACTAAATTGCCGTCACTGAATTTTGCGTAAACTTGTTAAAATTTGGCAATGTTTACAGGATTATTCACTGATCAAATTTTTAGTTGATTGACAGATTGATTAATCTACACAGGTTTAAGGTTTTCCATAACCAACAACACTAAGCTTAACTGAAATCAGCACATTAACAAGAAAATATGATCAGAGTTGAGTTAAATGAACAAAATCTCAGAAGTCAGCTTGAAACTTTAATTAAACTTTTCCTGGGATTAGGCAAGCAACCTGTTGCAGCTCATACTTTCTGCACAGCAGGGTGTTTAAAAAACCTGAACCACAACAGTGTCAGCCTTGTCATGTTCTCACTCTCCCTCTCACTTAACTCTCCACCAACAGCGCGGGGCTAAGAGGTTACACCGTCAAACTGCGTGGCTAATCCATATTTCAGCAACAGCCCTCCATTCATACACACACATGTACACACACGAACCAACGTCTAATGAAGGATTAGCTAATGAATTCTCTCAACAGATTAATTACATTTCACACACACATGCTTGTGCACGCAGACTTCATCCCCCAAACGAGAGGAGAAATGAGCCGGTTACTTTCAAAGAGATGGATTTCTCAAATCTATCACTAAACTGAAATCCGTGGAAACAGTTTGGCTCTGAGCAAAGCAGTGTTTGATTTGAAGAGAAGACATTAGGATGGATCTGAAGGACGGCGGTCTGAGGCATTACTTTTAACGAGAGAATAAATAAAAAGGCCTCTGATTTGGCGCCATTTTACATGGCACGAGTAGAATGGAGAGGCATTTTCTCATGAGACTGAATGAGAGGCAAACATCTTTGTACCACTGTACTCCGCGGGGCTTAAAAGCATCGGCCTCCCTCTTTCTCTTCAAGTGACAGCTACACACATGATGCACACACTTGCTGTGCACACATACACACAAGATATGACAGAAAAACACACACAAACACACTCCCTCCTGCCGTTTCCATAGTCTCTTGAGTGGAGGAGATGCCCACGGCCAAAAACCATTGGTTGCATGTCTTGCTTTTTCTCCCCTCTTCTTCTACTTTTTCTCACTTTCACTCTCTTTCTCTCGCCTTTCAGTAGAAAAACACACATTTTAATTTTGTCTTTCAAACTGGGTTGAAAACTAATTATAATTGAACAAACTGGCCTCTCATGTTGAAAATACTAAAATAGTTCAGAATTATAATTAAAGCAGCTGAGATGTGGTGTTGGGCGGCAGCAGCAGCCTCTTAATTTGTCTGCAGACGCTAATGGAAAACAATTATTTCACTTCATTAAGATTAAAGATGCAGGGAATGTGTGTCACACTCTCAATCAGAGAGGGGACGGATTTGGAAAGTTGTCAGCTCACTTATTGTCACAATACAGTTGCCTTCACATTTATTACACTGACTTTGAAAGTGATGGGCCCGAAAACAAAACAGCCTGATAGGAAAAGACAGATTCACATAAATGTCTGAATGTAGAGTTTGACTTTCTAAATGGGAAACAGGAAGATAAAGAGAGAAATGAGGCCGTTCCAGAGAGAAGACAAACCCAAAGTGACTTTGTTACAAAATGACGGTCATTTTTTAAATCCTTTGCCATGGATTTTTCTCGTCTTTGTCTCTGATTTCAGAGTACAGCTGCTATGGATGCTGGGGCACGAAACACATCTCTCTCGTGATTTCTCTCATTATTGACTTCTGTTCTAATAACCACCATTTTTCTCTGACACTGTTACATTTATGATCTGCTCATTAACCCCATCACCCTTCCACAGAGCACTGCTGGGATCAAATAAAAGTGATAACACTGGCTGTTTTGCACTCTCTTATCAGCAAATGTGAATTCTTGTTTAGTGTTCAATAAATGATGAGTTGTCTCCATCAATTGGGAGTCAAGGTGACCGAGGAAAGGGCATTCATCTGACTGTTTTATCCACATATGAGAGTTTCACTGCATAAAGGGGCCTGTCCCTCAGTCCATGTACAGCGAATTTCTCGCTTCCTTCTATGGCAAAAAACAATCTCTCCTTTACCTATCACGAGAAGCAATACAGGACATAAAACTTTATTCTTTTTACTGTAAAAAAAATAACAAATGTCACCATGATACCAGAATTTGAACTTTTAATTTCAGGGGTGCAGGAAAATGGAATTATTGACAATATCTGATGTGCCATCATTTAATACTCATTTTAGCAGATACCACTATGCAAATACACAGAAATAACCTAAAGCAATTTCTTGGATTTTGATTTTTGTGATAGGTGTACTACACTCAATGCAAAGTTTGTTTAAGCAGTGACACTGAAATAAAGCTTTATCTACCCTTTAAGAGCTACAATCACTCACTAACTAATAGCTGACAGCACATTAGTCCTATGTTTAGAGCTTATACTTGTAAATATAATTAGATGTGTGAAAATTCAACAAACTTAATTCTTGTGTATAAAGGAAAAATATCATTTCCATATATTGAGACTGTCAGCATCTGCTCTGCTGTACCTGGTGTTTGAAAAATGTTAAAATACCAATATTCAATTATTGTCTCTATCAAAAAGAACAGAAGTCAACTTATTTCCAAGTGTATCTTTGACAGAAAAGAGAAAGCACCATCTTCATTGTACATTAGTGCAAATTCGGAAAAGCAAGTGGAACATAATAGCAAGAGGAAACCATGTTTCTCGCCAGTTCCACATTTGTACAATTCAGATTTAGCACATGGGTTTCCCTGACATTTTAGATCATCATTTACAATAAACTACCCAAAATGAGTGCCTAGGACATCTGTTTTTGTTGCTGTGAAGTTAGATATATATCAATATAATCTGAGTTTTTACTAAAAACCCAATAAAGTTTAATAAAATTATTAAAAGATTTAGCTTAAGATTCCAAATGGATATGTTGTGGTCAATAAACAAAGTGTATGTCTGGGAGAAATGGCCAAAAATACTTTTTTTTCTACAACAAACTTTATCCACAGTTTTAATAAATCTTATATCCTGTTCTATATTTTTTTGTGCTGGATGGCAATATTGGATATACATCTGGGTATTTTAAGTATTTTTTTCTGACTGTTAATATTGGGTACATATAATTGATAATACTCAATACACATCTCTCTTTTTTATCCATTTATGTTTGCTGACTGGTGATTTTCAGTATATAGAGATATATTTAATAGCTGAATGATGATATTCGATATACATCTCTATTTTTTAAATTATTGCTGACTGGCAATATTTGATAAATATCTTTTCAAGATAACTCGCTTGTTTTCAGAGCGTTAGGTCTGGTGTATTTCTTATTTTAATCAATATCTGCACAAACAATATCAAACAGACACTACCAACATCCAATTTAATGTATATCAAAATATCAGATATTCCCCAGCCCTACCGTCACCCCTTTACTTCCAATATACAAATCCACGTTTCTGCAGCACATCCAACTGTAAATCCTCTTTTACAATCCCCCTCCCCTCATTAATGATAACCCACCTCCCAACCTGTGCAAAGAGGCCTCTGGTCACTCGTATTTACTTGCAAATTACCAGCACTCAGATTCCCAAAGCGGCCTCAAAGAAATTCCTCACATTTGTTACCCCAGAGGGCCAAATGGCCACAGGGGAGGGGGAGAGGGTAGTAGTTATGGAGAAGGGTAGAGGCAATAAAAAAGTCACACATGAAGAAGTAATTAATGTGTGATTTGATGCAAATCATTAACAAAGCGAGGGGAATTCTGGAGCAGAAATGACAGATCTCGACACTGCTTCTGATTATTCTTAGCGCTTACAATGAGAGCCTTTTGTTGTAGCTTTATTTAGTTTTCGTTAAACTTAGGAGGTCAGCTGCCTCACAGCTGTGGAAGTGTCTGGTTTTGTCTGAGTTCAGACACGAACAACAGCTGAATGCGGAAATAAAGCGCTCAGGTAGAGTTTGCTTTCGCTGAGCTTCAGCGCTGCGGACAATATCAGGAGACTTTTCTTTCTATGTCCATCCCTCCTGCACATACAACAAAACATAACACATTTTAGAGAAGATTTGACGGACTTCCCATCCCATTACCAACACTTTGCTGCTTTTCTGTCCTTCTCGTTGAGGATTCCGTGCGGTTTGCTCTGCACGGACGAAACGGGTGAACACTTTCCAATGCAGGCTGGTGAAAGTGGGGTTAAGTCCACGTCAGGGGCTTTGCATGTGTTTCAGACTAATCACAAGGTGTTTTAGTGAAATAATCGCCATGCACACAGATGCATGGACTTACTACGGTTACTTCGAGTGAAGTTGCATCCTCTCCGTCTTTCAAACAGTCTCGAAAACCACATAACACATCTGAAAACCTTCCCAAATCCACCCGATACAAGGTAAAGCATTGGGAGAATAGACGACCATGCTCGTCTTTTATATCTTTAGAGTTAAATCACTGTGCAGGAACACCGTTTACTCCATCAGACAGACCGTCCCCGTGCTGACTGTAATCCAACCTTAGGGTTTTCCTGCATGCAGCGCGAATTAAGTTGAAGCAGATGAGGATCATTAGAGTTGCAAAGAGGGAAAAACACAAAATAATCTCAGCTGCACACTTGAAAACGGCATGTCAGAAGAATTATACGGTCAGAAATTGATATTTAATGCAATTGTTGCAGGAATTGCGTGATTTAAACACTGTAAAGCGACAGATTACCTGCTACTATATTTATACGTAATATCAGCAACAAGCCGAGTATTGCATGTACATTATGGCAATAAAGGGGAATTTTCAATGCAAAGCGCAACTTTTTCTCCATTCATGTGCTCCGCAGCACAGTGAGCGCTGTGTTCATACATTATAATACAAGCCCCTTATTTCTTATAACAAACGCTTCAAACTATATTAACCAATGCAAAAGATGCACTCGACAGCAATTAATGCCCTCTTTTCTAATTACTGCAAGTTAATGAAGCGTTATTGTGCCTTTAGGTCCACATTTCAGACCGTAATTCTGACAGAAAATCCTCAACACGGAGTCCCGAGCCAAGAAAATGAGCTCAAACTTCTTTCAAAACCCAAGTTTGCGGGAACAATCCCAGCTTCGGGTCAGTAGGCTATTACTCATTTGTGTGAGTATGTTCAGCCTACTTGGCAAACACCCGAAGTTCAAACAAGCGGCGACAGTCTCACACAGGCTCCAACAGCCCGGACTGCGGCTCCAAATGCCTCATAAGCAACATTTTCTACATTAACAGCGACAAAAAAAGGAGAATTTTTCTTGCTGGTAGCATCAAAACCTCTAAACTAGCGAAAGGGTCCATTTTAAACACGGTAGCGAACTTTTCCGTGACACCTCGAACACACCTGTCAGGAATCCCTCCGCCAACAAAGATGGAGAAACGGAACAAAACTTTCATTTAGCAGCTCGGAGAGCCCAGACAGCCGGCTTTTCGCCCCGGTTATCCGCCTTACCTGTGGGTATCTGTCCGGAGACGTTTCCAACGGTCGAGAGGAGAAGCAGGAGTCCCGGGAGCGCAGAGAAAAGTGTATCCATGTTTTATAACGTGGCCGTTGGTTGAGTCCGTAACAGTTTTTCTCCTCCCGTTAAAAAGTTTGTTTTATCCAGCGCCGTCCGCCTCCGTCTTCTCCAGCAGCGTCTCTTCTCCGTAAAATGTTGTTATTATTCCTCCTGTTGTGGTGAATTCAGCCGCCCCATTCTCTCCTTTCTCCGGTTACTCTCTTTTCGCTTCCTACGGGCTCGCGCGGACACCACACTTTGTTTCACGCCGAGAGAGTGAGAGAGCGCGAGCGAGGAAGAGACGGGAGAGGGGAGGGTGGGCGTGACGTCACGAGGCAGGAGTTGATTGAAAAAAAATATACATACTAGAAAGAAAGCACAAAACGCAATATGCGCTGTGTTTCTATGCACAAATAACACTAATTTATATTAATAATATTTAATTTTAACTCTAAACATGTTGGGCCTATATAAATTAAGTTTTCATTATTAAATGTAATATTATCATCGCTGCTGTTTATCTTCGTAAACTTGACCATGTATTTTTAACACCTCTGTCAGCATAGTTTCTCTTTATTTCTACAGTGATTTACAGAAATGTACTAATGGGTGCGCCTGAGTATATCATACGGAAGAGTACTAGGTACGGAAGAGTATTAGGGCCATTTTAGATGGAAAAAATAATTTTCGGCAGGTCGAGATTAAAATGGAAATGACGAGAATAAAGTGGAAAATTTGAGATAAAAGTCGAAATGACGGGATAAAAGTTGTCGACAAAAAAGTTTAAATACAGTTTCGTGATAATTGTCAAAATGATGAGATTAAAGTTAAAATGTTGAGAAAAAAAAGTCGAAGGCCGAGAATAAAGTTGACATACAAAGTATTTCGACTTCATTCTCGACATTTCGGCTTTTTTTCTCAACACTTCGACTTTTTTACTCGACATTTCGACTTTTTTCATGACATTTCGACTTTTATCACAAAATTATATTTCAACTTTATTCTTGTCATTTCAACTTTATTCTCGTCATTTCAACTTTACTCCCGAAATTTCGACTTTAATCTCGACTTCCCCAAAATGATTTTCTCCATCTAACATGGGCCTTATAGGCTTCTGTAATATGGGCCGTTTAAGATGGAAAAAATAATTTTCAGCAGGTCGAGATTGAAGTCGAAATGAAGAGAATAAAGTGGAAATTTTGAGATAAAAGGCGAAATGATAAGATAAAAGCTGAAATGTCAACAATAAAGTTGAAATACAATTTTGTGATAAAAGTCAAAATGATGACATTAAAGTTAAAATGTCGATGAAAAAAAGCCGAAAGTTGACAATAAAGTCAACATACAATGTATTTCGACTTAATTCTTGACATTTCATCTTTTTTCTCGACATTTCGGCTTTTATCACAAAATTGTTTTTTGACTTTATTTTCGTCATTTCAACTTTAATCTCAAAATTTCGCCTTTAATCTCGACATCCCCAAAATTAGTTTCTCCATCTAACATGGCCCTTATACTCTACCATAATACCAGGATGGGCCTCAGTTTTGTAATCTTCTTTTTGTTTAACTCTTTTTTCATGCAATGAATTACCACATTTTCATTTTGTTGTTCTTGGCTTAATTAATCATCTTATCAAAGTCTAATAAGACCGTTTCGCCACTCCCTGAATAATCCATTGCAGTAAAATTAAAATTTGAACCCAAGAATAGTTTAACAAGGTTGCTTCAAAAGCTGAAAAACTTTTCTTTTAATATGCACAATAACCGAAAATCTCTTTTTACTGAAGAGAGGATGTTCTGAACATTAATCACTGGAAGTGGCTGCTCTGTATTTCTCAAAAGGTGTATTTTATTAAGAAAACTTCTACTTGTTTAACTGTTAACAATAAAAGAAATTTGACCACTGATGCCCAAACTTTTGCATGCCACTGTATGCAACCTGTACAGCAGTGTTTCTCAAATAACAGAGCATGACCCCCAAGGAGGACGTAGGAACACCCCAGGACTTGTCAGGGCAGGGGCCCGGCCAAATTGGGGCAGGGTCCCCCAGAATTTTGATCAGCCACCCCATGTGCCAATCCAAAATTCTGTACTGTGACTGGCTTCTTGCCATGCCAGAGGTGGGATTTGTATAAAAATCAATGTGGGCTGCATAACAATGGATTTCTGTTGGCTTTCTCTCGTTAATGGTGTTAAATATTGACATCTTTAATTTCATAGAACCTGAAATGACTTTTAAGTTCAATCTTTCATTTGAGACTTAAAAGATATACAGTAGTTATCTGAGCTGGATACAACAAGGGAAAATACATACTATTGATTTCTGTGTTTGCACATTAATACTTAATAAAGAAACGAGTATTGACAAGTTTGGACGTATTTGGAAAAATCTAGATTCTGCCCAACTTTGTAGATGTTGTTATTGGGGGAGGAGGTGCGGAAATTGAGCTCCAGCGCAATGGAGAAAGGTGTTTGTTTGTGGGCTGTGAAAGAGCCAATAATAGTATAAACCATATATGCTTCATTTCCCTGCTTTACAACTGAAAAAAATCAAAACCTTGACATAGAAATAAATAAATTGGTTGGACGAATCAACTTGTAATACCAAAACATTTACAACAGTTCAGTCAACAACCTTAATGCCTCTTCAACCAATGTTTTGCTTTGTTGTCAGTGGCAAAGTATTTATCTTAGTATGGCAGGACTTTATACAAGCGTCTGCTTAAGGCTGTCAAGTCAGTATATTTACAGTATGGTCTCACTTTCACCACTCAAATTGCATTGTTTTTGGACACAGCAGGCAGCTGTTTACAACAAACACTCTAAAAACCAACTGTATGCTCCCTGTTCAGCACCAAATGGCACAGACTCAGCAGCTAGCTAGCAGGTGATGACATGGTCATCTTGTAGAGGTGCTTGAATGAGAGTAAATGTTACACACAAGTTAAAAAGACAGGGAATTAAAATAGCCTACTCGGCTTTGAAACACACATAAACTCTAACAAAGCTACAGTAAGCCCATGACAACTTTGTTAAGAGCATTTTAATAGCCTCCTCAAGCATTATTCATTTAACTTACATGGTTTAAATAACACAGATCATCATTTAAGACCATCTGAAACTGAGCCTTAAGTTGTGAGGCATGGCATGTTTATTGTTGCTGGTGAAACACTGGGTGCTAAATCAAAAATTGCAGGGTCAGTCAGAGGAAACTATTATTGTAAGTTGCTATTCTGCTTCTGTGTCTCACTCTGTTTGGTGCTGTTTACTGAGACAGTAAAAAAAAAAAAAAGACTCCAAATGGATGATAAAAGTTGTTCATCTCTTATAGTGCCAAGTGTATCACTGACCTGAGCAGCATGAGGGCTCAGTTTCAAAAGCAGCTCTGGCCCAAAACTTTATGCCAAGTCCAGAGCCCCCTAACAGATAATCTAAGACACTGTTATTTTAAGCTATTTTCTTATATGAATGTCCTTATTGATCTCATCTACAGCAGTGAAAGATTATAGAGAAAAAGGAGAACTCTGAAGGACAAAAATCAGTTTCAAAGACTCAAAGCAGAGCAGAGTCGGGATGTGCAGCGTCATCAAGATGAACAGCCAGGAGGCACTTTCTTTTTGATTTACAGGAGACCTTGTGGACAGTTGCTGGACTGTGAACTTCATTTTATTTTTTATCTGTTGAAGGAACCTTTCTGTCAGAAAGTGGATTAAATAACTTTAACATGTAGTTCAAGGATGACCTTTACATCCTTTGTTTCAGATCATAAAACAAATGACTGCTTTTGGTACATTTAAGTCATTTTCTGTCAGCTTGTATGGAGGCTGCTGCACTGTCCTGTGGGAAATCTGTGCTCGTGTTCACACAACAGTTATTGATATTATACATATATATAATTAATAAGTCAAAGGTGGGCAACATTTGGAGTCTTGAGGTCCAAGAGGCCTCATGATAAAGCCATCATTGGTTCACATCATATATGAGGCAGATGTCTAAAATTATTTTTAGTGATTTAGACTTTTTAAAATGTACTGTACACTGTCTAAAAACTGTAATATTTGGCCAAAAGGGTGGATGTTTCCCTCTCTTGTCACGATTTCTTTCATTAGTCTAAATATCATATACTTATGTGTGTACTCAAAATAGCGTCAGCAGGAAAGTTTCAATGCCTTACGATATAAGTGAACAAAAACTCTGTGCTCAAAGGGGTTGGGCCCTCAATGTTTGCTGATATCTAGAGTGAACCATAGAGGATACTAGATCAATAAAAATCCTAGACAGGAAACCAATCAAGTCACATCATTGTCATGCACTGAAAAAAATGAAAATGTTAAACTTTGATAACCATTTAAATCTCCAATCTTAAACTCATCTATAAATGTGTAAATCATCAAGTTCCTCAGGTGCTCAGTGACCTTGTGGTTCCACTGAGAGTATCAGGGTCTGCAATACATAGAGCAGCCAATGGAGACTGTAATGTCCCCTTCATATGCCCCCCCCCCCAAAAAATCTTCACTGGGACAAACTGCTTTCTCTGTTCAAGGCATCATGTGGAAAGTTTTACCTTCAGAATTAAACTGGATCCAGACTGGAATCATTTTAAACTCAACCTACCGTAAGACAATTTTTAAAGAGGACTCAGATTTGTAGTCATTAATGATCACGTGCTTCCTGTTTTACCTGTTTTTGTATTGTTTTTTGAATTTGTTTGGTATTGCTCTATAATTATGATTTTGTTAGTTTTTTTTTAACAGTATTTATTGTTGTTCTTTATGTCTTTGAAGGCCCAACTAGGGAGGGGCATTGCAAGTTAGCTCAGGCTATAATTGCTGGAGTGTGCCGGCACATTCTCTTGGTTCATACCGTACCTATACAAATAAACATGAAATAAATAAATAGCATGGTAACTTATAACAATGCAACACTTATAGACGTGTCTGCAGAGAAACTGTCAGTGATACAGGGGAGTAGAGAGAGGCTTTGACAGGGATAAATTCTCCTGCTTGAACAAGCTACATAAATTCTGGGATTGAAAGACTTTTTGAATCAGTCCATGTTGTCAAGTCCTGTGATGATCCACTGTGAAGACAGTGAGTGATGTTAACCTGTTTCTAATTTCATGATATGTTGAGCCTGTGCACAGAAAGTTACTCTATTGGATCCAAAACATCTTCATTATCAAGTCGTACTTTGTAATCAGTCTGGTTGCCTGAGAGCCGTAATGCAACTATTCTTACTACTGCTGCTTATTCTGCTACAGCAGTGTGATGAGTCAACTCGTCACCCTGTTTGTGTTGGTTGCTGGGTTGATTGTGTCCTCAATGCAAATGAGAGGTCAATTGGAAAACAAATCTGCACAGATGTATGTGTTGAAACAGGGATTGGTAGTTTTGATTAAATGCCCACTTTTATTGGAACAACTCTGATGTGAAAGAGACCTTAATTACACAAATAAGTTGGAAATCTATGCTCTTTGCAACTCTCACTTTCTTGTCCAAACACTGCTGTTATATTTTTGCTTTTTAAACGGTGCACTCCCTCTTTTTGGATATAAATCATGTCTGTAGATTTTTATATACAGTATATCTATCTATCTATCTATCTATCTATCTATCTATCTATCTATCTATCTATCTATCTATCTATCTATCTATCTATCTATCTATCTATCTATCTATCTATCTATCTATCTATCTATCTATCTATCTATCTATCTATCTATCTATCCATCCATCCATCCATCCATCCATCCATCCATCTATCTATCTATCTATCTATCTATCTATCTATCTATCCATCCATCCATCCATCCATCCATCCATCCATCCATCTATCTATCTATCTATCTATCCATCCATCCATCCATCCATCCATCCATCTATCTATATGCATATATATAGATGTATAAATATATAAGTCTCCTCAAAAAGCCTTCAAAGTCTTTTGGTCCAAAACTTCAATTACTTTAGGCTACATGGAGAAGGGCTTTACCTTTGTCTTTGCCCGGGGCCTGAAAATTTCTGACACTGCTCTAGTTAACACTAGTGTCTGTATGCTCCTGGTAAAACTCAGAACAAATCATTTGCCCACATTTCACCATCTGCAGGCAAGGATGATGACAGCCGTGCATGTCAAACCGAGGCGAGGTGACATCATGACAGGCCTGCCAAAAAGACAAAATAGATGTTTTGATTTGGTGCACAGCTGGGCTAAAAATACAAGTAGTGGATAGGAATGTACACACAGAAATTTGTGTATTTCTCTCTTGGTGCCACTTTTTCTGCATGAAAGACAAGAAAAATGTCTTCTCCCAAGTCTCCAGCTAAGACAGGCAGGAGTATCCACATGTGCAAACTTTTCTTGTGTTGTATCCGTATTGAAGTGTTGGTAATCATAAGTGTGTCTTTCTGCTCTGACAGCAAATCTACCTGTCTGGCTAAGTGTCCTGACAATAAAAACCTGGGTGTCCTGTCATAATAAAATCCCTCTGATGCTTCTGCTCCCCTTCAAAATGTGAATTTGCTTTTCTAACACAGTGCTTGTACCCTGCTATTACAGGCTGTAGTGTGTTTTTACTGTTGTGTTTGCTGAAGTTGCAGGTTCCAGGTTGTTATTTGCAGCTATTTTCTGGCACACAGCTGTCATGCCACACTTTTTGTATTCATTGATGCAGGCAGCCTCTTACATTTGCAGGTTTGTTTACAGTGGGCTGAAATCATCTGAGTAGACCTGTACTTTAGATTCTGAATTGATTTTGCATGGGTCTATATTGTGGATATGACTCCATTTGCAGGCATGGATTTCTGTGCAGGTCTCTGGAATGGTTGTACAAAGAAGTAGTGCACAAATCAGCGCTGAAATTTGGTGGAGAGAATATCTACTTTAAAATTCTCTAAAAATTTAGATTGAAAAGTGGAAATTCCTATTAAATCAAAGTTTACATTGTCATTAAGCATCCATGGAAATCAGAGAAGAAATAATAATTCACTGTCTGTTTAGAAACACTTGGTTTTATGTTAGGGCAACTTTGTCTAATTATCCCTTTCAATTGCAGAGCAAGCAGTGGGTGAAAATGCTTTGTTAGCCATATCACAGTCAGTAGTAAGATCACCCGCATGTGCCACATTGCAAATATGAGGATGTAGTCACACCAGGCATTCAGCAACATGCTGAACATGGTACGCTGCTCTGGAACCTGCACACTTGGAAGAGGTGTATTTTAGCAAGGTACACCTGCTCATGCAACTTGAATTTGACATGACAGCACCTAACAATAATAATTTAAATAGTCAACAATGGCATCAACTCCAAGTCACCAATGTACACAGTCACCAATTGAATTTTTACATCAAACTTATTTCCTTAATTCTTTCCATTTCTTGACAAAGGAGAATTTCTCCCTCATAGACTAAATAAAATGTCAGGTTTGTGTTTTGGTAGTGTTACACATTATTCAAATGTTGAGGATTGAGGTTTGATTCATCAGGTTGTCTTGTAAACTTTCTGTGATTGTTGTTTCTGCTGCTTTGCTTAATCTGTCTTCTCTCCTCTGCCTCTACACTGATCCTAATGGTGACGTATGGACTGCAGCTCATGTTTGCGTAGTGTAATTTTGGACGACATGCAAAACTGACGTGTTGAGTCAATGTAGGGAACACATAGCGGCCATCTTCCATATGTGTACATGTAGGTAAGAGCAGGTATATCTCCAGCTTTAGGCCAAACTTCTATGACTCTGATGAACCTTCATGTCAAATGCAAATGTCAAGAGGGCACAGGGACACTTAAAGATATCTTTCTGTTCATCAATTTGGATGTTCAGGGATATTACTATTTAAAGTAGGCTTGCAACACCAGTTCATACCAACTTTTGGCAGTTATAAAGTTTAAAGAGCCAAAACACTGAACACATGTTGGGGCTGTTTGGAGAGCATCAGTGTGTTAACAGAGACTTCAGGCTGCTGCATTTTATACACAGCTCCAGGGGGTAATTATTTGAAGTCATTGTCTTTCCATGTGCACAACTCCCTTTCTCTCACTTATCTATATGAGCTCTGACTCTCTAACACACACAGTTCACACCCCCTGCACTGGACAGCCATCCTGGTGTTGGGAGGTTACCCAAATGGCTGACACATTCCAGGCTGAACTGCTGGACTGAGACAAGCCTTGATGATGGTTTGTAATTTTTTAAATCTCTAGTATCAGAGGTTATTACGTGGCTAGTCTTTGGGTGGTAGTCATGTGACTCAGTCTGACCCAGTGCACAGAGAGGTGTTTGCTGTGTCCATTCTGGCCAGTGCATTCTGTCATGGACGTAGCACCGAAGAGTCGGACACAAATGCACAACACCAAAACCAGGGTCAAATAGGCAAGAGAATTAATGATAAACAGGCAGGAGTCAGTACATAGATAGGCAGTCAGCGTGAGACAACAGTGTCCAAAGATGTAAGGCAAAAGGCAGGATGAAGAACAGGCAGGAGTCGGTATACAAGAAGGTGAACCGATCAGGCAGCAAAATCCAAGAATCGTGAGGCAAAAAGGCAAGGTCAGGAAAACAGGCAAGATAATACACGTCTGGACAAACTATGAGAATGCTGGGACGAAGACTGTGAGGTATGACAAACTGGCAACGAGACAGTGAGAGAGATTAGGTTAAATACAAAAGGTAATGAGGGGTGATGGGAAACAGGTGGTGAAATAATCAGGAGGCAGGTGTGACAAAACAGAGGCAGGACAAACAGGAAATGGATCTGAAACAGAGACAGTGGTTAGTACTTCAAAATAAAACAGGAAAGACAAGACATGAAACATGAATATGCAAAAATAAAAGAAAACTTGTCCAACATGACATATACATCCAACACTGATGGAGTCGCCTCTCAAAGTGGACTGAACATGTTTTTAGTTGAGATCTGATTGGCTCATGTGGACTCATTATGAAACAAAACATAAGTGTCTGCTGGTTTCAGAACTTGTGGAACTTGAACAAGCAAAAGGAGTAAAGAAAGAGATGGATGCTCTGAAAATCAAAGAATTGATGCAAATAATGGACACAAGAGGCAGGTAACTGTGTGAAACTGACTGACATTTTTGCAGGCTGAGTCTGCTGTGGCTGAAAGTTAAACTGCTGATGATAAGGATGGACTGAGCATCAGGGTCACAACATGCGGGCATAATGTGTCCATTACCAGCATCAAAATGAAGCAACAGGTCATGCACAAATGTAAAAAAAAAGCAGATAAATGGGGTACTGGTTTGGCAGAGTGGTAAGCAACCAGGCATGATCGTTGTATATGCTTCTGCCGGCCCGGGTTCAAATCCAGCCTGTGGACAGACACTCCCCCTGCTCCCCCCCCAACAAGCCCATCCACTGTCTCTCCCCCCTCTGTAAAGAAAGGTATAAAATGCCAAAAATAATATAACAACAAAAAACAGTTATATGAATGACACATGCTTATATGTTGTTTATTGTATGCTTCAGTCACAAGTATTATATAAATCAGTCCTAAGTAACCAATTTGACTCAAACTCAAGACCTGCAAATGAAGAGTGAGCCTCAGTATTTTAAACACTTTCTCTATGGACCAAGCTAAACCATCGCCCTTGTAAAAAATTCTATAACACCTTCTAGATGCACACTTTTATGTACATAAGTCTTCAATTAAACACTTGAAGGCTACAGTGAACTTTGATTCCTAGGAGGATTAATTACTCAAGCTGTACAGATCCTTTACAAAATGTAAAACCCCGTCAGTCAGATATGTGCTGAGGAAAATTAAAATATTGATTGCTTACTCAGATTTTCACGGACAGACATAAAAACACTTCTCTGCCGTTTTGTATTTTTTTAACAGCCTTTAAACCAAACATTGTTTCTCCCAGTGTGGATTTCTGCTCTTCAGTGATTTGAAGTGTTTTTATCTCTCCCACCTTTGTGTTTCAGCCCTCACAAACAAAACTATCATGTTCTAACTCTTACCAGGCTTCAGGTGGCTAAAGCTGTCTGGGAACAACACGGCAGGTAGGTCATCACTGTGTAATAACACTTTGACAGTTAGTCTACCGGAAGATTCTCTGTGCTGCAAATGGACTGCAACCATAAAAACATATTTTTTGATCCTTTCTTTTGACCTTGTTTTGAACCATGATGCAAGTGCATTTTTCCCATGTAGGCAATTTACAGCAATCAAACCTGTCATACTGTAGCAGTTGGTGGAGCTCACCTGTAGCTCAACCAAGACGGGAAAACATATGTGCCTTCAAGTGTCTGGGTGAGATAAATTGCTAAGCTTCCGGACCAGCCCTAACGACAGATAAAAGTGCAAGAGTTCCTTAGTGGTGGCTGAGGTTAGAGCTTGAACGACCCCTGGGTCAAATCTATTTAGCGTGTGGCAGTAAACATGTGACTTAAATTATGTTTCTTGAGCATGGCTAAAGAAGGATGTGCTTGAGCAAAATGTGATGTCCTGGCAATGTTGAATGGTTGTGATGTCACTCATAGCATTCATTCAGTCATTCATTTTCTACACTGCTTTTCCCTTTTGGGGTCGCGGGGAGGCCGGAGCTATTTGAGCTGTCATTGGGCAAGAGGCAGGGTACACCCTGAACCAGTCACCAGCCAATCACAGGACTACATATAGAGACTGGACAGCCATTCACACTCACAATCATACCTAAGGGCAATTTAGAGTCAGCAGTCAACCTGATCAGCATGTTTTGGTCTGTGGGAGGAAGCTGGAGTTGTCTGGAGGCAACAGGAAGAGCTCCGGAGAGAGAGAACCGGAGATTGAACCGGTGACCTTCTTGTCACTGTGCTGCCCGTCACTTATAGCAAACTTATTAAAATAGCTAATAATAGCATAATGGAATGTTGAGGTTCCTATTCCATACAACTAAAAAACTAGCTATACAGAGCTCATGTGTCGTCTGAAGTCTGGTTTATGTATTCAGTTTTAGGGACTGTTAAGAGTATGTTCATGATCACTAAAGTTAAAGTAATCTAATTGTTTAACATACTGAGAACCCCTGATCTGACTTATTCTCAGGTTGTCTGTCAACCTGACATGCTCAGTTAGTGCTCCTACCACTTTAAGACTCTCTTCTGTACACCGACCCAGTCTGCTCTTTATGCTTGTACTTTCTTTTTAACAGACAAGTAAGGTTTTTTGGCTCATACCTTTACATATTTCGACAGAGCTCTTCGTAAGATCAGCTGAAAAGGACACGTCACGCTACCATCTGATGACACTTCTGACGAAGGCAGAAGAGCTCCGTCGAAACATGTAAAGGTATGAGCCAAAAAACCTTACTTGTCTGTTAAAAAGAAAGTATAAGCATATTATCTATGTAGACATAGTGAACTTTCTCGGACTACCAGTCAACTCTCTGTTGGTTCACTGGTCTGTTCTGTGGTAATTTCGTAAGTTCAGTGCTGCTTAGTGCCATATTGTCAATGACTCTACATCCTTTCTTAAGTTTTTTGGGGGTGGCATGTTTTGGGCAGCTACTGTTGCTGTAAATAGGGGAAGAGGGATTAGTCCAGAGGCCTCAGACATTTTGTCTCATGCATGGAAGTACTTTACCACTTGGGGGAGACATGATAGAGTAGAGACAACACAATTTTTCTGTAGATTACAGTGTTTACTATGGCCTCTTTAGCACCAAGTGGTCTGGTTTGGTTCGGTACAGTTCATTACAGTTTGAAGCGGTTAACCGTGATCTTGTTTGCAGTGCAGTTGTACCTTTGCTTAAGGGTGGGGATATGATCCTGGAAGGGTCGCTGGGTGACGCCACAGCAGCGCGACTCAGTGAAGTGGTCTAATATGTAAACAAAGAGCAACAATGGACGACTTCCAGCACTCCTGTACTCTATGGAGCATTGTTCTGTGTCAACATTCTTTACAGCAACTGCGGTGAACAAATCTCTTCAAATCCACGGCTTCTTTGAACAAGACAAGGTACGTATTCTCGTTTCATGTGTTGTCACATGGGAAGTGACAATTTTTGTGACCAGCTTAAGAGACTACTGTGCTTTTAGCTCCACCCTTAAAGGCTTAGTTTGATATGCTCGGCTCTCTTTCAGAGGGTGCCAAAAAGTGGGATAGCACAGGTATTACCTCCGCCAAGGAGGTTATGTTTTTGCCGGCGTTTGTCTGTCAGTTTGTCTGTTTGTTTGTTTGTGTTCAAAATAACTTGAAAAGTTCTGAACGGATTTGGATGAAATTTTCAGGAACTGTTGGAAATGAGATATGGAAGAACTGATTAAATTTTGGGACTGATCCGGATCACCTTGGCGGAGGTCTGCGCTCTCTGAGTGCTTTTCTAGTTTTGGTACCCTTTTTTTTCCTAATTTGACAGTGTAAACATCTGTAATTGTGTACCATACCGAGCCAAACCGAGCCATAAACATCATGTTGTGACTTGCCTAACGAGCATGACAGACTACAGGACTGAAACCAGTTAGATATAACGGTTTATGTGATGGTGGTGGAATGATGGCTGACACTGAATTTATCAAACAAACATACTGTATTTAGAGTACAATTCATTTGTTTGTCCTCCCAAACGTTATGATGAATGATATGTTAGCTTGACGATAAATGCATGCAATCATTCACCTATGCCTCTGCTGTTTCTCAAAAATTTCTCATTTTTACAGTCTGGTGAAAACTCCTTCACAACACATCATAAAGGTAGGGGTGTTGTTTTCTGAACTTGACAATCTTATCCTCTGTTTCGTAAATCTCAAGGCAACAACTTTGGTCTGCTTACATCCCCGACTGTAGCACATGCAGAGCTCCCTGTGCTCTCATTGATCAATAGCCCCATTCATGCTGCTGTTTCAATCCATAATATTTATGCTCCTGTGATGCTCTGTCTCTGCTGTGAATGTTGCAGAGATGGATACTACTCCAAAAGTAGTATCAGAAGTAATATTAGAAAGAGGGAGGTACGCAGACTTAGTGGGAGGCAGGAGTGCATCCAACTTATCACAGCATTAACTGACACAGATATCACAGCCTCACTAATGTGAATGTCAGGAGGTGTAAATACTACAGAGCCACATTGTGGCACTTGTGTAAAGGTGCTGCAGAAAGGGCTTAAGTCTCTGACGTGAAGGAACAACTTGTTGGAGGCAGGACAAAACTCAAACATGCTAGACTTTCTGCTGTTGAGACATGAGGCATCCCAGACAAGTCTTTTGTTGTTGGTCACCATGACACGCCACATTAAACACAGTAAAGGACATTTAAAACTAAAAAGAACAAGAACAATATGGACCCTTTACGCCACCACAGTAATTCTCTTGAATGCCTGACAATTGAATACTTTGCTGAGGCATAAAATTACTGAATGTCAGTTAGGTTAAGAATAAATATATGTAATTTTCTATAATTTAAAACACTTTGAGCTCCTGACTGTTAAATGTGATATAAAATTAGAGTCTTCTCTCCTTCTATGACTTGGTCTTAGTTGAAAAGGCTGAAAATCATGTTTTATTGTTGTCTGTTAAAATCATTTGAATATTGATCACATTTCTATGAAGGGATTGCTTTCTATCAGCTTCAATTTCTCAGATACCAGTGACACCACACACATATATTATACATCCAGTCTGTCTCCTCCTCATCCTTCTCCTCTTCTCCTGATTGGCAGCTCTGTGACTCTCCTGTTATTTTGTTCCCACCTGTTACAGCAGAACAGCTTCTTCCTCCTCAGTCTGTCTGTCACATTCTCTGTTGGAAGATAGACACAAAAAAGGCAAGACTCACTTCATCTTCTTGGCTCAGGCAAGTTAGGAAAGTAGAATTTTGCAGGGTTAAGATAGAAAAGTGTAAAAAACACACGAGCATATAACACACAGCAAGCCCCATAGAAACTAACAGATTAAAAATAGTCAAGTACCTTTAAATCTTTTGTTACAAGAATAATTTATCAAGCACAGAATTGAAAATTGAGTGTTATTATCTGACTGCTATGAAGAGAGCAGATTAAACAATAAAAGAGGAGAGCAGAGCAGAACTCGAGGTCATCTCTTTTGATTTTGGCTCCACTTTATTCAAAGTCTGAATAATAACAGCAAATTAAATTCATAATAGAGCAACCTTCACCCAGTGGCGATGAACGTGGCATCATTTGAGCACACAAAACTTTTAAAATTTAATCAGAATTTAAAAAAAATAACTTTTGGATAAAGGTGTTAAAAAGAGAACTTGATGCTGGATGATTATGAATTTTTGCCCTCAGATGTGACAGCTCAAAAAAATATTATCAGAAACTTTGGCAGAGTCTAGTAAATACAAAGGCTTTGCAACCAAACAATGAATTAATGTGATAGAAAAATTTAAAAGAGTTATAATTATTACTTTAATTGCGATTTGAAAATCTAATTTCAGAATTTTTAGTTGTCTTTCATCTCTGATTTATTAGATAGTGGTTATTTTTGGACTCTTAGGTTGATATTAATCAATCAATCCATCAATCTTTTTTTGTATAAAGCCAATTCATAACAAGTGTTATCTTAAGACACTGTACAATAGAGCAGACTGAAGACAAACTTTTCATTCCATGGATACACATATATGCATCTATACATACATACATAAAAAATACACATGTACATATACAAATATATACATCCAACACCCAACATGAATCCATATAGCCAATCATGAATCCCTCCATCATGGTGGAAAGAAAAAACCTTCTGTTAAGCTGCAGGAAATCTTGAATGTGGATCCCAGTCTCATGATGAACAGCCATCCACACTATGCTGTGTTGTGCGAAGGAAGGGAGGTTGGCAGAGACAAGTGGACTAAAGTAAGAAATAAAGGTAGTGGCAGATCCGTGGGCCAATCATAGACCTGTCGTCGTCATATTTGTTTCTGCTGAACACAAATTTGTTAGAGGTTAGCCCCGTGAGATGCAACATCTTGTTTTCAGGAGGGTCCTCACATCTGTATGATTGTAACGATAGTTTTTATAGAAGTATAACCAATAATAATCATGAAAAGAGTAATTAATCTAATATTTACATTAATGTTGAATAATACAACAGCATCATAAAGAGGATTTATAAGTGATGTTATTTTCACCTCAAATATTTTCACTAAAACACAACATTTATGTACAATCTGGGCTTTACCAGAAGATGGATAAGGGATGGTGGTTGGCCACTGCTGATACCAAGCAAAAATCCATCAGTGTGACTGGCTTTTTGCCTTGTCAGAGGTGGTACTTATATTCATATCAGAGTGGGCTGCAACAGGCTGCTTGTGGCGTTCTTATAATTTCAGTGGCCCCTGGCCGGTCCTGTCCATGCTTTCAACATGCTTTACTTCTCTTCCAAAAACCGTTAAAAACAAATCCCTGCCTATTCTGTCTACTCTCGTTTATATATATATATATATATGACAGGGAAGAGAAGAGAAATTTATAAACCTGTCTCTTTGACTGGCTTATCAGTGCATTTTCTCCGTTTTATACATCTTCTCCATCAATAAAGAGCACAGCCCACAGCTCATAAAGTGGATACTCATACAAGGTCGCTGTGTCCTACTCCAGAAATAATTTTAGGTCCAGAGTGCAGCCCGAGGAGGATATCAGCACCCTGTGATACACATTAGGTCTTAATGATCACACTCAACAACCAAGCAAACGCATCCACATGGAAGTAGGCTGTGAAGCTGTTTACCAATGCTGTGAAATAAGCATTTTTACATGGGCTGCAATGGAGTTCTCTCACTTCTAGTTTGTTGCATTGACTGTGGAAAGAACTGGATAAAGCCATGTGATGCCAGTCATTTGACTGTCAAAAGAGGCTTTGGAACGTTGTAGAAGCTAATCCATGGATGCCGCCATAGTGTGCATGCGGTCTTAATCTAACTTTAGATCAACATACTCACAGACAGAGAGGCTGTGTTGAGGTGGGACACTGTGCTTGTACCCAAGCCAATCATGTCCCTAACTAACCAAAACTGGATATTCTTAGTACAATAAAGCAGTTTGTGGCACTTCCACATTGGCTTCATTTTTCTGCCCTTGATGATGTTGCAGCTTGGATCAACTTCCTTGATGCACCATGGTAACCTTGCAGAGCAGTTGGATCCACCTGATTCAAAGTCTGTTATCAGTCAAGCTCCAGGCTTCAACATCTATGAGGGTGAGTGCAATTGTGGGCAGCCCAAAGTGGCATGGCACAATCAGCATCCTTTAAAGCAGGAGATACAAGCGAGACGACAGCAGGAAGTGACCTCTAATAAAGATATTAGCATTGATGCTAACTGCTTTGGTAGCAGTTTTATCAAACTTGTGCCGCATGTCTTTATTAAATGAAAAACAAATAACGCTGAAAGCATTTCTCAATAGAAGGGGTATTTTTGATCCATTTTGGACATGTTTTGGTGAGAGTTTGTTCTACAAAGTGGCTCATGTTTTGTATTTTACTCTGCATAGGCCCCTAACATTATCAGATTGGGCTTTTTTTTAAAAAAAGGTGATTCATAGTATGATCTTCCAGTCACCTGGTGCATATATTTTTAAAGGTTCTGCCCATTCCTAAACACTTTCTATGAACTGTTGCCTAGATGGACTGGTGAAATATATGTAGCGGCCCATCTGGTGTGTCAGGTTAGCACCATGGAGGTAGTTATTTTGTTCTGAAGCGTTTCTCCATAAGCCCAACCATATACACACACAGGGAGCACAATCTCTAATATAACTGTTATGGTTCAAATGAATGTTGACCAAGATTATGTTGTTTCTTTATACATAAATATTCATTATGTGAGTTTGACATTATAGAATACATCCATTACCTTTGGCTTGCTTGTAAAATTTTTGTTTGATTTATTTTAATGTGTTTTTCATTCTAATCACCTATATTGAACTCAGGTCCAAGTTTAAAGACTGAAATTTTCAGCTTGATAAAATCCTGTGGTCACAAACATTTTCATTATTTACTCAGCCATCTATACAGCAATCATCCCAGCTTCTTTCCTCTATAAAATACTATGTTTATGTGAAGGAAGAGTATTTTTTTTATAATACAGCTGGCAAGGCTCCATGTAAACACACATACAGACACAGTTAAACCATTTGGGGTCTGTGTGTGAGAGATATGCATGTTCATGTTCAGTCTCAAGGTCGAAGCTACAGTATGAATCTGTGTGTGTGTTTGTGTGCTTGTTTATTTTTTAAAAAAGACCGATAGCCAGAGAAAGTTGTTTTTCTCATGCATACTCAAGTCTGAGGTATGCAACCTGGTGCGGGAGTGTGTGAGCACACATGTGCTTAAGTGTGCACGTCTGCATACTCTGCAGGTTTAACACACTCACTTCTCCAGGAACGTACTTGAAGCAAGTTTTACCACTCATCCTTCAACACCGTGCAGCACTGGGTATTGTGCACTGGTGTGGGCAGATGTTGCCGAATTGTTGTCAGACAGCCTGATGAAGGAAACCTGTGAGTGAATGCTGCAGGACCAGTTATTATCTGCTCAGCTGTGACAATATTTACCTTCAAGATGCTTCCATAACTGAGATTTAAAGAGACATTATTCGTCTTTCAGCTTGACTGCCTTCATCCTGTAAACTTCTGTATGGATGTTAATCAAACATCCAAAATATAGCTTTGATTTGTCTCTATTAATACAAAGAGGGGGTATTATTTCTCAACAGTCCACTTCAAAACAATAGCTCTGTTTCAGGAATAAAACTAAAATGAAACCTCTCCAGATTCAGAAAATTAAAAAAGGGATCTTATTATCTCCTGCATGTCAACAACCTTCTCAAAAATAAAACCAAGGGGGAATAAAACTACATCTTTTGGATTATGAAGAGGGGCTGAGATCAACAGGAGTCGGATTAGAGTTGGAATAATGAATAAAAAGTTTGTAACTCACTGGTCTTAAGTATCTCTGATGTACTGAGCTTTGAGGACTCAGCCTAATGTGTGTGTGAGTGTGTGTGCTCTCCTGGTTCAGCTTGGTGTATAAGGCTGGCACTGCCCGTTTGTCTCTACTGCTGTTACCATGACAATGCCCACCATTACAGGCCAACACCATATGGTTACTATGGTAACGCTCCATTTTTTTGGCGGATGTTGGTGAACCAGGTGTATCTGCCAGCTGGTGACGACAGGTGGATGGTGGGAGTGGGTGTGTGTGTGTGTGTGTGTGTGTTTGAGAGCAGATAAACCAGAATCATGGAGCCTCAAGGAAGAAGAAGAGCACACTAAAATACTTTTACAGGATTAGTAATTAGAGGAATTAACTTTAGGACTGAGGACATCTCTCATAGTGATAAAAAAAACTGAAGAGTGTGGACATAGCCAACAGTTGGCCATCGGGCAGAGTCTGACCATCGTCTTCCTGAGAGTCCAGCACTGTCAGGTTGGCCTGTAGCAGCTCCTGCTCTGCCAAATCTGTGTTTTGAAGCAGGGACACAGAAACACAGTGAGGAGCTGTGTTCGAAATCGTCCACTCACTCACTCACTTACTCACTATTCCCTATGTAGTGTAAATGAAATAGTGAACTACATAGGGAATGACCGAACGAGATTTCGGACACTACACTGACATTTTCTAAATGTCATAGCGTCAGTAGATGAGCCGGATATTCCTGTGACGGAAGTGGATGCGCCAAGCATCACGTAAACAAACCGGGCACTCGGGAGGATAGGTAGCAAATTTTGCAGCTGTTTACAGCCGTTAAAAGATGTAAAAAAGCTATGCTACGAACGTGTTAAAAATACTTTAACCTTTCTTACATTTATAAACGAAAGCAGCGCCAATTTGTGCCTTAGCAGCATTCTTTCTACGCTTCTTCTTCTTCGTCTTCTCTGGAAAAACACGACCGCATTGCATTGTGGTATACAGGAGTACAACGTAGGGTACATGGTATGTACACTCACATTTGCTGTGCATTGTGGGTATTTTGTAGTGCACTATATAGTGAATGAAATCAACCGCTGAGAATTTGAACAACACTACAAAATGGCGAACACACTATATAGTGCACTATATCCATGATAGGGAACGATTTCGAACACAGCTAGGGTCTGAGGGCTTCTTCAGTTGCACTTTTAGAGAAATTTGGCCACATACTCTTTAAATGAGACAGAACTGCAAAGATAAACACTTGTTGGTGATTTGCTGCTTTAGTTTTGCATAAACAAGGTAGAGGCAGTCTATTTTTATGTGTATTGTTTTACACAGAATGATGGTACGTTCACTGAAGCAAAAATTAAAGAAATGCGTCACCCATTTAAAGAAGGCTGTATGGAATACATCATGAGTGTGTGTTATGTGTTTGTTCAAGAACATCTACATGCAAAATAAAAAGATAAAATAAATAAAGGGTATGGCATTGACCTATCCTTTTGTAATGATTGGGTGCCATACAAATAAAGATTAATTGATTAATTGATTGACTGGTTGATTGATTGAACTTCATCTTCCTCCACTGGATCTCAAAAGAAATGTTTTGTAAATAAATAAATAAATAAATAAAAATAATCAACTTTCTCTTGGAACTTTTTTTTTTTAGAAACCAAGCTAACACAAACACTCCCATGGACAGAGTCAGCTGAAAGTCACCAGTTTATAGAGTTGACAGAGACATGTTTGCGTCTGTGCAGCCCTGATAGTACATTATCCATAAATGGAGGATTGTGGAATTTATATATCAGTTTGACTTTAAGACTTTATGTTGTAGTTGTTCCTGTTTTGACTGTCAGACCTACCCTGCCTCAACACTGATTGGTCCAGTTTGTATCTGCATTAAATAAATTCTATGTAACTGATGCACTGAACTAGTGCCATCATGCGTCTCCATTTGCATAGTTAACAGAAAGTAGAGCTCTGGCCTTAGCTGTGAGGTGTGACCAAACCCCAGAGGTTTGGCTTAGGTGTATCTCCCATGAAATTTCAAAAGATGTCATTAAAAAGGGCAGAAGGGGAAAAAGACACACCCTCGCTCCTTCATACCTTCTCTATCAGCTACAACAGCTTACAGGTTATGCTACCTTTGCATTCTTTATTACGGGCCAAATGTCGTAACCGGCCAATAAAAATTTACATCAAGCTACATGGGTGGTAAATGTGCTTCCGTTAAAGTTTCAAAGTCCTAATTCGTCAACCAAGCACAAGGAATTAGATGATTTATTGTTATTTGAGCAACTGAACTACACTACCCACTACCCACAATCCTATAGTGTCACAGCTATGCCCATGATTGTAGAAGCTCGTGGTTACCTGCATGCTTCTGCAGTGTGTTGCCTCTTCATATCTTTTGTTCCTTTTATTTACTGAAGAAAAGCCTCAGCAATATATCCGTTTGATAGATTAAGTCTTTTTTTGTTGCAGACAATTAAAAACATAAACATCTAGATTTCTCTCCCGGACTTACTCTTCCACTTATTTTGCTCCCCTCAGGCTTCTGTATTTGACACCCACTACCATGTTTCCTCAATGACAATAGTAATTTCTTCCAACCCTGTCACTACTTTTTGCTCTCAGTCACAGTAATAATGACAGATGAGTGCTAAGACTGTTTATATGTCACTGAAGCACAGGTATGTGTGTAGGCTGAAACCTAATGTTATGAAATGCTAAATGTCATTTGTAGCCATAAATCTGATCCTTTCACTGCTGTAGGAAGCAACAACATGTGATAATGTTTGACTTTCATTAATTACTTGTTTCAGACTGTTTGGCACTGACTTCAGGGTGTGTTTGAATGTAAATCAGACGTCATAATAAACTTTGAACTGTCTGCATAACTAGAATAACTTTACTATGATTCAGAATCAGTGTGAGTGAGTGTAATGACTGCTGCCCTGTGAAGGAAGTAAGTCTCAGTGACGTCACTGTTTGCTTTGTTTTTGCTTTCTTCAGGAACCTGTTTTACATGAATTCACTACAATATAGGGGACAGATATAAATTCTGTGAATACGTTAAAGTTTTCTGCACAGTGTGGCACCACTGTAATAGTCCTGAACATAGACTGACTACTGGCTAAGCCTATGAACACATTCACTTTCAGCAATCAACAAAAAGGCTCCCAGTTAGGTCATTCATCTCCTAGGTGTAGCTGCTGTATGGATACTGGATTTTATTTTAGTTTATTTCATACATACACACAAAAATAAATTAATCGTTAAAAACAGTGGGAAGGCAATGCAAAATAAATTAGCATGAGGGTAAATGTTTTGTGTCTGAATAGATGCAGTAAGTAGTTAAAACCTGTCAAATTAATCTATGTACAAATAAACATTCAACCCGTTATTATCTGCCTTTACCTTTGTCTGACAAAATAAGACTTTAGTAATTTAGAGAAACATTTACTTGTTGAATCTCAGTCAATCAAACTGGCCAGTTTATATAAATAAACAAGAACCATTACAGCTGCCTGTTTTTATTCCTTCACATCAGCAGAAAGGGTAAGAAACTTAGCCCTGAAGTGGTCTGACTTTGCAAATGGCAGTTAAAGCTTCAGTATGTTTTTTTTTTTTTATTTGTGCCACCGGCCCAAAAACATGACCCTGCAACATCTTATTACTGAAGCCACATGAGAGCTCATTAGACATCTGTACCCCCTTCTTGCTCTGTCTTAAATTATAGCAAGGGACACCCACTTCTCAGCCAATCAGAGCTCAGTTCAGAGACAGTGCTCTTATTGGGTCCCCTACTAAGGTATTTGTGCTTGTTATATCTAAATGAGTTTTAGCTGTTGTTTAGATTGTACACGTAATGCTAACTTTATGACGGGCTGCACATACATTAGATTAGCATAACGCTAATGGCAGCTGAAGGCACAAAAACACAGTAGATTGGTTGTGCATAGGGGAAGGGGGTGGCTAGGAGCACGACCATGGAGGGGAGGGGGGAGAAAGATTGCTTCCACTGCAGTCTCATCCAAGTTACATACCCCAGCTTTACTGACACTGCATGTTTCCTTATTATGACTATATTATGACTACTACAATGCAGCATGCTAACATATAATTCTGTAAAGGGCTAGACTCAAGGCTGCCCATAAGGGGGGGTTAGGGGAAAGCTTTCTTGGGGCCAAGCCTTTCAACACTAACACTTTTCATATCAAAGAAACAAAAAAATAATTATTTATTCATGGTGCTCCAGTAAAATGTTGCTGTTTTTGAATTTAAAACCTCTTTTCTTTAAATGCCACTGGCTTTTTTTCATAAACTAAGCATTTTATGAGGTCAGTTAAACCAAACAGGATGGTCCTCAATGCTGGACTGTGTATTTTCATTTGAGAACCAGAACAAAAATCCAGATGGCAGCAAATAGGAGATTAAAAGAGGGGATAAGTAAGGTAGGTAGGTAGGTAGGTAGGTAGGTACTTTTTTAATCCCTCGTGGGGACATTAGAGTGTCACAGCAGCTTCAATAAAAGGACACACAATTAAAAATATACAAAATCACAAAATCAATCAAAATCAACCTGGAAACAGTAAAACAAGTAAGGCAGGAAAACAAGGTAAGAGATAAGGAATCCCAACAATAAGCTGACTGAAGCCAGGTAAAGGACGTAAGTGTTGGTGAGGGGTGGGTACAGGCACTTCTGATCCAGAACAAGGGTTTACATAACTAAGGGGGTCCACACTGAGACGAGTTTAGTCGTATCCACAAAAGTTTTTTAATGTATGGGAATTTTGTCCACACAGATACAATATTTTGGGAGCCTAAAAACAAGCAGTTTTGAAACCAGGCCCCAGAGTGAATTCATTTCAAAATGGCAGCCCTTGCATTTCCATGTGTACACTGAATATGCACATTTTCAGGGGCCTGGCCACTGCTTTGTGTGGCCCTGGCGAGACTACAATACATTTACTTGGTTCAAATAGAGAGACAGATGACTGCTGATACTGAAGTGAGAAGAGCGAGAGATCAGCAGACCATAAGAGGGTTAAAAAAAAAGGCCTAACACAAATTTTTTTAGATTCATATAAAATAATTTGATGACACTTTTCTGATGTGTCCACCTTTTGGACTTAATGTGCTATAAGTAACTTTTTCACAGGACATGACTTTTAAGAATTTTATGCCTTTAATCTTCTGCAGAGGTGATGATGTGATACCGACGTTGAAAAAGTTGCCCTTAACATTTTTCATGACAAAATGGTGATAAAATGACCCCTGCGTGAATGGCAGGGAGTGTAAAGAATGTGTGAGTCTTAAACTCGGGGTCACAGGGTTTATGGCTGACATCCACAGCGGGCCAGAAAGGGCAGCAATATGAAAAATGACATCAAGCTCAGGAGCCTGTGTAAGAGTTTGCTCTTGCCAGAGGAGAGATGTGTGTGTGCCTGTAGTTTCCCCCCTGCATGTGTGTCTCTGTGTGTGCGTCTGTAAGTGTGTTGACGCGAACACTCCAAGTATGAGCGTACTGGTGTGTGTCTTTGCCTGTGGAGAGGAGACGAGGTAAATTCATATCAGAGTGTTTTTGCTACAGGGCTGTAATTATGGCAGTTTTTAATAACTATGCTTTATAATCATTTAGCACTGATGATGCACACGCACACACCGACGCAAACACACACACTTCTCTGGAGGCACTAATGAATTTAGATGTGATAGGCACTGAAGCTGAACTTAAGGGGCGGGGGGCAGAGGGAGATGGATGGATAAAGAGCGAGGGAGGCAAAGAGACAGAGAGGAGGGGAAACTTTGTTTTCATTGGAACAAAATAACCATTTATGCATGACAGCGCTGTGTGGCATTGATCATTTTTCATCTGTGTGCTCAGGAACAAACTGATCAGTGCTTAATGGATGAGAGTCTATTCTGATTTCTTGGGAAAGCAGAGGTTATAATTCCAATAATTTAATTGGGAGCCTGACCGAACAGAATTATAATTTCGAGGAGCTGCAGCCTTCGGTAATTTATAAATGAGGCATAGACTATCAAATAAATACCTATATGAAATATTTCTTTTTATATGGTAACTTGTAGCAATTTCTATTGGGTCTATTTCTGGGTCAATGACAAACAGAGTTAATGTAATAATTATTGCACAGCAAATCTTTTAAAAATGACTGTCAGGGTCTTTAATTGTTCAGCACCTTCTTGATATTCTTCCAGTGTTCTTTTCTGTCTAGTCTTCTGTTTTAAAAATATGGACGGCTGCATATCTAATTCAGTTGGCTTACATAACAATGCTGTGATGTGAGCCAAATGAAATATTGTTGTTTACAGTCAGATAGGAACCAGTGGCCTCTTTAGTCAGATAATTAATATGGCAAATTGCCTAATTCATTGGCATTCATTTCTTTAATTTCATAATTAAACTCAAGATAGTTTAATTAAAAGCCCTGTGATTGACTTGCGACCATTTAGAGTATCCAACCTCAAGCCCCATGATAGCGATCAGTCGCAACTCCCTCTGACCCCAAAATGGACAATCAGCATAGATACTGTATGCATTAATGGATGGACGAAGAATCAATATGCAACCTCCCTACCATAGTATAAAAGCTGACAGCATACAACAATGTTTACCAATGGTTTTTGTGGAGCCCTCTTGTTGTACCTCAAATGAATCCAGCCCACCAGGATCCACACGTTGTTAACAAAAGTACACAGAATTGACTCATCAGCAGATCATCACAAGACTCGACAACACTGACTGCTTCAAAACTGGTTTAATTCACATAGAATAGTCCAGGAGAAGCAGGGGAATTAATCCCTTAGAGAGCAGTAAGAGTTTCTCCTTAACACTTTTACAGTTGTTATGTCAAAGAACTACTGTATCACGTGGTTCCCTCTGTGATTACAGCTGTCAAACCCTGCAGACATTGAAAGCTTCTCTCATTTGTACGATGAGGTTTTGTTTTTTAACTTTTCTATCGTAAAAATGGTCAAATCTCTGACAAAGATGGTCATCTGTCAATGTTTATGAGACATTTGACCTTCACGCAGCTCCAAGAAGAACCAAACTCATTTTTGGCAGGTGAGCTTGCTAACAAGCATCACATAAAGCACTGTGCAACCAGTTGGAATGGCATTTGTTTAGCTAAGTGGTGGGAAAAGCAGGCTGTGACACAAGAGCCTTGTTTCCACAGAGTAGTCTGGTTTGGTTCAGTACAGTTTGGAATGGTTTGGAGCAGTTAACCCTGATATTGTTTAGGTTTCCATCTCCACCTGTACCTTCACTTGAGGATGGGGATGTGAGTCCGGAAAAGAGGGTTGTGCCAGCTATGTTATATGTTGGAAGTATGGTAGGTCAAACTGCAATGTTGTAGTTCCATAACAGCTTGATCATAGCTTTTCACTCCGGCTGATTACATTAAGCTTAAAAATGGTGAAAGGGAAGTTTGTTGATGGAGATTATCATGAAAACCAAATGCATAAGTTTCATAAACTTTTTAAGGAGGAAGCTGAAGACTCATCTGTTTAGGGAACACTTGTGCACTTAGTCAGACTCTTCTTCTATGCAGTCTTCAGTGGTAGAACCAGTCAGAGGGTTTTAGATACAGCTCTTTGTGAACAACCCAGCACTCGGTATGTTGATGCTTCTTAAGATGTTGATGTCAACGACAAACAGACATGATGATGAAGAGAGTAATAATGATGATGATATTATTGAGGTGAGTTCACAAGGTTTTTCTGCCTATTGCTTGGTTAGAAGATATAGGCACTGTCTCTAGCATTACATGGCAGCACTGTGCCCAATTGGACTTGAAGCAGTTTGTTGCAATTACTCGTGTTGTTCCCTCTGGTCTAGATTCTTGTTTGTGTTGTTCTTACTCTCAGATGTATGGCCCTTTGGACCAAAGCGTAATGGTGAAAAATCCTTCTAGTTGAGGGAGCCAACGCAATGCTAACTTCTGGATTAGCCGACAAAAACACACCTTCCCTGCACCACTCTATATTACAGTGTCAACATGAAACAATCCAAATGCAACAAGGTAACAGTTTCTCATCAGAATCGGAACAAAGCATACAAACTTAAGGTTGATAGTTTGACATAATCAACTTTTTCTACACAGATGTGGCCTTTAATCATTCACCATGACACACTAACCTGGGACACCAGATGGACTGTTCAATATATATATGAGGAATACATCTGGGAGTCCATAGAAAGTGCTAAGGAATGGGCAGAACCTTTCAAAAGCATATGCAGCAGGTGATTGGATGATCATTCTGTCCATCACATTCATTATGGGCCAATCAGATAATGTACTAGGCAGCTGTTAGTACTGTGGTTCAAAGTATACAATGTAAGCCATTTCGTAGAACAAACTCATTATTTGAGCTGTAACTTCCTGCTGGCATCTCGCTTGGAGCTCCCACCTCTTCCTGCTTTAATGGATGCTGATTTGGCCCTGCCACTTGGGCAAATGCCGTAGACTGGAGCTTGGAAAGATGGATTCACCCAATTACACACCTTGAATTCAGTGGATCCAGTTGCTGTGCAAGGTTAATGACAGTGTGCCCATGATAAAGTTATTGATTTTCTAGGCTGATGGGTCCTGAGGCCCTTTGACAGTTTAATTGGAACATAATCCTACTTAAGATGTATAGTCTTCTCTCAGCATTGACTAGACAAGGGTGAAAGCACTCATAGACCTTCAGCACCAGTGTTTTAATGTTGCTTTAAGGGTGACTGTGATCCATTTTTGTATCACGACTCTTCAAACTGAGTGGTTGTTGTGTAGTGTATCTGGATTTATGACCATTTTTTTTATAAAGCAGTGATCCTACCACCTTGACCATTTTCATGAGGTCTGCAGATGTTGATGGCCACTCCATAAGCGTACAACAGGATGCCCACTAAAATGATTTAGGCCTTGAGTCCGAGGGGGGGAAGGAGAGAGGTTTTTAGATAAATTAACCATCCTCCTCTCCTCTCCTTTCCCCTCTTCTCTTCTCGTCTCCTCATACCTCATGGGTTTCGACAGGTACTGAGTGTGGCAGAGCTGAGTGAATTGGTTGCTGAGATGGGTCATTAGCTTTTCGCCCTTGCCATCGATCTGAGGCAGAGGAGATGGGGGAGAAAGAGAAAGAGAGGGACAGACAGAGAGAGGAGGAGAGAGAGAGAGAGGAGCGTGGCTGCGCTTTTAAATTGAGACGATTGAAGAGAATCAAACAGTGAATGGAGTGCCCGCAACAGGATTGGCCAGGTTAAATGGATTAAACTGTCTAGAATGCTTTGTTTTAACTTAATGTCACAGGTCCAGTAAGTGAGTCTGATCAGTCCGCCATTTTGTGCCCCGTCCTGTGCTTTGTATTCGGTTTATTCGAAGGTACAAAATGGCATGAGTGAAATCCATAAAGGCAGTTAAGAGGATTATATTAGTCCCAGTTATCCAGACCAGCTAATCTACTGACGGAATTAATGAAGTAATTCTAATGAGAAAGAAGTCTGAGTGATATTTTAATTAATAAGTGGGACTGTTGTGATGTACTTGCTAAGACATAAATGTAAAACTGCTTAAGACTAAGAGAGGCACTTCAAAGTTTAGATAAGGATGATTCCCATGATCCCCCTCTATCCTCAAACCATTTCTCCAATTGTCTTTTTGATGTTTCGTTAAATATCACGACAACTGTTGGATGGATATACTTGAAATTGGTGATGATGTTTTTGTTCCAGGGAGGATATATGTGAATAAGGCTGGTGATAATAATGTATCATTCCATTGAGCCATGAGCCAATCAAAAATATGGATGGAGCCTTCTGTCCATACTCTGCCTCTATTTTGTTTGTATTTCTGTTGGTTTACTTTAAGCTCGCAGATACGCGCAAAACATGCAGTACCACTAAAATTCATGAGGATCAGGATTGAGGGGGGTAGCAAGCACTTCAACCAGAGCAGCAGGGCACAACTAAGAACAACACTTCCAAAGATGGAGGTCGTCTTTGCGGAAAATTTGTTTGAGCAAACAGATCATTGCAACAGAGAAGCAGAGGTCAGTCAGGGGCTGAATATTTGCTTGATGACAGTGAAGGAGAAATGAAGGTACACAGCAAATGAAGAAGAGTTACAAGTTGACTATACTCTGGATGGAGCAAATTCCCTAAACATTTACTCTCATTGGAGACAGTGTTGGTGTCAAAAACAAGTATAAAAATGATGTTTCAGGATATTAAATCCAAAGGTTTCACTGTAGGACCTTTAACGCTGAACTTTTACTCTTAACTCTGAACCTGTAAGTGACACTTGTAGAGTCAATCATCCCATCTGTTTCCCGTTGTTGGAAAAGTACCAACCAATACCACAAGCCCACCTCATGAAACTGCTGTGCAATTTTTTTTAAATATATGTGCTCTAACCAAATATGGCACCTTTATTTCAGCTTATTTACCTCATGAATATACAGTAAATAAATACAGCAATGTTTACAATTTGCAGTGTTACTAAAGAGCTAACACTTCAGTTGTCAATAAAGATACTCTGAGAGTTCTTTACAAACACTGCATGTAGTGTTGATCAAAAGTCGCACTTTTGAATGTAACAGAGTTTAAGTTATAACTCCAAATAGAGTCAGCAATTTATACTTGATGAGAGTTAAAGTACTAGCTCTGCAAAAAGAGTGAAAACAACACTGTTTGGGGAGGACCCATATAGATACTTAAGAAGTGTAAATATTCAATCTGATAGTGTTAATTTGTTTATAATCAATAACAACCACGGATAGAGAGGCCATTTTCACCTTAACATTAATGTCTGTAATGATTATAAACTTGAGAGGACTGATGTTGATTATAAAGCAGCATCTAGTTGAACTGGCTTTAAATTGGGTAATGATATTTGTTTATTGAATTTACAGTAGATTTGAAGAAGAAGTAATGTAGATTGATACAAGGATAATAATATTTCTACTCATAGATAAGTGTACATATGTCAGGAAATACAAGTATTAAATTATTAACAGATCCATGGTAACTGAACATACAGACATATGTGTATGTATAACAATGTAAAACAGAAAAAAACAAACAAAAAAATAAGACAAAAAAAGGTCAAAAGGCATTTTAGACTAAATATCTAGCGTAAAAGTAGCTGAAAATAGTGCTAGAAAATTTCTTTTATTATGTTTATTTATCAAACCAGCAACCTAACTGCTGCACCACCATGCTGCACCACCTGTGCTGCACTGACACTCAGCCAGAATCATGAAACATGATTGGTATCAGTTTCAGCTGGTCTCACAAATGAATGGTGATCAATATCTGCCACAAAAAGCCTGATAGGCACTCCTAAATATTCATATCTTTGTCCAGTTCAGTAACAAAGGATCGATGCCACGACACTGGTTTATCAGGGCAGCAACATGAGTCACCAAAGTCAAGTGTACTCATATAAGACAGCCCTGCTGAAGCAAACGTAGAGTAAAACATCGGAGGCCTCGCTGTGTCAAAGTGTTTCTGTTTGTGCCTCTGTTGCAGCTCAGTCTTTGAGTGATCTCTCACAAGCATTTCCAGCCTCTTTCTGTGTTTTGCCTAGGGTTTGTCTCCTTCCTCCTCTTGTCTCTGCGTGTTTATGGACTTTATTCCTAAAGCCCCAGGATAAGCAGAAATTTGCTTTGTGTTCACTCTGAATACACATTTAGTCTTGGTTTCTCCTACACCCTCATCCTCTTTTTGTCTCCTCTCCTCCCATCGTGGCTTTTCCTTCACTTTGCCAGTACCGTGTAATTATCCTGAAAGATGTGCTGTGTTGCTGTTTTCTTTCCTCTTCATCATTCCCACATATCTGTTAGGAGAGTGGGATGAGCTTCCTCACGTTCGCCTTAACCGTAAAACACCTCCATCCACTCTCCGCTCATCCCCTCCACCATCTTTACAATCTTAACGAGCTGTGACATCACCGCCTCGCCGTTCTAACGGACTGTGACATCACTGCGCTTGTGTTTATTGATTAAAACGCTGGCAGCCTTCAGGAAGTTGAAATAAGATCCCAATCCAATCACGGCTCAACTTAATGGCATTAGTAGCTGCCATTGGCTGGCTGGTTGCTTGGGTAACGTGATTAGCGCTAAAACAGTTTGATGTTAATGAGATTTGCTGTTATTGGTGTCTGATCAAATCACATCAGGGAGGCGTGTGCACGGACATACGCACACACCCACCTATAAGATGTGAGAGGAGACGCACACACATTTTGTAGGGTTGAGAGCTCAGCTTTTATGATTGTGAGCAGTGTTGCCAGATTTTTCCACCAAAATAGGCAAGCAGGTCCATAAAAACAAGCCCAAAACAACAAAAAAAGCTACTTTTTTTTTCTAATGTGATATATTACTTTTTCTTTGTTTGGCAGAGAAATTAACTTAAGTGTGTTTTGATTTTCATTTACATTACATTTCAATTTCACAGAGACATTTTTTCTTATTTGGCTCTTAATTTACTTCTTAAACATGCTTTTGTTTGGAGGCATGAAAGCATGGCAGAGAAGGATGGGAAAGTGCAGTAGACTCCAGGGGGATTTCTTTGAAGGGGAAAACTTGTGGTTTGTAGTTTGGATTCTAAATAAATCTTTTGTGACACCAGTCCTGGAACTTTTCTGACACACCTCGCAATCATGTATAATCACCGAAGCTCGACAGCCTGTAAACTCTTATGCAAATACAGTATGCATCCCACAATGAATACTGGTTTTATGATTTTTTTCTTGTCATGCACCCCCAAAGCCTCAATAAAATATTATACTACAGAAATTCACTGTACAAACCTGTGAAACCTGGTGATTTTTATCAGTGAATAAAGTTTAACAATAATCCCGTCCTCTAGATACTGTATCATGTTCACAAAAAAGGGGTGAAAGTAGGGCCCACTAACCTAGACCTATGAGGCCTTAAATTTAATTTAATTACATTTAAGTCAGAGTAGACATTTTAGATTAAGTTTGCAGATATTCCCTCGAAGTGTTCTTGAGATAGCCTACTGTGTTGACAGTCAAGGAATGAAAATGAGGCCCAATGATCTTGACCTTAAACATCTAAAATCTATTGAGTTAATCCTAAAGTCAAAGTGAACATTTGTGCAAAGTTTGAAGGAAGTCCCTATTGACTTTTCTGAGATGTGTTTCTAAGAAAGGGGCCAAACATAAGGCACTATGAACTTGACATTGGACCTGGGACCTCAAAGTCTAATCAGTTCGTCCTGGAGTCTAGAGGCATCTTAAAAGATAAGTTCTGCCCAATCTCAAAGTGATAGGAAATCCTTAAAGGGATAGTTCATTTTTTTTAAGTGGGGCTGTATGAGCTCCATATGGCCACTAAGTACATTAGATGCAGTAGAAAGTTCTCTCCTCTCCCTCAGTAAGCCACAATTTGTAAAAGTTTGTGACACAGAACCAGCCGCAAACAGGGAAGTATTGTACCAAATACAGCGGGTTTTTTCTCCACCTACAAGAACTTCCATAAAAAAAATAATACCACAGTTTAAAGGATAAGTTCGGTTTTTTGACACCTGGACCTTATTTTTAGGATTAAATACGCTCGCAGACTCACCCAGACAATTTTGGCAGAGCTTGGAGCCATTTTTGAACAATTTAGATCCATTCGACGGCGTTTTTCTCTCATGCCATAGTAGCAGACAGGGCCAGAAATCGAAGCCCCTAAATCAGACATTATCTGCTGCGAAACTCACTCCTCCTCTGTTGCCATTGGGGTGCAATGTCCACAACAACACCACCAGTTAGCCCCCATTCGTGGACGTGCAGTGGTTGCTTGTTCTCTGGCCAGCTGTTCGGCTCTTTCCCTCTGCATCCTCCTTTCAAATAGCTCCTCGTCGGTATATTCTGGCTCAAAACGATATGGGCATCCATTATACTCAAAGTCATCGTCAGACACTTCTACATCGGATAAATATTCCACCATGTTGCACAAAAATAGCTGTGTAGCCTAGCAACAACAGCGGCTCTACTCAGCTGCGCATGTCTGTGACATCACCAAAAGTTACCCATCCTTGTAAAGCCCCGGATGACCATAACAACGAAGTTGAGCTGACATGGTGATAACATTGGCCATTCATTTATAAAATGTAGCTGAAATGAGCAAGTTTCGCAGCAGATAATGTCTAATTTAGGGGCTTCAATTTCTGGCCCCGTCTGCTACTATGGCATGAGAGAAAAACGTCATCGGATGGATGTAAATTGCTCGAAAACGGCTCCAAGCTCTGCCAAAATTGTCTGGGTGAGTCTACGAGCAGATTTAATCCTAAAAATAAGGTCCAGGTGTCAAAAAACCGAACTTATCCTTTAACAGTGTGAATAAATCTCAAAAGCACTTATGAATTGTTGCATCCACAAACAAGGGGTGATTATAAAGCCAGATGACTTTTGACCTTGTATGTTCTAGCACTGGATCTAAAATTTACATTGCTGTATGTTTTTTAAGGGACTCCTTGATGTCTCCATAAGATATCATGTTGTGATCACGAGACCTAATGACCTAAAGCCTGGACCTCCGAAACACAAATCAGTTCATCCATTCATCAGAGTACATGTAGTGCAAAGTTTGGAGAAGATTCACTGAGTGGTCTTTAAATATTTCATCCACAAGCATGGAATGGTGATGAGGGTCCATAAACTTAACCTCTGAAGTAAAAAATCTGATCAACTCATCTCTTTAACTGAACATGACATTTATGCAAAGTTTAACATCATACCCGAAGCATTCTTAGATAACAGAAAGAACTCGGAGAGCGCAAAGGCAGCTCACATATGGCTGTTACATCTATAAGCAATAGTTCCATGATAAAGTCACCATCATAATATGATTCCTTGACCTTGAAAACCCACACCTAGCACTCAAAATCATGTTGATATCATTATTAGACAGTTCTTGAGCCAAAACGATCGTTCACTAATGGCGATTATCTGGATCACCACCAAAATCTAATTATTTCTAAGTTGGGCCATTATCAACATCTCCTGAAAATTTCAGCAAAATCTGTCTACTAGTTTTTGTGTACTTTTTATGGTGGAAATTTGACTCTGATGCATGCTTACCCTTGACATCGCAGTTACACTTCACATTTCTGTCTCACTGAACACATATGAGCTCCCATCTCACAAGGCCTAAAGACTTTCACTTCACTTCATCAGCATTTGAATGGTTTAAGTTATTTTGTGACGTCTTCCTTACAGGAGCAGAGTCACACTCATAGATGAGATAAATAACATACACATAGATTAGCTGAGCGGCACACAGATGTCTGACCTTGGTTCACACACAGTTCTAAGATATCAGCTGTTTGCGTCTAATAATTTAGAGTTGGCGCCCGGACTGTGTCTTTGGGTCTACACATGTACACACATGCACCGCTACGTGCACACACACTCCCACATTCACAGACACACTTATCCTTGAATTGCTATGCTTTACATTTGTGCACTTCTTCCTACAGCTTTAGACTTTCTCCGCAGATGATGGACTGCCCATCCGTGTTCCTTAGATTATCTCCAGACTTGCAAGCCTGTATTTTCCCTTTTGTAATAAAAACTCACAAAGGCAGTATTTGGTTCAAGATCCTTCCTTTTTCATCTTATTTCATTCTTATGGGAAGATATACAAATTTGCCATTACAATTTGGTGTCAGAAGTGTGTTTCCAGAATGAAATCGCTCCTGTTCTGGGAGATTGGTGAAAAGGCGCAAACAAAAAACTAACAGACAAACAAACAAACATATGCCTGCAAAAACATAACCTCCTTGGTGGAGGTAATGCCCCCAAGCAAGGAATGAATTTGAATAATAATAATAAAAATAATATGTTTATTTAACAGCAGCTTTCACGACACTCAAGGACACTGTACAAGATTAAAGCAACAATTAAAGCTGCAAGCAGCATTCATCGGGTCCTCGCTCTCACTCGTTTGACTTCCATTTTGAGGGTTTCATCCTTTTTTGACCCTTATAGAGGTATCACAGTTTAAGTGATGTGTTTTGTCTCCTCCTCAGACTTTATAATGGGTGTGTATTACACGTTTAATTTTCCCGCCTTCAGTGAGTCACATGATCAGCTGCACTGGCCTGTCAATCAGTGAGTGAGTACCATCATCCACCACTGAGGGAGAGTCAAATTGAGTTAAACCTTTGAAAACACCACCTCACAGATGCCACAATTTTGACAAAATCTCTCTAAAAACAAGATATTTTAATGGTAAATTTTGTCAGGAATCTATCCATGTAATTTTTAAAGCTGCAGAACTTTAGGTCTTTTGTGTAGAGGCCTGACTGCCACAGCTTATGTGGAGCTGTATCCAGCTCACCCCATTCATTTGAATGGGAGGACCTAGGAGGGCTTCTTTGAGGTTCACCAACTTTGAGGACTCCTAAGTTGGAAACCATTTGAGAAACAACAATTCCTTCACCACTTTTGATCAGGATGGCCTAATCTGTCATATGTCCGCAATTCAAGCTGATACCATTTATGGCCTTGGAGGAGAGGAGTTTTGTTTAAAGAGCAAATTTTGTGAAAAATTTTATTTTGAAAGGTAAATTGCCAGCTTCCTGTTGAAATAGGTCAGGGGTGTCAGTGTGTGATTTGTGGGGCTTGATGAGACAAACGTTTCACTGTTGGTTTGATCTCTCTACGACATTCCTACTCGCCGTGAGGGCCATTTTAGTGTGTCTAGGTGGTGCTATAGAGCACATTTTGGCATGTTGGGTGTTAATTTTTCATTTTATCACATTTTTTGCCGGATGTGGAGTGCGTGCCAATTTTAGTGAGTTTTTGACTGTGTTCAGGGGGTCAAATTAAGGTTCAAGACCGTGTTGGTGTAATAATAATAAAGAAGAAAGAAACGCTACAGGAACAAAAGACTCCCCCTTTAGCCCTAGCTAGAAGGGTCCTTTCCCTTAGGGCTCGGATCCTAATAATAAAATCAACAATGAAATCAGCAAAACGAAGACCAATTTGAAATCTGATCAGATCATCTTTGAGTCAGACTGGACATCTGTGCAAATTTTCACAAAAATACAATCAAGTGTTCTGACAATATCAGCTGCACAAGAATAGTTGGACATACAGACAAACACAGAAGTATGGACAAACAACCACAAACTTCATGCCTCTAGCTTAGCTGTCACCATTGATTTTTCTTTTTAACCAACACAGAGTAAAAGAACACAGACATGCTGGTACCAAAAGGCTTCATATTCCAGGAACAGAGAAGAAAGACTATAAAAACAGAACGATGAGTACAGGTTGGTTTTGCCCCTAAGATGAGTCAGGATGTTTATGATCCTCGCCAAACTAATACTGCAGAAGCTGCTGATTTTGAAGCACAACAGCAAACTGGAACAGAGAGCTAGAAGCAGGGGGAGATTTTTAGCCAACCCAGAATTCGACTTCAGCAGAAACATCGACAGCATCAATCTGCAGAGAGAAAAACTCCATCAATCCTTTTGGAATGGATCCACTTGGAAAGCAGGAGCTGAGAGGTAAACCAGGCCTGCGGGGGGTTACACAGGCATCCTAAGCTGTAAGATTCCCATTCCAGCCATGTAGGGTTTTTTTTTTTTCATGGATATTTTACCGCTCTCAACATCTGCTTTGAATTTTTGTACAGGCTTATAGTGTCAGATAAGTGCAGCTCAAAATATTTGACTGTATCTACTTGATGCAAGAGTTCAGTACATCAGTGCATTATATCAGCAAACCATGCAACACATACCTATGAGACTATAAAGCAGACTTCAGGATAAGAGGATGTGCACTGTGTTTGGTAATATTCAAACATCAGAGCAGGGCTGGTCAACATGGAGTTCAGCTGATCTTTGCATTCAGTCACGTGACTTGTATTTGTATTTGTTTAAAGCATTGATTGTAGCAGCAGAGCGTAGGTTGCGCTTAATATCTGCACTTCGACCTGATTGCTGCCAATTTTGCATGCAGACTTTGAGGAGTGATGGACATGTCAGAGCTGACAGATGGAGTGGTGGAAAGTTGAAAGAAAGAGCGCAGTATAAATGCAGGGCAGAGATGTTACTAAATAAATCAAATTAGGTTATTTGAATAATTTTGTACAGCAAGTGTAACCCGTACAACCATAGAGATCTGCCTGAAATGGCTCCATAACATAAAAAAACAAGGGTATTTCCAAAATGAGTTTAGGACGTCTGATTTTGCTGCAGCTATAGAAAGTAACACTATTATTTGATTTTTGCTGATAAAAGTGATGCTTAAAGAGCCTGTTTTAGGCTTTTTCAAGCTCAGAACCTGCCTGAAATGGATCATTCCCCCCTGGCCGCTCAGGATAGACCTACCAGTGCAGAATATGGACTGTAGATAGAGTGCAGAGGCTTTGAGAACATGAAGCTGAGCGGAGAACTGAGCGATCGGTCAACCAATCAGACGCGAGGGGGGGGGGAGGGGGCTTAAAGGGATCAATCAATCAATCAATCAATTAATCAATCAAAACTTTATTTGAACAACACTTTTAGTACAAAGTCCTGTATCACACAATGCTTTACATAAAAGAAGAGACATAAAATAAATAAGTAGTAGAAAATTTAATACAGTGAAAGTACAAAACCCCACTCACCCTCACAATCCACATACCGCACACACACTTACTTACACACACACACACACACACACACACACACACACACACACACACACACACACACACAAACACATGAGGAAGAGATTTTAACAGAAAACAGAATTAAAGGACTGAGGAAATGCCATCTTGAATTAAAAATGAGGAAACACAGAAGCTGAGACTAAAATGACAATAAAAAGTAATGATAACAAATTAGAGAAAATGCTACAGGACAAATAAAAAAAAAATAACTGCATAAAATAAAATTTTTAGTAATAATATAGTAAAATGAGAAAGCCAAACACTAAATGTGTAATAAAGTCTACAGAAGTAGGATAATGGAAAGAAAAACGATTAACAAAGAATAAAATTCCAAACAATAATTCTGAACTGAAATTGAGCATTAAAAAATTTAACATGGGTTAAACTAAATAAATAACTAAGATTAAATAATGATAACTATATTTAGCTAAAAAGATAGGTCTTGAGTTTGCTTTTAAAAATATGAACAGTAGGTGCTGCTCTCAGGTCTTCAGGTAGACTGTTCCACAGACGAGGGCCATGATATTGAAACGATGGTTCATATGTTTTAGTTCTAACTCTGGGTACAAATAAAAGACCACTACCTGAAGACCTGAGGGCTCTACTGGGTTCATAAGGGGAAAGCAAATTGGATAAATAAGAAGGAACAAGACCATTAAGGGATTAAAAAAAACGAATAAAAGAACCTTAAAATCAATCCTTAAAGATACAGGAAGCCAATGCAGAGACTTTAAAATGGGAGAACAAGCTCAGGCTACCAGTAAGATGCACTATTGTTGAAGGATAAAGTTACATATTTCACATAATTCACACGATTGTGTTAGTTTTACGTAAAAATGTGCCACAAACTATGTTAGTTTGCATGGATTTTGTGGAGGACAAATTTCAGAGTGCTTTATTTTTCCTCCAGGAAGTATCTGTTTTTAGAACTATTTTACAATCCAGCAAATGGCTGTGTTTTCCTGCCTGTGCACATTTATTCTTCCAATCTGCTCTATGGACTCAGAGAGACAGCAAAGTAAACTAACACTGAAACAAGTATGAGTGATTTTGACTTCAGTAATGATAACGTGTCTTTGCACAAATGTTCACTTTCACTATAGAATCAGCCGAATAGATTTTAGAGATTAAACATCAAGATCATTGGGCCTCATGTTCGTCCTTCGCTTGAAAGACATTATCTCAAGGACAGTTTGAGGAAGAACAGTGTCCAGAACAAGAAATTCAACAAGGTTCTGAAATGCATTGCCCTGTCGTACATTTGACTTAACATAGTTTCATGACTTATTTTCACGTAAAACTCACACAATTACACAAAATAACTGTACACACCAAGTGCAGTGTACCTTACAGGTAGTCTCAGCTTTTCCTTCCTAAAGGTAACACTGATGGGGGACCTTTCGGCCATTTCACTGATTATTGTCAAGTAGATGATACAACCCAACTTCACAAATACTGAACTATCCCTTTAAAGTGTCATGAGTGCCAACAGTGACTTATACCAAGGTCAGACTACATATTTTTTTCATTGGTTACAACAGTGGGACACTGGAAGAAGGAGGGTCCAGACTGAGGAAAACAAGCAAACATGTATTTAGAGAATTATCCTTTAGTTTTTCCTCTCAACTGTTATGACAATATATGTTAGCCTGAGGATAACTCACTCTGGTGCTAAGGTGCGTCTATTGTTTCTTGTTTGTTTACATCTGTTATTGTAGCACATGCAGAGCTCCCCGTGGTCTTATTGTTCAGTTCTAGATGAGTTTCTTTTTGCCATTCTTTACACGAAATAAAACAACCAGTTTTTATGGCAGACAGATCCTAAAACCTTTCGACTGTTGGGTTGGGCCATTAGCGTTAAACAAGGATACAAGTGGATCATGGGTACCCAGTGTGTGAAAACTAAAAGCTCACTTGAACATAAGTGATTGTTAACATACTCTAGCAATCATCAAATCAATATAACAATATATGAATATATTGAAAATATGAACACAAGTGGGCTCTTTAAATAGAATTCAAGATTAGCTTGTGATCAGCACACATCTTGTTGTTAATTAGTCTTACTGTAATTAATCTTTTTACTGAACATTAAATCTGGCAAATCTTTTTTAATAAGAATTAACATTTCTACTCTGTACTTCCCTGTCTCTTAAAAACTCAATATACTGTCCAGCCCTTCATTGGAAATTGAAGAATTTGAGTCCTTGGTTGGGAGACTTTACTACTTATACACACTGACTCCTCTTAATGCAATGCTCTGATCATTAAGTTTTGGATTTGATGACTGGCTCCGCAAATGGAGCAGCTCGCAACAAACTGCCAACAGGCCTGGACCCGGCTATGAATATTCATGACCGACCAACTGCAGAGACTTAATGTCCACTCGGAGCCAGCTAAATTTGTACACACATCCTTTCCTTGCAGATTCTTCCTCTGCTTATGCTTCGGTTATACAGTCCAGAAATGATTTCTTATGATTTCATCTCCAAAACAGACTTGATAAGTTCAGTCTGAGATTGAAGATGCTATGGCGGTTTAACAACAAAAGCTTTGTCTGCTCAATGACTTCCATTGATATTACTGTCATCCAGGGGCCAAATGAAGCCCAGGGCCCTTTCTTTGTTGGCCCTCAGGAAAGTCTGAAAAGTACAATTCATTTTTGTCACCATCGGAACATGAAGCTTTTGCTTACCTAATGAATAAAAACAATTAATTTCTAATCATCCTAAAGCACCAACACTCGTTAGCTTTGTGCATTTTGTTCTTGTTTTGAGGATGTAGAGATGAGTGTCGACTATCGTCTAACATTAAATTATACCACACAGATATATCATTTACCACTTATATGTGACGTGAACCTCATCAACAACAATCCCCACCAAGTTCTCCCGGTAAACTTCTGAGGAGAGCAGATTTCACAAGGTATTGCTAAGTAATCATAACTCGGGGCTACGATAGACTAACCGCCATCGTCCATGGAGAATTTCTGCAGTTTCCCAGCAGGGATCCCAGGTTGGGAGAAGAGCAAAAACTTGATTTCCCGTAAGAAAAGCTTTGAGTGACGTTCTTTGCTCCTCTTTTAAAATAGAAATTGAGTCAATTTCTGATAAAACCGCAGATATTGCCGCATCCATGGAGACCGCTTCAGAAGCAGCTATTGTTTTCAAACATGCCGTCACTTCCCGCTGTCGTCACATCTTCAGTTTCCGCCTTTCTTCCCCGATTGGGCCATCCAGCTTTTGGTCGATGAAGTCATTGGAGATTGGAGCTTGATCTGTATGATTTCAGACATTGAATCAGGCAGGTCCATCTGCTCTGCAAGGTTAAATGCCTTTATTTCGACAGTAAAAATGTGGTATGAAAAAATGTCGGGGGAGGGAATTTTTATTCATCAGAGGGCAAACCTGTCTACCACATCTAAAGATTTTGTGGACTTCAAATCTTTGGTTGTCAGAGATTTTTCACTGACATGCTGTTGAGTTACAACCAAACACATCGTGACATGGTGTTTATCCTCTGTGAAGACTTCAGAGTTCTGCAGGTGCTGGTTTGTGTCTACAAGAAGCCAAAGGAGACAGTAACAGAGAGCCTGCTTTCTGTGTCTGTGTGTAGGTGCAGGGCTCCTTCCTTCTTTGTAGGCTGAAAAATGCCAACTCCTCTTTTCACTCTTACTGATTCCCTTATAATTAATCAGCCATGCAATTATACTGCAGAATAGAGGGGGAGAATGAGAGAAAGAGAGAAAGAGGTGGGGAGACACTGGGGAGAAGCAGAAAGGGAGAGAGAGCTCAAAAACTTCTATTTGATTCTATTGTTGGGGAGAGGGAGCAGAAAAGGACGCAGACGTAAAGAGAAAGAGAAACGGAGAAAGAGCGGGTTTTTCTTGAAAGGTGATAATAAGGAGGCCTTGAAAGAACAAATGAAAATGTCATTTCTCCCCCCCTCCTCTGTCCTGCGGAGGGATAATGAGGGGAAACGGAGACAGTGAGGTGTTTCTCAACATGAAACCTTTTGTCGAAACATCTCTCCTCTCGTTTTCTTGCACTCTGACATCTTTTCCTCTCCATCCACCTTTTTCTCTCTCCCCGTCTTCCACTTGTCACCCTTTCCCTTTGTTTTGCCTTTTTCTTCCAAAGTAAAGACATGTCTTCAACCACCCACGACACCCCCTCCTCCACTTTTCTTTTCTCCCCTCCTCCGCCTGCACTCCATTATGCTGGACATTAATTCCAGGTTGTTATCGAGGCGATGGGTTTGGATTGGGCCTGAGCTGAGGCTATGTCCCTGTTCTCAGCCAATAGAAAGGTCAGCTATTATGCTAATAGAACACAGTTTGATATTAGAGGCGCTCGCTTTGTTCCACACAAGTTTCATTACTCTGGAGGAGCGCTCATTACAGGGAGCAACTCCTCACTCCAGCTCTCTTTTGTTGAGAGGATAATACATGAGGCGGGTGAGTGTAAGAACACTATGCTTGCTTTGAATAACACTGCTGAGGTGCCCTTCAGCAAAGTAATTACCATGTGACTTCCCTGCATGTTCTGCTTTAAAGTCGACAAATATGGCCACTTGCTCTGAGGGCCAATGGGTCAGGATATGAGACTGTCTGTGCAACTGTAGCTTCGCTGGTTACACATCTTTCCTAACCTGACAAAACAGGTGGACCATTCAAAACATTTCACTAGTCCACCTGGACAACAGCCCATAGAAACTGTTTAGAAGAACTTTGAGGAGCATAAGGTAGGTGATTGGACAACCGTTAAAGTTCATTACAAGCCAATCAGGTAACGTAATGGATGTGCACTACAACCACAGTGTGAAGCACAAAGCCACTTCATAAAACAAATTCTTGCCAAAACATTTTAGATGTGAAGCAAAAACATCCTTTCTATTGAGGGGGCATTTACACAACAATGAAAACACCTGAAAATGGAGAGTCTTTGTTGCATTTGCGTCACCTGTTTACACAAAAACAGTGCCCAGAGTGCCTGAACCCGCAAACTTTTGAAAGCAGGGTCCAGATTTAAAAGTTCTGAAAACGTTTTCATATCTGTCTCTGTCTTAACAGGAATCAGTGTTGTCAGGGAAAACGTTGACGCAGTACTCTTTCAGATAAAGGTAGCACAAGCACCAAGGAGCAACAATAATAACAGCTATGGCCAACTACTGAGCAACATGTGTGCTGCTTACTGTGCTCAGTTTGTTATCGCTCCTACAACAAAATGTGGATTTTTTGCGACAATACTCCGACCAGCGAAGACACAACAGTAAAGTTTGTCTTCACCAGAAAGCGTTATGCGCAAACGCGTATAGTAACACCGCTGTTTCATTACAAACCTAAATCGCCAACTAGTGGCCTGGCATGTTTGCTACCGCGTTTTCAATCATTCTTGAGGATCTGTTTGACCCCACATCATTTTCACACCGTCTCTGAGTGAACATGGAGTGCTTTTTTAAAAAGCAAAGGAAACACCTTTCCATTTTTGGTGACAACGTTGTCATGTAAACGGGGCCTGAGAAGTGCTTTCATAGTCAGAGAGACCTCTTTAAACACTGTCAAAAATGGTTAATGTGTTTTGTTCAGGTAACACAATTGCAAGCGAAGTATTTTAGTAACGATAAAGAAACGTGTTGCTACATTCTTGCTTCTTTGCATATGTAGCTGTCAGAGGGCTTTAGTGGTCAATGGAAGAATGACTAAAAAAGTGCATAATCCAATAAAAATTGCTACTCAGGAAAAACTCATAATCACACCATATGACCCAGGAGGAATATTTTTTCCTTATATCTGTAGACTTAATATATCTCAAACCAGTCTTTTCATTCTCCTCCAACTTCTGGCATTTTTTCCTCAGAGAACTGCTGCTCACTGGATATTTTGATTTTTTAAAACCATTCTCTGTAAACTAGAGATGGTTGTGCACCAAAATCCCGGTGCATCAGAAATTTCTGAAATTCTCAGGTCAGCCTATCTGACACAAGCAACCATGCTATGTTCAAGTTCACTTAAATCACCCTTCTTTATATTCTGATGCTCAGTTTGAACTTCACAATGTCTATGTGCCCAAACACATTGTGTTGATGCCGTGTGATTGGCTGGCTAGCTAGCTATGTTCACAAGAAGCTGAATGGGTGTACCTAATGAAGTGACCTTTGAGAATAAATCAGCTGCGATAAGAGTAAAATGTAAATTCTTTATTAAACCTACAATGAGAAAACAGCATCTCAATGATCCCACAGAACAGTTGCTTAGTGACCACAAATTTGTCATGCTCTCATTTGAAATCAATCACTTGTATGGACTTTTCTATAAGTGTTACAGCCACTAACCCAGGTTGGCACTCAGCTCTGCATCAGTTCCTTTGAGTCTGATTCACACTGTAAGTGACAACCGCTGATAAATCTGTCATCTTCAGTGAAAGGTGAGAGCCGAGCCGTGGGCTGCCCGGCAGGCAGAGCAGGAAACGGGCTCGGTCTCATAAAACAGCTGTGAAACTGCAGGTGAGCCATGTCGAGCTTTTTGAGTCAGTCTAGACTCGCTGTGCTTGACCAGTAATGTGACAGCTCTGATTCCTCTGTCAGAGAAGAAAAAGAAACACACACTGTGAGTGGTTTTAGTCGGATGTGGGCTGTAGCAAATGTCAGAGTAATGGCCCTAATAGGTCTTGTTCTTTTTCTTGTCTGCACATGAAGTCCAGCTGGACATATGCAAAGGCCAATGTTGTTCCCTCTCTGAAGAGACAGTTACTTTCTACAGGGTGTTTTTATATCTGGAAAGGCTGATCATTTTAACAGGACAGCAACACGGGCACATATGCTGTTGATAACAATCAGTCTGATTCTTTTAAAACAATAAAATCTGAGGCAGAGTTATGTTACAAATTCAATTTGAAGAAATGTGCTAAAAAAGATAAGATGTGTGACTATTTCAGTTTGGTAGTGTACTTTTAAAAGTCCTCATTCATTCATGTCCTACACCGTTTATCCCAGCTGTGATTGGACGAGAGGCGGGGTACACTCTGAACCAGTCACCAGCCAATCACAGGGCCACATGGAGAGATGGGCAACCATTCACGTTCACACTCATACCTAAGGGCAAACTTGAGTCACCAATCATCCTTATGAGCAGGTTGTTCTTTTTAGTAATAATAATACATTTTATTTAAAAGTGCCTTTCATGACCCTCAAGGACACTGTACAAGAAAACAATAATAAAATCAACAATAGAACAATAAAATCAGCAAACCACAACAGACAATGACAGGTAAGGGGATGTTAAATGGAGTATGTAGTCCCGAACAGGTGGGTTTCAAGTCTGGATTTGAAGAGGGGCAGGGCAGTTTAAATTTCGGAGGTCCGGTGGCAGAGAGCACCAGAGCAGGGGAGCAGAGCGACTAAAGGCCCTGCTCCCCAGGGTGCTGAGGCGGGCACAGTGAGGTGGATGGAGGAGGAGCGGGCTGGAGTGGTGATGTGGAGGAGGTCGGACAGATATGGAGGGGCGAGGCTGTGGATGGCTTCGAAGGTGTACAGGAGAAGTTTGAACTCAATTCTATGCTTGACCGGGAACCAGTGGAGGTGCTGTAGGATGTGGGTGATGTGATGGTGTGATAGGTTTTGGTGTATGGGAGGAAGCAGGAGTGCCCAGAGATAACCCACGCATGCACGGAAAAACATGCAAATTCCACACAGAAAGGCCCTGCCCGACCCAGGGATCTAACCAGCAACCTTCTTGCTGTGAGGCACATGCACTACCTGCTGCACCACTTGCCTTGGATAGAAGCCTTATTGAACACTAAAAAACTTGACTGCCACAATCACAGTAACCTACCACAGGACCTGCCTGATTCAATGTCTATAAACAGGCATGTGTATAAACATGCAAGAACCAATCTGGGGCCCATTATGGGGCCTTTCAGGGGCCCGACCATGTCTGTGGGCAGCCCTGATCACGGGGAGGGGTTGGCAATATTCTGGGAGTAGAGTGTATCACAGTATATTGCAAAACCACATGAATGATTTTTTTCTGAATAGATAGTCTATCTTTTTGGTTATTTCCAACAGGTGGATCCAGCTGCACTGCAAATTTATTGAAGGCCGGGATGCTGGTCTGGCAGAGTGGTAAGCAATCATGCACGACCCACATATATGCTTCTGCTGGCTCGGGTTCGAATCCAGCCTGTGGCCAGTTTACAGAGTGTCCTTCCCATACTCTCTATCGCCCCCTTTCACTGTGTCTCTCCTGTCAGAAAAGACACAAAATGCCCCCCCGACACACAAAAAAGAAAAAAAAAAAAAATTCATTGAGGTGGAGCCTGCTCTAAAATTTTCAAAAAAATTACAGGAGAGCATATGTGAAAAAAAAACCATTTGACTGCAACATCTCCATGAGTTTTAGTCTTCAGGACGTTTATACTTAAATTTACAATTGCTAGTTTTTGCCAGTAAGTGGAAGCCAAGCTAAAACTCTGCTCTTCTCCACCCTGTGTTCCCGCAGAGAAACAGGGATGTTTCAGAAGGGGCTGCGTGGATCTGCAGGCGACACACTGCTTATCGTCGGAGAAAGACTTCTGGAGGATCGTGTTAGGGAGCCGTGGGGGGGCTGAGGCCAGCTGGACCAGACTGATCAGAGAGCAACGAAACACACCCAGGAATCAGACAAGACTATTACCCAAAGATAGAGGGGCTTTGAATGTGTGTGCGACTCTGTATTGGTCTTATTTCTCATTTTGTCTACAATGTGTGTGTTTCTGTGTGTGCGTGAGTCTATGGGGAGAGCAGATGGGAGGTTGAGGAATCAGTAAATTAATCCTCAACACATCACAGAGCGCTAATTACTGATTAATAACCACTGGACTGCTCTCGCTGTCGACATTTTTTTTCCCTTCTTACACACATAAACAAACATGGATACAGGTTTATGAGGGTGTGTTTTGTATGTGATCAATTTAACAGAGAATTTCTGCTGTTAGAGAATAACTAGGATTTCTGCCTGGTGCTTATATCATCCACAATTCTTGACTTTTGACCTATGCCATCTAAAATCTAATTAGTTCATCCGTGATGCCGAGTGACCCTGGCCTTGACCTCCAAAATAAACAGCTCATCCCATTGTTGCAAGGGATGAACACGAGACCTGTTGACCTTTGGCTGTCTAAGACCGGCAAAATCTAATCAGCTAATCCTTCAGTCAAATTGAACATTTATGCAAATTTTGGAAAAAAAATACCCAGCAAAGCTCTTAAGATATAGTGTTCCCTTGCAACATGATGAACATGATGTACAGAAATCTCTAACATCAAAATTTAATCAGTTCACTCTTGAATCAGAGTGGACATTAGTGCACAAGTATAAAAAAAACCCTCACAGTATTCTTAAAGTAAGGAGAACAATGGAGCTCGGTGACCTTTGACCTCTAAAATGAATGCGTTCATGCTTGGGATGGAGTGGACCAGGCAGCAACTTCCAGGGCTGAAAAAGGAGGCCCATGCTGAAGTGCCAAGAGCTGTAGTTCCTTATGTGTCCACTTGAGGCTGACTGCAGGAACCCTGGAAGTGTTATGATTATGTACAGAAAAGGACCGTTTTTATGCCTAAAATAAACATATTCAGAGCCTGGTTCAATGAATAAGGGAACAAATTGATCCCCTCATTGGCTCCGTCTCCAGAGGTAGTAACAGAGTCGTGATATTGGAGTGAGGGAAACAGTCACAGAGGGAGACAGTGTCTCTGCCTTTGAGTGCATGCCACACACATCCAATCTGTAGTTTGGTGCATAGCTGTCAAGTCTCCCATTTTGGCTGGGAAACTACCGTATTTTACCCCTCTTTCCTGCCGTCCTATTAGTATTAGTATTTTCCCGTAAATTTCCAGTATAATAATATAATAATACAAAAATCATTCCTCTGCCTCTCCAAACTGAACTCTGTCACTCGCCTCGCGGGGATGAGGCGGTAATGCACCAAAGTGATGGATGCCAACTCTGCCGTAAAACCAAAGAAGAAGAACAAGCCTCGCGAGAACCACCACCTGCAGTAGCCTGGGGGGCAGTTCTCGCGAGGTTAGTGCCAACAGCGGGAACAAACCAAGAAAAACAAAGGAGAGATGCATGGATGAGATGAAGAAGGCATTCCTGCCAAGTATGTAATGAAAACAAAATGTAAATGTTTAACTTAAAGACAAGCAATTTGAAATAAACAGTAAATATGTAATGTGCTGACTTGTATATGAACTGAAAATATGTAAAATAAATAATTGTTTCATATAACCTTTTGGTTCTGTTTTTCATTTAGGCATATTATAATGTAGGAATGTTCACAGCATTTCAGTGTCAACAAATGTCAGATTCTGATCACCTAATTGTAGTTAGTAAGTGGTTGACGAGTGGTTAATTTTAGATTTCTTGTACACCTGTCTTAAAATGTAAAGGATACTGGAGTTCGGTTGGGGTGGTGGGATGGCTTGCAGCTGGCGCCGGAAAATTTTCCTCATTTTCAAATCCAAAACTTGACAGGTATGGTTTGCTGTAAATTGTGAATTGACACAGATATTACAGCCCTGTGAAATTAATGTGATTGTCTCAAATGTAAATATAATGGAGCCTCGTTGCAATGCTTTTGCACAAAGGCACTGTGAGTTGGGCTTCATTCTCTCCAATTGGTGTGTGTTGGTTATGCCATCCAGCCCCATCAAGCAGCACTTTTCAAAGCCGTTATATTAGCCTTTAGCTACAATCAAGAAACAGGAAAGGAAGTATCGCCTTACCCAGTGGATGATCTAGATACAGCTAGGATGATGAGCAAAGTTACCAGCTCAATTCTTAGGTCTAAAACTACAGATATGATATGAAAACATCCGTCCAGAAGCACTGGATCTTTGGACAAATACAAAGCTGTTTATATTCAAAAGAAATGTTCAAAGGTTTAAGAAAAATCCTACATCTGTCTTAATATTTATCCTGTTCACAAGCAACAGATGAGTCTAGGGAACAGAGACCTTTGACCAGTGACCTCTTAAATCTGATCAGTTTATCTCTGAGTTAAACTGGACATGTACTGTATGCATGGCGACACGGTGGCACTGCGGTAGTGTAGCATTGTAGAAATATTAGTGACTCTAAATTGCCTTTAGGCATGGGTGAGTATGTTAATGGTTGTCTACGTGGCCCTGCAATTAGCTGGTGATCAGCCAGGGTATGCCCTGTCTCTCACCCAAGGTCAGATGGGATAGGCTTCAGCCCCTTGTGACCCCAAAAAGGATAAGCAGTGTAGATGATGAATGGATGTACTGTAAGCAAAGTTTGAAAATAATCCCTCAAAATGTCCTAGAGGTACTACATTTAACAGGAAATGATGTATGGACGGACTGATGGACAACCTGAAAGCATGATGCCCCCTGCCCTGGCTGTTGCTGGTGCAGAAGCAAAGGCGAGGGGCTGCAAGGCTGGAAGAGAAAGAGGGAGAGAGAGGGAGAGAGAGAGGGTGGGATGTGGGGATGCAGAGGGAATGCAAGTCTATTGTCTTTTCATCATAGAGCGCTCATTGTTTCTAATCCACTTACGCACACTGGGGTAACTGACACACATAAACACACACACACAGACACTACACATACTGTTTCAATTTAGGCATTTAGCAGGCAACATGCAAACAGCACACACACACACACACACAAACACAAAAACAAATCCCATACTGGGCTAAGTCTAATTGTTTCACTGTCTGGCGTTACACTGGAGAGGATTCATATTTATCTCTGCAGGAATACCGTCAGCCAGTTCTCATTCCCCAACACTACAAACGGGCAGCTTAGCTTGAGGCCCTGTGATTCAAACCTCACATACTCTCAAAAACGTACGGCTCTCCTGAAAAAGCCTGAACATAAAGCAGGTTGATTGCAAATGCGTCACAAGTAGAATTTCCTGTGGTTGAGTGAGTACTTCCTGTAGTTGGCTTTGGGATAATATTCTTTTGATCAAACTGTCAATGACAATGCAGTTTATAGGAGACTTAGCTGTAATTTCTATTCCTCTAAAATTATAGTATGGGACAGACTTATACACTGGAAATTATGAGCTGTGTGCCATTATGTCAAGACAGGACAGACGATGTACAGTATACTTTGGTGCCAGGGCTTGTTAGTAGGATGCAAGGCTCTGTCAGCTTTGAGGCTGTCAAATTAAGCCTGATTCATGCTGACTTTTCGAGCCATAACATTTACGCCCTCCACTGTGAACATCTTGGAGTTTCTCTCTTTGTGTGTACGTCGGGACATGCGCCATGTTGCATGCATCAAAGCTGCATGAACTGACACAGATATTAAGGTAGAACTTGGGTGTGGGAAGTGGTAATTACGTCACATCCTACTTAAATGCATTCCACATATGCGCTAAAGTTGATTTTTACACAAACCCAGAGCTGGTTTTCTGGATTAGGGATTTCCTATCCTGTCATCCACAGAGGGTCCGTGTTGGTGTGGTTGCCCTCAAGGCTGTGCTCTTTCTCCTGTTTTGTTTTTCTCTGTTTACAAACAAATTTAAGATTAATGATAGAAACTGTATTTTAATTAAGTCTGCTGACAACATGGCTCTTGCTGGACTTTTGCAAAAAAAAGAAGATTCTATAGGTGAAAGTGTTAATTTGTCCCAAGCAAAGACCCTGGAGACATGCTGCTCCTCAAGCCAGACAGAAATAAATGTAGCCCAAACAAATGAATTATCTGTGCAAAACAAAGATCTTAAAATAGAGAAACTGTCTTGGCACAGTCCTGGACAGCCAGCTTAGTGTTTCTGAAAACACGGAGTGCATTTTTAAGAAATGCTCACAGAGAATTTATCTTCCCAGAAAACTCAGTGGCCTTGGTATCAGTCAGCAAGTCATTAAGCTTGTGTACAAATTCATTGTTGAGTGTCCTGGCTTACAATCTTCCTGCCTGGTACGATCACTTGAATTTTAGGCTAAAGGACAAACTTGATAAGATTGTTTGAATGGACGGGCAAATAGTGGGCAAATCACAAAAAAAAAACACGACTCAACTTTTTCACTGACAGGACAGGAAAGAAAGCAAGGAATATCCTAGCAGATAGTTCTCATCCTCTTTCTGACCAGTTTGAGCCTCTGAGCTCACAGAGTCCTCTCTGGCGACTAAAAATGTTTTTACAAAGTCAGTCATTCACAGTGGTGAAAGCATTCTTAACCTCACTGAATAACTGATGAGATCCAAACCAATGTGAACTGTTTTTATGTTTTTAGAGTGTATTATTGTTTTAGTGTGTATGCTGATCTGTATGTCTGTATAGTATTAAATAGTATATAATAGTATATAATATTAGTATCTGGAGATCCAAAGGCAAATTTTCATTTAAGGTGGACAATAAAGACTTTTTAAGATTCTATTCTATTCTATTCTAGTCTAGTCTAACTTCTATCTTAAGGTAGCCCAACTTCCCAGTAGGAAATTCCAACCAAAAAAGGGGCATTTCCAGTGATGTAATCAAATTGCAACTTGGAGAATCCATCTTTATGAAATCAACAAGAACCCACAGAGAGAGAGAATACAGGTGGATCAGAGGTACGCCATATAAGCTGTGGGAAAAAAATCAATATGGTGATTATTGTTGTCTTTCCTTCCTCGATATGATTATCGATTTGCTGGCACCAAATATCAATATTTTAATTAATAAAATATGGCGCTCTAAACATGCTGTATGTCCCTGTTGGTTTATCTTCCTGAGATGCTACTTGATGGCTCCTCAAGGGGGCGCTCCACACTTGAATGAAAATTACCAGCCGAAGAAGAGAAAATTTACGGAGTAGAAATGTCAGACATCAGCACCAAGAAAATTACACTGAAGGATGCCCTAGCTACTTATAAATCCAAAGTATGGTTACACTTCAGCTCCTACAACATTGCAGGGACAGACAGAATTGATTATTGTGACACATTGTTGCATTTTTTTTTTTTTTTTTTGCAGTGAATCGATTATCGCAGAAACACTGCATCGTCATTATACCGTTATTGTGGACCACGAACCGTGTATTGTATAGTGAGGTACCACATGATTCCCATCCCTACTCCATATGTTAAAACTAAAAACTTGATTTTTTTTTAACTGTGTAAATGTAAACATATCCTAGCAGTCATTAAATTGAACATATAAACCAGAGATAAAGGGAAAAATGGCTCTTTAAGTCACAAGGGATAATAAACATATTCTATTTTTTATATTTAGGAAAGTTATTGGATAATAACTCTGTCACCTATACAGCCTGCTGACAGGTTTTTGCCTATATGTCCTCCTCGCTTTATGTCAAAGAGACCAGCAGCTCTGTCCCCTGAATCTCTGTGTCCCTTTAAGAGGGACAGTAAGCGCTGGATGGTCTGAAAACTCTGCACTCATTACTCAACATAATGGACAGACGGAAAGAGAGGGGGAGGAAGACATAGAGAATGCGAGTGAACGTGTCCCACACTTGATCATGCAATATTACCGCTCTAATAGATAAAGTCAAAAATGCTGAGTTGTGGTTTTCCCACCTCTCTGCTGGACCATCTATCTCACTAACTGCTGCAGCCAGAAGAAGCTGCTATTTCTACAGGAAATTACCATAGAGCCTTTAGTTCCCTTTGGACTGACCACATTAGCCTTATCTCCAGCAGAAACGGCAGAGATATTCCCACTGAAGCTCTCAGATGTACGCTCTATATTCCCACTGTGGCTTTTCATTTGCAGAAAATAAAAGTTTAATTGAAAAGTTTCAGGGTGCTTTGTGCCGTGATTAAATCCTCTGACCCCTGTGAGAACCCACAAACCAAGAAACTCATTCATAAATGTAGATTGTTAGAAATTCAGTCATTCTTTTAGCTGAAATGGATCTATTATTTATTGAGTTTTGTATGATTTTGTGTGTTTCTTGTTGTAACTGTGTGTTGTGCCACTGTTTGTCAGGTCTGCCTTGAAAAAGAGATCTCTGATCTTAATGGGACTAACCTGGCTTAAAGAGAATAGACACACTTTAGAATACTATTATTAAAAAAGGTGCCTCCTTTTCACTCAGCAGCAGAAAAATGTAAAGGCTCTCTCACTCTTTGGAGGTTATAACCTCAGAGAACATTTCACAATCTCCTCATTTCAACTAGGAAGCTGAGAGCAGCAATATATTACATTAATTGATCTGGAGGTAATTCAATGGGGATGAAGATTTTTAATGCTTCTGCTGAATTCTGCAATTCACTTCATTTCAGGGTTTTGTTATAAAGAATGATTCAAACTTTTTTTTACAAAAGAAAAAACATCCCATTATCTTCTGACTCCTATCAAAAATGATTATCCAAAGATGTACTTGAACTTTTCAGGCATGACGAGTAGAACAAAACTTATCAAATGATGAAGAAAATCATCAGTGTGGACTGGTACCGGGCCTTAGAGAAATAAATATGATTAATTTACTCTTTTTTGAATAACTGAGATCCAAAGGGTGTTTCAGTTTGAAAGAGTGACCAGTTCCCCTGCGTAGCTTGTCTGCACAGAGGTTACACACAAGCTTTCTGACTCTATCACCACTGTGATAGTAAAAAAAGTAAGACCCCAGATAAACTCAGTGCTATACCTCACTTCATGAACTCTTCCATGTGTGCTCTGGACGTAGATGTATTTGAATCTGCACGATGTCTGTGATTGGACACTCAAGGCATATGTGGGCGCTCAACTTCATGATTTGAAGTAGTTTTATTAGTTACCATGCCAAATAGTGACTTCCAGTCAACTGTGTTCTTTACTGTCATTATTAATCAGCTGATGACAGTAGAGTGAGTCCTCATGATTCTCATTATTGGGGTTAAGAAAGAAGCCCATGGTTCACTCGGATCCTGTGTTATGGTGAGTTATACTACCCACGTTATAACTGAAAGCTTCACAGCAACAGCCGATGCTCAGGTCAGACCACACCAGGGGGGTCCAAACTATGGCTCTGGGGCCAACTGCAGCCAGTGGGTCATATTTAATCAGCCAAAAACAATATCTGAAAGGGTAAAACCGACTATGGTCTTCATCAGACTATGAAGTTAGTGACCGACTGATGAGAATAAACAAATGGACTATAACAGCAATGATATAAATTTCACTTATTTGCTCTGCTGTTTGCCCTGTATCAAGATTTACATTAATCAGACCTAAAAAATTTGGTGATTTGTGTTAAAAATGGTTGAACAAACTTCTAGAGGGTTGGATATCAGCTAAAAATATAAAGATCTAGAATCTCATTTATTCAGTCTGGCTTTTTTTTTTTGCTGTACTTTAGTGTTGTTATGGCTGCAATTGAAAAGTATGACTTCTTACCTTATTTGATCGAAAAAAAAATTCTGGATGCACTTTCTGATGACCAAAGTCTAAACACTTCTCCCTTTTGTTTTATCAAAATCTGTCAAGGACTTTCTCGTTTTCTTGCTCACCAACGGATGGACAGACAAACAGGAAAACAAATAAACAAAACAGACAAACAGGAAAACAAAACAAACAGACAAACAGGAAAAAGCTGGCAAAAGCATGTTACCTCTTTGGTGGATGTAGTAAAGTTTTATTGATTGATTGATCAGAAAGCACTAAGATTCCTGTGTTTGATAGCTTCATGCAGTTTGCTCTTGTTGTGTGCCTAAATGTAGTGATGAGCTGTTAGCATTTCCCCTCTCTACTGCATGGTGGCTTACACTCATTAGGTACAGCATGGTTCTGGTGTTGGCCAGAGCCAACCAGACCCCCCCAAAAGCCCATAAGAATTTGCCTTTTTATTTCTCATTCCCACACACACACGGATCATCCTGCATCCTGCTGTTGAACCAAAACAGACCAACAGCTGCTGAGAACCAATATCACTAATGATGGCCACATAATTTACGACACACACACAAACCAGACCTGGTTACTAATCAGTACAACATGTGTGCTGTTGTGGTTAGCACATGTCCCGTTCAGTATATGTGTGTGAGAGATGTGGGTCACTGTGTGTGATCTGTGTCTGATGACATTAATTTTAATCATCATCTGTCTGTCCTCACCACAGCTGCTACAGCAGGAACACAAAACTAGACTGAGTTTTACCAGATATGCGACTTTCAGTTTTATATGTGAGCTGCAGGATTAATAAAAACGTGGATTTGAAATAAGTACATGCATTGTACACCGATATTTTTCATGTTCTAAATAAAAGCAGGAAAAAAGAACAAGTAATGGATGTATTCCTGCAGTAGACACCCATGACTAATGAGAGCTAAAGAGCTTCTTAAGTAGATCTGGAGTATGAACTGCAGCTCTCGCTGAGGATGGATAATTTTTTATACTGTGAGCTGAGAAGCTCAGAGGAGCAGCACTGAGAGCAGGGTGATACAAAGTTTGGAAAAAAAGGAGATTCATGATAATAGCTTAAATAATCGTGTGAATTTCCTCTATACATTGGTCACAAAGGCATTCATATTTGTCTCTCTTCAAGGAAAAAATGAGGTGAAGTGACCCAATTCAGTATAGTTGATATGGTGAAATATTAGCAACATGGAATTCTTTATTTCAGTGCCATTTGCATCAGTATTGACATTTACAGAGCTTCAGCAAGAGTGGGTAATGATATTTAAATATTCAAAGAGTTATTAAATCAATAGTCCAACATGCAGCTATTTTCCCAACTTGAAACTAACCATCCATCCTTTATACTGCTTGTCGATTTCGGGGTGGCAGGGATCTGGAGCCTATCCCATCTGATATTAGGCGAGAGACAGGGAACTCAGTGGACTGGTTGCCAGCCATTGCAGGGCCACATAAAGAGACAGACAACCATTCACAGACTCACCAACACTAAAAGGCAATTTAAAGTCTCCAGTTACCTACTGATGTGTATGTTTTTTGGTCTGTGCTAGGAAATTGGCGTGCCTGTAGAGTAACCCACATATGAACAGGGAGATCATGCAAACACCACACAGACCAACTCGGGATTCGAACCATAAACCCTCTTGCTAACTTCAAACTACTGTATATTTATTATTTTATTATTGCCGCCTGGTTTTAATGCAGCATCTCAAGGACTGGAGCAGTAGCACAACTAAAAACTGTTGGCTAATTGTAATTTAATAAATTAAAAAAATTAAAAAAAAATCAGTAATCTCCATTCATACTGTAACAGACTGTCCTGTGTTTGATTTAACAGCATCTGGAAGGCTGTCCCACAGCAGGAAGGCAGACCCGCACAACCGTGTAGGGAGAATCCTCACCAACTCCCCGCCGCTATCCCACTGCTGCCACCAATGTAGCCGAGTGTTCTGGGTCCGCCTAACTGTATACTGGTTTATAATAAAATAATAAACGCCAGGAGCCAGAGTGAACGTCAGCCCAAAGCTTCCACGTTTTAATCAGAGAACACCACCAAACAGCACCACCGTGCGCCAACTTTACGGCACCTCTAAGGGAACTCCCCAGGGACATAATACAAAAAAAGCAATAGCCTAAATCAAACACAGGACAGTCTGTTACAATACTAAAAAAAAATACCTTGGCTTCTCCTAACCCAAGCAATTATCTTTTTTTGTTTTACAACAGTGTTAGTTATATCAGCTTTGACATTAATTCTGTTAGATTTATAGAGCAGTATTGCAAACCAAATTTAAGTAAATTAACTTTTTTGAGTTGTTACATCGATTTTAAACATTTACATGAAAATGTCCTGTTGTACAAATCATTAAAATTCAAGTAAGTCTTTTTTTTTCAGTCGCTGCTATAATTTAGCTTTGAAAGCCATTAGCTTGTCTAAAGAAACAGCAAAACATATTAGATTGAGGAGGGAAAGTTTACCGCCTTTTTCATGTTTTTAAATTAACCCCTTAAAGCCTGTTGTATCATATTTGATACATAACGGTGACGGAGCGGCCCCGTCCCTGAGTGAAGATAGAGTGCTCCCACACACACACACACACACTATACGCGACCGGCACACGCTACACGTCAGACTTTGCCTGTTCCTCTCCGGTCCACCGCAGCGGTCACTTTTTGTCAGTTGGATTCACCACCCTACAGGTTTTGTAGTACACACGAGGGTGCACACTCGCCATACCACACACACATTCATACATACATACCACATAAACACTCCACTCACCACAGACGCCAAGTCGTCCTCCCGCTGCCCCTTCCCCGATGCACCTTCAGCCAAACAGAGGCGCACCTACTTCCGGGGTTTTAAAGGGCACTTGGCGGGAAAATGGCCCCCACATGTGTTTAACCTAATTATGTGTTTTTTCTGCAGTAAGGGAGGCTGACAAAAACATTTGAATAGGGGGGAAAAGATAATGGGAATATTTCTTATTTAACGAATGGGTTCAAAGGCATTTTTGAATGTTTATATGTGAAAGAAATGCTTATTTTGTGCTTGATTATTGTTTTTGTCAACGCCCACTAGGAGGGGCTTATGATTTAAAATGGCAGCCATTTTGGCCATGTGTGTGGAGAACTGCTTTGGGTGCAGCAGGAGGGATGCAGTAGTCATCACCAGAATAAGACTAGGACACCTAGGGCTTAGAAGTGGTCTGTGAATGTGGACAAGCAGAGACTGTAACGCATGTAATTTTACACTGCAGGAGATACTCATCTCAAAGGAGAAAACTTTTCAGGAATCTGGGAGCAGCTGGAGAGACTGTTTTTTATATGCATACACTGCTGAATCTGGAGGACTGGAACTGTATGAAGATGCTACTGCAGTATCTACATTCCATTGGAATATACAACAGAATATGATTAAGCGATAACAGAACTCTCTAGGAACCAGTAGAGGGCAGCAATACGCCTTGGATGCGTCTAGACTGCCAAAACCAAAGAAGAAGATGTGTGTGGAGAGTTGGGAGTACAGGCAGGTACATGAGCACAGAGAACCATTGAGTGTGAGTGGTTTTGATAAGGTCTGTGTTGCTGTTTTTTTTGTTTTTGCTGACTTTGGAGGTTGTTGAAGAATCCAGTGCAGCCATTGCTGATTTTTTGTACATAGCTTTTGTAAAAAAAAAAAAAATTTCTCGCTGGCACCTGTATATATTTTTTGACACTGTTGGGAGATTGGTGAGTAAAAACTGTGAAAACGTACCTTCCTGACTACGCCATATGTTTTTCCTGGAAGAACCCCGCGACCATACCTCTATTTTATCAATGTTAGATTATATTACATTAGATTAGATTAGATTAGATAAAATAGTACTTTATTAATCCCTTTGAAAAACTCCTCAGGGAAATTTGAATTCCGGTGTCAGTTACAAAAAGTAGGTAAAAACATACATAAAAAAATAGATATAAACAAAAATATATATATAAAAAAATATAAATAAACAAGACAAAATAAAATAAATAAATAAAATATTAATAACAATTATAATGGAATAAAAATACAAAATGATTGACAATTTATTTAAAAGAACATCTGAATACAATCAGATAAATGATAAAAAAAAAAAGTCCTCAAGTGGATTATCAGTTGCCAAAAGCACCAAATGTATCAAATGAGATACAAAAAATATATATTTTAAATTTTATGGAAATTTTGATATTTTGGGATTTCAGTAGAAAGTGAAATACACATTTCAGCTCCCAAAAAATTGATTTTCTTTCTATAATGTGTTTTCAGGCTTTAAAGGGTTAAGTTAGAATTAAAGCTACACATTGTTATCTTATTAATCAAAAGAGTTGAAGTACTGACTTAACAGTTTAAGTTTTTTGGACTTAAACCTGTCACGCACAAAATAAGTGAGAGCTACTGAAGTAACATAACTCGCTGGCAACATATCAAACTTTTGGTCTTATATTTGAGCAATTTAAGGAGTGTTGAGGACTTTTCTGCTCTTTAGTTATCAAAGCCATAGCTTATCCAGTACTGGGTGCCATCCATCAGTCCTTTATCTTTTCTTCTTATCCCTTTTGGGGTCGTGAGAGGCTGGAGCACATCCCAGCTGACATTTGGTTATCACAAGCTGATAGCAGGGCCACATAGCGAGACAGACAACCACTCACACACTCACTCACACCCAAGGGTATTAGCAAGCATAGTTTTTGGTCTGTGGGATGATGCTGGAGTGCCTTGAGAGAAACCAAACATGCACAGAGAGAACATGCAAACACCACACAGGTCAAAAAGTTTCTAATGGTCTGTAGATTGGTCGGTCTATCTGTCTATCTATCCATCTATCTGTTTTTCTGTTCTTCATTTTAGTTGCTGGGGGATCGAAACCTATAACTTAAAACTTATATCACACTCTGGTATTGGGCAAATCACTGCCGTTGGCCTGGTCAGTAGATATGGAGCAACATCATTGATTTGCAGCAATCTATCATTTTTTAAATCTTGATTAATTTCTAATTCCTCCTAAAAGAGAGGCAGTAGCAGGACACACACTCCATACTTGGCAACAATTCACTGATACTTCTGGCCGATATATGCTGACTGTGCACCAGTGTCTGATAAGAAAAAAACACATTATAACAAGAATGACAGCTCACTTTTTATCGAGCTGCTCAAGTTTTGGAAAAGACAAGACAATGCAGGAAATTAAAACTTTGATTAATGACTTTGACTTTAATGTGGACCTCTATGAAGAAAATTGTCCAAAAAAAGGGGTCCACTGGTTGGCTTTAGAGAAAGAAAGCATCCCCTAATCATTACAGAGCAGACAGTTGTGTTCCTGCTATAAGCCTTTTTTCTCTGCTGAGGCATCATCCACATCTGCTGACCTCCAGCTCAGAGAGATTAAATGTGACCCAGCCTTATTAGGGTGTTTAATCATCATAATGCTCTCATTATGCCGTTAACTGCCACTGATGCAATATCATTATTTCATTATTTATGTTTGTTTAACCTTGTATGCTGGCTGGGCATAAATTCTGATCTGCAGTGACAGTCTGGGCTGGGGGCAGCGCTTGATAACAGAGGGGAACATAGAGAGAGGGTCTGGTTTGTGTTGAGATTCAGTAGCGGTGGGCAAGATAGTAAATTCTTTGTTGTACTATTAAACCTTCATGCCTGCAACAGCCAGGCATCGACCCTTATTTATCAAATGTGTGTAAGTCCATAAAGAGGGTGTGCCATCATTTTCAAGCATAGATCAACATTTATGGAGCTGAACCTGATTTGAACGTGGGCATAGGACTAGCTCAAATCCTGTGTCAGTTCTGAATTTGTGTTTGAAGTTCACATTCAGTTTGGTCTCATGCTGCAACAAATAAAATATGTCTGTGAAGAAGAAGAAGCATCTATGTGTGATCTCAAGCAAAGGTGGGCAAGTGGTTGCCCGGAGCCATGTTCAGCCCACCTACTCCATTAGCGTGCCCCACCAGTCAATTGAAATGCCAAAGGATGCAAATGAGAAAAGAAAATGTGTCTAAATCCACCATGAAAACTTAAAAAGGCAATAATTTCAAGAAAATAGAACAACAAAATAGCAGTAATTGTTTTGTAAAATGCCTTTTTGTGCGTTACTAAGTGCATTTGTTTAAATAAAGATAAAACTTTTGGTAAAACATATTTTAAGAACCAGTAACCACCCGCCAAAAGAAAAAAAAAAAAAGTAAGAGTACATCATTCAAATTTCAATAATTTGTTTCTCTGGCATTGAGGATAAAGTAAGAGTCGGGGTTAAAGTTAATGTCTTATCTTAAATGTATTTTGTATTACACTCCATTTCAATATAAATATTCATTTTTTATGCTTCCAACTGATTTATTACCTCCGCCAAGGAGATTATGTTTTTGCTGGCGTTTGTCTGTCTGTTTGTCTGTCTGTGTTCAAAATAACTTGGATTACCATCCGGATCCAGGATTTTTTTTAAAGGATTCTTTAACAATGTGAGATAGGACCATTTTTGGCATTTGTGCATATAACTCCACAAAAAACCCACCTTGGCAGAGGTTTGCACTCTCCGAGTGCTTTCTAGTTTGATTATTAAAGGATTTTTATTTGGACAATTTATTTTAAAAACTATGGAGACGGTTTTGAAACCTCACACTGACACATCTGTCATTGTGAGGTCTTGGTTTCTATTAAACTGCTCTTTGATTAGTTGCCTATGGGGGTCTATTAAAATGGTAATTTACCTGAAAAATAACAAATAGTAAATAAATTATACTCATTTGGGCTGCGGAGAGTCTGACATTTTTAATTTAAAAATAATCTTCTCAGAAAAAATAGATTGCAGCATCCCTTTGCAGACGTGATAACTATAACTCCCACTGATCTTATTTCTCAGGCTAACCAATAGCAACACATTATTCTTTTCTTCCTCTCTGGTGACGGTGTCAGCCTCCAGTTAAAACAAGTTTCTTCCCCTTTAACAGCACTACACCCCACCATCAAGTCATTCTGGGCTTAACTGTTCATATTTAGAGGCATGTTCTTTAAATGATGATTGTTTTCAGCCGCTGCATTTGTCAACACACAGTCCTTTGTACACTGGGATTTGCCAAATAATCAGATTTTATGAATTATATTTGGGAGCTGGTGTACGGTGATTTCTGCACCAAAAGTTCCACCAGACTAATAAATGAGGACCATTAGGTCTTTTGGTTGTCTGTGAATTTGTTTAATTCTTGTGAACACAATATATCAAGAATGCTCTGCCCAGCCCGTGAATCCTGTAAGACATTCAGCAATCAAAGCCCAAAGCGTAGAAACAAAAAAAAAAACTACATTGTAGTGATAAAAGCAGCAGGTTTTGACTACCCTTCCTACCCTTATTTTCCTAAAGATACGACTTGGAGGAAAAAATCATTTTTAGGGATTTTTTGGAGCTCACTGCTGGCAGACACACAGCGCAGTGGGGTGGAAGTGTGAGCTTAGAGGAAGGAGGGGAGGAAAAGGGGAGGGAAGATGTGGACTGGAGAGCGCAGATAAAGCGGAGTCTTGCCAGGGCTGGATTTTGGAGATGAGTTGGTCTGATGAATGAGCGAGTACAGCCCTGGAAGACTTGTAGGAGTGACCGCAACTAGTTAATATTTATGACAGCAGAGGCCGTTCACAGTGGGCCTTATCAGGATGTATAGGCAAGGTCTGCAGCCTTGAGACCCAGTGAGCATAGACCCCATAAACACTCAGCAGCCAAAAAGTTACACTCATTTAACTGTTTGTCAACACAAAAAGCTAATAAGACAATCACATGGCGATAACTCAGTGTATTTAGGCATTTTGTCATGTTCATGAATACCTTCTGAGGTGGTGATGTGACATGGCAGTTGGTCTGAGTATTTCACTAATAGCTGATCCTCTTGTATTTTCATACACGACTGTCACAGAGAATGGTCAGAAAAAAAAATACCCAGAGAGCAGTGGTTCAGTGGGTGAAAGTGTCTTGTTGGTGTCAGAAATCAGAGGACAATCTCTACAGTGGTTTGAGATGATAGAAGGGCACAAGGCCTGGCGCCCACATTAAAATTTTTAAATCTTGAACTTGTCAATGAGTCCACACATGAAGACAAATAAGGACAGAGTTTCGTTTTTGTGTGCACACCACACTCTGAACCAACTCACTCACCAACAACCAGGGCCTCTACTTTTGCAGCTTGTAACCTCACAACATCAAACGTGACTTCAATGCAAACAAACATGGCAGACAACGTCAGGAGGAACTGAAGCTTAAGAGGGCTAGAGATTAGCTTTCTGTGACATCCTTGGCGGTTGTGATTTCCATCTAGCTTCTCAGTTTATTGTGAATAATTTACAAGATATGTTGTGTTGATGCTTGTGTTTTGCCATAAATCAACATGTTGGTCCTCAACTTCTGATGTCCATCTAAGTTTATGCTTCGCCTTTTCTCTTTTTGCCATTGTTTAGGTTGATTTCTGCTTCAGCTCCCTGATTGGCTTTGTTTTAGTCCATGTGACAAAACAAAGGGCTCAGCTGTCCTTGATGCTCCTCACACATAGGTAGTTCTGATCATAAATATTGAACATATTTAATATACATGATTTCAATCAGAACCCCCCAGCCCTCTTTTGAGCAGATAAAGTGACTCTTAAAACACCTCACACTACAGGACAATGAGGTAAGACTGTCTTTAGGACCACCAGATAATCAGGCCATTGATGACTTTGGTTGGAAAGCACCCACTTTTCACCACAAATCTTGAATCGGATGGGCAGCTGCAGCCAAGGACAACACCAGGTGCCACTCCTGTCAGCTAAGACCAAGAATCTCAGGCTACAACTTGCACAGGCTCACAACAGTTGGACAAAGGAAAACTAGAAAAATGTTGCCTGGTGTCTGGTGTCACCACATGGAAGTATGAATCCATTATGCCTTGTATCAGCCGTGCAGACTGCTGGTGGTGGTGAAATGGTGTGGCGGATATTTATTGGCACACTTTGGGGCCATAACTACTAATCTGATGTTTAACCATGTCCATCCCTTTGTGACTGTAGAGTGCACATCTTCTGTGGCTACTCCCAGCAGGACTTCACTGCAGTTCAGTGATTTCCACATTAACTAGATCTCATCCAGTACAGGCCATTTGGGGTGCGGTGGAAGGGTAGACTTACATCATATGTGAAGCTGGAAAATCTGCAGCAAATGTGTGGCACTATCATATCAATATGGACCAAATCCAAAACAGCATTAGTGAAGAAAACAATAAAAAAGATATGTGTCGTTCATACTCATTTCTGTTACTAAGATGGAAACTCAGTTTAATTCACAGCAGCTGGACTGAGAGCCATGAGCTGTAGAAGATGACCACCTCAGCCCTCTCCTGACCTTCTAACTTTTGCTCCAATTTCAAGGTCCTCCAGCTGACATAACATTTCATAGGCTTGCACCATCTGAAGTCTGTCAGAGGCCACACTACAAAGCTGCTCTGGCTATTCAGAGAATTACCAAAAGAAATCATGTGTGATTTCCTCCTTTAGTGTTTGGAGTGTTTTCTTGCTCTTGAAAAATGGCTTGAAAACAGAACTTATTGTCACTGCAGGTAAAGTCATACAACTGAACTTTTATTACCAGTTTTTTCCTGGCACTTTATTCCATTCTTTACTCTGTTACTATGTTGGCTTTTTATTTAAACTTAGAAGGCACCCTTTAGAAACTCCTTTGCCTCTACATTTGCAAAAGCCACTGCTGCACATGTAGTCAGGCCGTTTGTCTATTTTTGATTCATTTCTTAGTTCGACTCCACAAGAACACCTAAAGGGATTTTCTTTGACCGTTCCACAGATGGCCACTTTGACTCAGGATTAACCCTGTTCATTTATGGAGGCTGAACAACAAAGGTCAAATTAAGTAGCCTTCAATCATTCCCTGCTTGTGGGAGCGATATCTCAAGAACGGAGAGACTTTTATCAAACTTTTGCACAAGGCCCCCTTTTGACTTAATACTTTACATATTAATCCAATTTCTCATTGGATTTTACTCAAACTTTATATCAGTGTCCACTCTGCTGTAAGAATAATCCATCTTGAGTTTGAAGTTTGAAGTCAAAGGTCAGGTTCATGGGTCCTAATGCTGACCTGTTGCTTTTGAATGTGATATCTCAAGGGAACAAAAAGGGATTCCCGTCAAAGTAAGCACTTGTGTTCACCCTGAACCAAGCATCAATTAATAAGGTTTTCAAAGCTAAAGGTCAAATGTCAAGGTAACCTAACACCCCAGATGGACTGTTCAATATATTTCACTAATCCATCTGGTGAACAGCACATAGAAAGTTTTTGGTAGTAAGCAGAACCTTTAAAAAGCATATCCAGCAGGTGATTGGACAATTGTTCCGTCAATTGCATTCATTACGGATCAATCAGATAATTAAGAAGACGGGCACAACTGCAGTTGTGTAAAGCAGTGATTCACGTTGAAGGGGGTACGTGGAAACATTTAATATTTTATTTCCAACTTGGAGGTACTGAGGTAAGCCGGTCAAAATGGTAAGCGTGCGCTACTACTAGTTTCCCCGGGGAGACAATAACTTGTGGCACAGGTTATTGTCTTTTACAGACACTTCCTGAGTGTTTGGTGCTCTGGCGTTGCTGTAAATGGGCTGGCTTCATTGAGTTATTTGCCAGGACTTTGCTGCAAAAGAAGCACTGAGGCCACGGTGGCTCTGCAGATGTAGAAGTGAATCCATATGAATCCATTTGAAGAATAACCAACACATATGAGGGAGGAGGTACTCATGGTATGACAAAAAGACTTAGGGGGTACACAAGACAAAAAACGCTGGGAACCACTGGTGTAAAGTACTAAGCATAAGCCACTTTGTAGAACAAACTCTCCTCAAAACATGGTGAACGTGCTGACATTAGTTGTTTTTAAGAGGAAATACAGTCCAACTCTGATAAAACTGCTACTACAGCTGTTAGCTTCTATGCTAATCTCTGTATAAGCAGTGACTTCCTGCTGTCTTCTCGCTCGTAGCTCCCACCTCTTCCTGCTCTACAGGACACTGATTGGGCCGTGCCACTTTAGGCCACTCACAAACGTAGATTGGAGCTTGGCAAGATGGATTTAATCTTAATAAACTTAACTCTCTGTAACACAAACCGTGCTTTTCCACCACTAAATAAACACATATTCAACAATGCAAACATCACAAAAACACTTCAGCCCCTCTTTTTTACCCATCACTGTATATCAGTCTTGCAAATTTAAACTGAGTACCAGAGACACTTAAAAGCCAGACGGAACTTGTAGTCCCTCCATGTAATTCAACCTTTACTGTGCCAAAAATCCACCATCTAACTAAGAGGCATAAGCACATTTGAGATATTTTCATTGGATTCATAAACTTTTTTATCTAATAGTTTTGGAAACAAAAGTCTAAAAGAGATATGGCGTTTCTATCCCACAGAAACAATTCACCAAACTAAGCCAATAAAGCTCCGGAGGGGGCGACTGGCTGGGTTTCAGTGTGAAAATTTTATCGCTCTGAAAGCAGCTCGGAGCTGTGGGAGGCACACACATTTACTGTATGACTTACACATGCATACATTCACATGCACACACCCACGGAGAGTATACGGACCCGAGCGTGGCCGTTTGAGCGGAGCCGCACTGATATGCAGACTTTCTCACACGCTACAATTGCACTCCCACACACACAAACACACACACAAGAATACACACATAGAGTGTCCTCGCCAGCCAGATGCAGGAAGGATTAGCAAAGTTGGCAGTCAGCACAGAGCTCCTTATCCACTGAAGCTAATTCACTTTACGACACTACCTCTCCCTCTATTTCTCACCGTCCATCTTTGTCTCCATCTTCACCTCTGCTCCTTTCCCTTCCTTAAATCTTACCCCTTTGTCTCCCCCTTAGATCTCACCCTTTTGGCTCTATGTGATCTGCTGTCTCAGACATATGGAGTTGTCTTAGCTCCTGGTGCCTCCTGTGCCGATGGAGACATAACTTTGATGGGTGATGTTACATTGATGAATGTGGCCCAAATAGTTAAAGCTATTTTGGGTTATTTGACCTGCAGGAAGGTCATGGGTTTGGATTTAGATAAACCTTGATAAATCCAGATTTATTGTGGTAGATCTTCAGTATGTTCCTAGTCTGACCTTGGAGCTTCTCGATTCAGCAGGTTGTTTGATGCCATAAAGGTCATTCTAAGGAGTGAGATGTCAATGAATTAATACACCAGTTTTTCTTACAATATGATAGGAGAATATCTCAAAATGTTGCAGTTTGCTGATAGAAGAAGAACACATTTTGCATTCTGAGCTTTTTTAAAATTTCTAATAGATTAATCATTTACAGTTTTTCAAGAGGCAGGAACTAATTTATAAAATTGGCAAGTAAACTCCTGCTCTCAGTACAGCTATGTGCTGATATACAGTATTTTTGCAGGCTGTGAGGCAGTTTACGTGATATTTTTCATGTTTAAAACACAAAAATATCCAATATTGTGTGTTGTGGACCTATGTTGCCATGGAACTGAAATAGTATTGATTTATTTAAAGGCCACATGTCCTGGTATGTTTGACTGATTACATTGTGTCTCGGATGGCAATCAAGCAAGGACTTCATTGAAAGGGATACTATTACATTTTTTTGTTTTCGTGTCTTCCTCACTTCCGAGTCCATGACAAGCAGGTAGACACCATTTTTTTGACTGTGCGTGCAGTAACACGCAACATGAAAGAGACAGGCAAAGCTTGACCACTGCTAATTAGCTTTGCTCAAATACCGGGAGTCAATGGGTAGTGTTAGCCTGCCTGTGCTTACAGTCATCAGATAAACTGTATAGCACCTCTCAACAGTCCTGTGTGCTTGTTGTGACTCATTTTTTTTTACCACATTATGTTACATTATCTATTTTTAGACCAATATTAGCACTTTAAGTAATTTTCAGAAGAAATACATACAAAAACTAAACCGCAGGGTGCATGCACAAACCAAAGCGAAAAAAAATTAAATTTAGTCTCTATAGAGGTGCAGATGCAGCTCTTTTCCCCTCCCCTTTGGAAAATGAGGGATCTGGGAGACTGATAATGAGCTCTGTCCTGATTGGCTGCCCAGATGCTGACTGAGGGAGGGGAGGGCGAGGGGTTACAGGCCATTGAACAGACTTTCAAACCTGTCGTGGGATTTGCCTGTGAAGAGCAGAAAACACATACAGTATGTAGGCAGAGGCTGTATAGATATGACATAATAAACCCCAGGAAGTAAATACAGAGCATTTTAAGGGGCATTATTTTAAAGAGGTAAAGGGCATTTCTCTGTTAACTGAGAGTTTAGTAAAAGGGTCAAGACCCTTCTAACAACATTAAAAGCAAAGAACACTGCACTGAACAGTGTAAAGAACATCGGACCTTTAATCTTAATACATTCTGATAGCCCAGGTTGAGGTTTTACATGCATTATCACAAAAAAGTACAGGCGAACCAAAAAAGCAGGGAATGGCTTGGGGCTGTGGGGCTTAAGCTAAGCTAAGCTAAGCTGGCTCCTGACAGATGTTTCCATGAGTGTACATACAGCCACATCAGTGTCATCCTCTCATTTATCTCTTGCTAGGAAAACATAAACTTTACAAAAACGTGAAGGTTTCCTTAAATGCAGACATGACTGGATTAAAACATGTAAAGCAGGTAAAGCTTATACATGCTAACCGGCACAGTGGTTTAAACCGGCACAGAAAGCTGAAGGACAGTCACACTGAGTGCCATATGTCACACAGAGTTTACTTTTGTTCAGAACAGCTCACAGTGTGTTCATGGCATACATCTTGTGAATAATTGGCTCCTGTGGGAGTGACTGAAACAACCTTTTAACCTGACCCCAGATGACATGGCACACCCCGGCCTACGCACTGTCAAATCACAGCAAATAAGGCATAAAAATACTCCACCTGTGTACTTATCAGAGGTTTTCAAAGAGCACAGCATAAGGTCAGAGCATTGTTCCAGACTCAACACTGTGAGGCTATTTTTCAAAGACTATCTCCCTGTGAAATAATCATATGTATTTAAATATTATTCTTTTTGGTCAAGGTTTCAGGCTGTTGCTGTAGTTCACAATAGGTATGGCTGACGTCCAACACATAAATAGGATCATTTATCACAGAAAAGTAAAGTTCCAGGTACATTAGATTTAATTTTGGGTACAACTACAGCAATGACAGATAATAAGTTCTGCTTAATGATGAATTATTTGACCTAGAAGCAAAGCCGGAGAGAGAAAAACACTCAAATAAAACGTAAAAATATATCTAAAAACATGATGTCCTAGATGTTATTTCTTTTCTTACACAATGGTAACACAATTTGTCCTCTTAGAAGTTTTTGGACTCACCTTTTCAGCATTGTTTTGTGTGATAAAGATTCCCACAGTCCATTTTTATTGGTCCAACTTCTGAGCTTGACTGATAAAATAATATAAACACCACTTTTCTGGTTGTCCCTCTCACGCCTGTCCACCTCTTTGTCCACACTTGTAGATGATAGTCAAATCCAAACTGTCAGGACTACAGAGGACAGTCAGCTTAGCTGCAATGTTTTGTTTGTAGCAATTAGGCTTCTGCTTCACACCTGCTGGTGGAGCAAAATTGGTGTTTTTATATGTGAGGGCTTCAGCAGGGGAGACCGGATTGGTTGTAGCATTTTTTTATTTGGAATCACTCATAATCAATACATCTGACGGAATTCTTCTTACATGGAAGTTGGTATCTGTTTCAATCTTATGAATCATTTTGTCAGAAAGTAACCATCAGAGACAACGACCTAATCAGAGGTGGTTGTCACAATGGGGTTGGTTTTCCCAATGATGTTGTGTGTGGCAAGGGTGTCCAAACCATGGCCCGGGGGCCAACTGCCACCCACAGGCCTTTTTTAATTGTCCTGCAGCAAGGTCAAAAAAGTAAAGGAAAATTCGCCCACATTAGAGCTTCATTATCTCCTCTGTTTCAAGGGCTGATTTATAAAGACTATACTAATTGGCTTCAAGCACCAACACTCTTACTAAGTCGTGAGCAGTTTGCTCTTGATTTGAGTCTGATGGTGGAAATACAGTGTCCATTCTGCATCAGGCCAATTCAACTGAAGCCAGGAACCTCTAAAATATGATAGACCACTCCAAAATCCTTTACAATGATTGACCTTTTGCCTTATCAAGCCATTAATGGCAGGTTTTGATGTGGGCTTGTTACAATGACCCAAAATGTTATTAAAAAAAAATGTAATAAAACCCAAAATGTCATACTTGGTCAATAGTGTAAGAAAATTGTTGAGCCTGAAATGTAATAAAACCCAAAATGTAATAACTGGTTGATAATGTGACAAGATGCTGAGCCCAAAATATTTTTCTCCTAGAGTAATAATTTCATTACATCAAAGAGTGAGTCAATGATTTATGGATTAAAGGGCCTACTGCTTCAGTGTACAGTGTAGTATCACACAAATAATAATACCCTACACTTAAAAAAAGCCATTTGGAGACCTACATTTATCTTTAACCTCAGGTGAGTTAACCTCTTACCTATGTTCAATTTTAGCTCATTCACTGGACTTGAACAACTTCAGTTTCAATAACACTGAAAGAATGGGGCTCTTCTACACTTTGGTCCTTTAGTTTATATATATATATATGGTCTATGGTATTTATGTATGAATGCTGTTGCCCAAGTCATTTATAGTCTCCTATATATATATAACATTTTGGGTCACTGTTACATTCGGGCTCTAACAGGACTTTTAGCGTTTTCAATAATTAAGCATACCTTAACATACGTTTAACTAACTCCAGTACACAAAAGGTAGGTGTTCTGAAGTGTCCCAGGCATCCTTACATGTTTCTGTATGTAGCACTTGGTGGGCTCCTGGTCTGTGGGGTTTTAAAAGACATCTGGTTTGTATTGCCCACAAGGAAAGTGCCATTTGTTGACACAGGCCTCAGGAGTGGTTGCGGGGATTTGTACGGCCTAATCTTAGGGGAGAATATCCAAATATCACCCACAAAGAGCAGCTGTAAGCAGCGCTCCTTTTCACTCACATCAGTCCTATATTGACTGAGCATCTTTTGCATTTTATTTTGCTGGTCTGTTTGAATTGCTCTGTATGCCTAATATTTTAATCAAGGAAATTCCACTTATTTTATTTGACTGCATGTGTAGATGCAGATCCTCTCCAAGCCCTCTCCACTGAGGGCGGTTGTTGTTGCCCCTTTGGTTGCGTTAGTTGTTTAAATGCAAATATGACTTAAAAGACACTGGTTCTGCTATACACTCCTTCCTTTTTATTTCATTAAATGATCGAAGATCATGTCCAATGGCTTAAACGAATATCCATCAGTTTCTCATTGGGCATGTAGATCAAGCTTTATAGCGTCATTAGGGAACTTGCTCTCCTGACATTTTCTCTAAAAGTTAGATCATTTTCACCAAAACAAAGTCTGAGCACAGAGTCAAAAAGCTGACAACCACCGGAGTTCTCATACAACCTTAATAACTCTGAATTAAATTGATTCATGCAGCCAAATAGGAACTGCCAATGAAAAATATGTGGCAACCTTGGGTCTTAAGGATTCTCATCATTTAATGTCTAACTCTCTCCCTCCCTTCTCAATAATTTCCTTAGCACAAATAAAACTTGATTGTCTTTATTGTGCTCTGAAAAGTCTTAAAATTGTTCAAGTGGGAGTTTTTTATGAGGTCGCTCTTTTTGCTTGCAAACGTGCGTCTGCAAGTGTGTTTTTTAACGTCTCATTGGTGACTAACTGTGCTTTCCCACACATGCCTGAATCATCTGTAATCCTATCAAACGCTAACAGAACAAAAGTAAAAAAAACTTGAATTTCTTTCTCCCACTTTCTCGTTGTTTCTGTTGACCTTATTTAACTCAACTGTGATTCACTCCTCTGGTGTTTGTCCTTCCTCAGTCTTATCTTTCTCCCTGCTCATTTTTCTTTTCCTTTTGAAAATATATTTTTATCCAAGTGAAAAATGAGACTGTTTTTAGCCTTTACTTTATTTTCTTCACAGTTTTGTTCAACCCACTTCCTCTGCGCAAAGGAAGCACATAAACAAAAGACGATCTGAGGCCAAGTTTACTCCTACTTACCAATACTTAGAAGGACATACTCACACTCCTTTAAACATGCTCTCACATGACAAATCCAGACAGACGGAAGAAAACATCAATGCTTCTTCTGCAGGCCAGAGCACAAGCTGTTAAGTTATAGCGTTTAATGTTAATTTCTCCCAAGGGCTAATTGGATCATTTTCCCAACAGTTTTTTCCAGCATACTCCAATAATAACCGTAATCATCTTCTTAGTTTCCCACCCTTTTTTGGCTCAGTTATGATTTCAGTGATATTAAACAAAATCCCATGCCCTATTTAAACAGAAGTCTTGTCAAAGTTTCAAACAACTTTCTAATAGTTTGCTTTCTGTCACCCACAAAATAAGAAAACAAATACCTACTATGGTTTCTTCTGTTATGATGGATGCAGCATGAGAAATGAGATTTAAAATTTGAGCTGGTTGGTGAAAACAATGTGACAAATATCCCCAGAGCTGACAGGTAAAATAAATAAGAAGCTTAAGGAAACATGTGGCTGACATACTGATTTTTTATTTTGTATTTTTGATCATTAACACCACATTTCTCAAAATATGATATCACAGCACGGGGAATAACTGATTTACCTACAGAATGCTCAATATTTCGGATAGAAAGAGAAATGATTTTATTTTTATTAACAATGCATGCACCTTGACTTTCATTATTATCTTTTTACTTATTTGTCTGTGTTTGTACTTTGCACCAAGAGCACCAGAGCAAATTCCTTGTAAGTGTAAAAACCTACTTGGCAATAAACCTGATTTTGATTCTGATCCATCCATCTACCATCCATCCTTTCCAATTATTTATTCATCCATCCATGTTTGTGTACCCACCTGTCCATCCCTTCCACATTTTAATCCTTTGATCCATCCATCCAATAATCCATCCAATGATTAATCAATTCATCCATCCATCCATCCATCTACATGTATGTCCATTAAAGAAATCCCTCCTTACATCCATCCATCAATTATCCATTTATACATTTATCCAATTATTTATCCATCCATCCATTTGGTTAAAAGCAAAGCATTGCCTCATCCTGTCCTTCAGTCCATTTATTCACAGACCAAACCTTTCCTCACCCATCTATCCATCCATCCATCCATCCATCCATCCATCCAACAATCCATCCATCCATCATCCATACATCCAACCATCCATCATTAAAATTATTTCTCATAACATCGATCTCTTCATCCATCTATTTATCACATTTTTATCCATCCGTCTGTTCACAAACCAGACCTTTCCTCATCCATCCATCCATCCATCTAACAATCCATCTATGAATTACAATTATTTATCCATCCATCAATGTTCATATGTCCTTCCCAACACATTTTAATCCATCCATCGATTAATCCATTAATCATCGATTGATAAATTGATCCATCGATTAATCCATTCCTCCATGGATTAATCCATCAATCCATAGATTAATCCATTCATCCATCGATTAGTCTATTTATCCATAGATTAATCCATCCATCCATAGATTAATCCGTTCATCCATAGATTAATCCATTCATCCATACAATAATCCATTCATCCATACAATAATCCATTCATCCATCGATTATTCCATTAATCATCGATTGATGAATTGATCCATAGATTGATCCATTAATCATCGATTGATAAAATTGATCCATCGATTAATCCATTCATCCATCGATTAGTCTATTTATCCATAGATTAATCCATCCATCCATGGATTAATCCATTCATCCATTGATTAATCCATTCATCCATACAATAATCCATTCATCCATCGATTAATCCATTAATCCATAGAATAATCAATTCATCCATAGATTAATCCACTAATCCATAGAGTAATCCATCCATCCATGGATTAATCCATTCATCCATTGATTAATCCATTCATCCATACAATAATCCATTCATCCATACAATAATCCATTCATCCATCGATTAATCCATTAATCCATCCATAGATTAATCCATTCATCCACCTATCCACATGTATTTCCATGTATTTCTCATCACATCCATCCATCTATTTTCCATTTATACATTTATCTGATGATTTATCCATTCATCCATTTGGTCAAGTGCAAAGCATTGCCTCATCCTGTGTATTCATGTATTTATGTCTATTTATCTTTTCATCCATCCATCTATTCATCACATTTTTATCCGTCCATCCATTTGTTCACAAACCAAACCTTTCCTCATCACATCCATCCATCTTTCTGTCCTTTTCTCCATCATCCATCCATGCTTAGCCCAGTTCATACATTCAGCAATTTATCTTTTTACTCCATCCAACCATCCACCCCTCTGTCCCACCTACAGCCCCTCCATCATTCTTTTCAGTGAACAGATCACACCAGACACACTACAGATGACCCCTACGCTCAGTATACACACATCCACAGCTTTCTCCGTCACAGTGAGGCGGCTCCACTGCAGTCGGAGGTGAAACAGGCAGGGCAGGATGAGTGTCATGGCTGCCCCGGTCACGCTGCCTGTCAAACCCATCAGCAGGGAGAACCTCGGGACTAACAGGGCCAGGAGGTATGATGTCATCAGCAAGGCGCCACGGATCAGCAGGGCTGGACGAGGGACAAGTCGACTCCCGTATTTAGAGAAGGATAAGATAACGTCATCTGCAAAAAGATGTTGAGAGAGAACACAGAGGTTATGGCGAAAGGATGTTTTGACCATGCTACCAACCTCTCTTTATGGTTTGTTAAGTTTTTTAAGGATGAAATCATTTTAATGAGGTAATTCAGGTAATAGTTGATTTAGCTAACAGAATATGAGAGGGTGTTAAATATGAATGTTCTAAGAAAAAGCAAATGTTCAGTAAATCTAGCTAAGTAATCATTATTCTAGTTGTTATTTAAGTTGCATCTGTTTTATTGTACTATAAATATGAATACAGGCTCACTTTACATCTCATTGTTTGGTGGATCATTCTCTTATTTTTCTGTAGTCTTTTATCATGGGCATTTATTTTCCTAAATACAAAGTTCACTGAGCAAGGTTTCTAATTTAAAGGGAGCTTCACAAATACAGCCAGATAAATGCTATAATTATCTGTTTGTGTCTCGTTTGCCCAAAGGAAATCTTACTCATGAACCTGAAGAATAAAATGACACCACCTTGTAATCTGATGACCTCGGTACTGTTGACAGTCAATAATGACAAAAGATCAGCCATGGTGTCACTTGTGTTTACTGCAAATACTTAAGTACTTCACCGAGCACTCAGGTGGGATTTAATGACATGATAGTTGTGGTTTCCTGAATTATAAGTTGTTCTTTTTAAACAGTATAATTACTGTTAAAATAACACCATGGAATGAGTGCCTGAGAGTCAAATACAAGGTAAGCAAGAACAATCATGCCCTGCAAACAGACTCAACCATCCTGTCATCATGGTGAGACAGATAAACACCTGAATTGGAAAGTTTAACAGGACCACATCCATTTGTTATATCACCACACTGACTTTTCTCTTCAGAATAAAGCTTTAGTAAACCCTGTACAAAGAAAAACATTAATAAAACATCGTGTCACAGTTGCCATGAAATGCCATGAAAAGGAATAATATGCTGTACCTTATACAAATTCCACTTTATATTAAGATTTAGAGGCCGCACAAAGGTTATTTCAGGATATGATATCAAGGTAAATTATAATTACCATTAAGGTCAGTGAGAAATGTTTGAGAAATGTTCATTCTCTAAAGGTGAGTTCACACCAAACGCGATCTGGGCGACTCCCCATGCAAAGTCAATGTACAGCTGCGATGTGGCGAGGCCAGCCATCTGCAGGGTCTCTCTGTCATGTCACTTTGTCATCAAAGTTGAAAAATTTGAATTGATTGCGGCACAGCTGATTGGCTGTGCCGCAACAGCCAATCAGCATTGTGTGGGTGTGTGACACACCCGTGACAGAACTGTTTTTATCCCAGCTCACATTGGAGTGACAATCCATGTAAGTGTGGGAACATTAGTTAGTGAGTACATTAGTTCCACCTAGACGGGACCGCAGAGAACTCCCTACTCGACTTACCGCTTACAGATGATGCTGAGGCATCAGCAGGGCCATCAGCTGCAGTGTTTTACAGTTGGTAAATGAGGAAAAGGATACAGTTGGAATAACGTCAACTAAACCTATACATGAAACTCGAGTGGGCATGACATCACTGAGCAAGGCAACAGCGATAAAATGAGCTATTTCATGGACACATGACGCAACTTGGATAGGGGACCAAATCTTGGTCGCTAAGTTGAGCTCAGTGTGAACTTACCTTAACAGAAAGCCAGGGATGTAGCTGAGTATGTTCGCTAGATGCCAACATGTTATGGCTAGCACCACAACCCCTCCATTCCTCATGTTAATCTGCCTTTTCGGAGTGCTCTCTGTGCTCCTGTGCTGTGAGGGTGTGGGGTGTTGGTGCTATGGTGACCTGAAGCAGACTAATTCACCCTGATGAAAAGCAGCTGTGGAAGTTTCATCAGCCAATCAAGAGGGAAACCTGGGCGGGCAACCCCTATAAGAAGCCTGGAGGTGCAACCAAGAATGGGCATTCAACAGAGTCTGCAACTGGACTTATGTCTCTTTGTTGGATAGTAAATTTGCTGATCGATGTGTTACAAGAAGCCTTGAAAAGAAATGGGCTGGTTAAGTATTTTTCCAGAGCTAGTTAATTTTATTGTGAGCACTTGTTTAGCTTTCTCAAATTTAGTGATCATGTAGTTTTGATTTATTCTCGATTATTTTGTTTCATTATTTCTGAATTTAGTTTTAAAGCCTATTGGTTTTTCTTAAGTTAACAAATACATTTTATTTAACCAAAAACATCTAGTTTATTTATGTGACTTCCCATCACCCTAGCCAGGCTGGGTTGTAACCCAACACATGATGGACATTGTCTCTAGGGAATGTTTCAGCGCCTTGTTGAATCTGTGCCACAGAGAATCAAGGTAGTGACAGCAAGGTGTACCTGATAGCATAGATGTGGGTCAAATTCAAATTTATCCAAGCAAGAGACATGTAGTTATGAAGCACTGGTTGCACATACTGGCAAGTTATAAAGGTGGTGATCTATAAGGAAACTTGTGGGTCAACAGGGTGCTTGTCTTCCTGTTTAGCCAGCAGGACTTTTGTTCCCACTGAAACACAAGCAGATATTTCAACAGGAAGTTGCACACTTTAACTCAGTCTACTCCTGGCGACCTTTGGGGCAATTAAAAGTCATGCTCAAGGGAAACTGGGCAGCAGGAGAGAGTAAAATTGACACTGATGAATTGTTTCCTTGAACCAACCATCTGGGATTTAAAACCTTCGATCCACATGCCTACTCTCGAAATGTAACGGAAATGTCAGCTTCCCCTCACCTTCTGCAATCTACATATCAGTCAATGTGAGTTATAAAATGTTGATCTACTGTCAGTATTTATCACTGAACCTTGGATTTAATTCATATGAAATGACTTTAATTTTTTCATAAATAGCCTAAAGGAGCTCCTGCTTTATGAATGTAGAAAAGACAAGGCCGGGTGTTTAAATATAAATCACATCCATCCATAATAACCACCTCCGAGCAGACATGTTTGCAGTATCTCTGCAGCAGAGTAGAATGGCAGAGGGTATGACAGCAGGGCTTTGGCCAGCAGACACAGGTTGACGAGGGGTCGAAGGTCAGAGGGCAGGTTGTCTGTAATGACTTCATTGGTCTGGGATCCCCAGGTCAGCACAGCCTAATGAAGAAGGAAAACAATCAATGTCACCATTCAATCAGTCGCTTCATTAACTTGTCACTCTTTCGTTCCCTTGATTAGAGTCAATGTTTTCAGCCTGACGTTGGATCAACAGACAAAAAGAAGCTTTTCGATTTTCTTACCGAGGCAGCAATTGTGCGTATACCAAAAACTACAAACCTACATACTGAAACAGATAAGTGCCAAGCTATTACATGCCTCCATAAGGTGAACAGTTACTTGACAGTTAAAGTGGGTGAAGAAGAGGTGCCCACACGATAAAGTCTGTATTTGATTCATGGCCAAGAGATAAAATGAGAAAAAAGACCTTAACCTCTTTACCAAATTCCAATCTGTTTATCCTTGAGTCAGGATTTGGCATTTGGGCAAAGTCTGAGAAACGAAATCCCTTAAAGTTTCTGGAGAAATCATATTCACAAGTAGGGGATCAACACAAGAGCCAGTAACCTTGGTCTTTGACCTATGACCTGAAACACTGAATAGCTTATCCTTAAGTCAGTGTGGACTTACGGCAAAATCTGAACAAAAGCCTTGAAAAGCCTTGTGGGCTGTGCAGTGCCAAACTAAAGTGGCTTGGTCATGGAAAATTAAGCAGATGTAAACCAGCTGTTTGTAGTGTGTGATGACTCCACGCTGTTTGTGTGGCCTGTTTTCTCTCGCAATTCTTTAATTACATGGAGAGTTCGGCACCATGTCCAGCAATGTATGGCATTAGCGTCTCTCCTGAGATTCCTGAATAGAGAGAAAATTGAGCTGTGACACTGTGGCAAATGTTCAGGCTCATGCCATATACCTCACACAGCCCCACTTCAAAAAAACCAAACTATCCCTTTAACATGTCTCCTTTGTGTGATGGAGCTAAACCAGCACCAGATGGATCGGTTCCAGGCATGAAAACGGGTCAGGGGTGGAAAAATGTCAGAGGGATACGACCGCTGGAAGAAAATTTTGAATACTTCATATTTAAAAGCATCAATCTGATACATTTTGAGAGAAAAAGTCAAGGAGAATTACGAGACAGCATGAATGTATAATAAAGTATCTATACATGGTCATTATGCTATATAAAAAATGAGAATGACAACTTCTCTGATGAAATGCTTTAAAAATAAATTTTCCACCAGGCTTGTTAAGATATCTACGCTATCTCTCCTGTGTTAGCTAACGTTATGCATCAATGACATGATGCCTTTTTCAGCAAGCTTTAATTCTTTTAGTGATTTATTACCTGTAGCTAATGTTAAGCCTATGTCAACAGAGCTCCTGAGTAACTTAGATTTACCAAAAATACTGAAATTATTGAAACCATCACTCACCAAATTCAGTCAGTAAACTATCGCGTGCACATGTTTTCAGTTCACTGATAACTCTGGTACACCTTCATGTCATCTCTATTAACAATAAAAATGTCATTTTATTCACAGACATTTTGAAGGCATTACCAACCAGTAAAGAGAAGAGAGTTTTAATGATGCAGGCGGCACAGTGGGTCCAAGCCAGCATGCGGTTAAACTGCTGCCTGTCCTCCATACTGCCCTCTAGAGGAGGGAGGAAGATCTGTGAGGTGTAGGAGAAGATGATGACGCCCACAGAGACGAGGAAGTCCTCTGGGTCGACCGACAGGGACAGGGAGGACCAGGACCAGCTGCTGGCTCGACTCAGACAGTACAGCATGACCAGCAGGCTGAGAGAGGTATTAGAGACCACAGAGGAGAAGCTTAGAGGAAGAATGTTTAGAGGAGTAGGAATATAATGATAGTTTGTCTAATTCATGGAGATTTTCAAGATTTGCACAGCATGAACCGAAAAAAATGTTTATTCTCGCAGGGAAGTAACTGCAGTAATTTGAAAAAGACAAATAAAGGAGCTAATAAAAAAAAAAAATAGAGAAAAGAAAGAACTTAAAATAACAGACGGGATAATGATTTGGAACAAATAAATAGAGAAAGATAATTTAAAAAAATGAAAGAAATTAAGGAAACAAAGCAGAGAAGAAATACAAAAGCAACAAAAACAAGCTCAGATTTTAAATTTGCGACTTTGACTTACAAAAATTGCAAGCAAAGAAATTCTGTTTTTCCAAGTTCAGATTTTATTCAGTTTCAGATAAACAAAAAAATGTGATCTATAAATATCTAAACAGATTTAATTACTCAGTAAAGTCTGACAGATAAAAGAACAAAGTCGGGAAGCTTGAAAAGTTGGGGTATAGTTCTGCAACAGCTATGTTTGCTTTTTAGATTTGAAGTTTGATTTTTTTTGTTTTGTGGTTACCAAAAAACTAAGAAAAACTAAAGCAGGGACCCAGTTGCAGATTTCAAACAAATAAGAATTTATTAAACAGATGCTCAAAAAGCCAGACAAAGTCAGTCTAAATTCCTATTCATTCTTATTCTGCAAAACTTCTTCAGTTCTGTAGGGATTTGTAAGTGACTGAATTTTCATTTATTATACAGAAATTAAAGAAGCTCCATAGAAATCCTCAAGGACATCCTGGACTTGTGTTAAGGCTCCTAACACCATTTTGAGATCCACTGGCACAGACAGTATCAGCTGATTGTTCCTAACAGCGTTGCAGCCTTTAGCCCTCCTAACATCCTAACATCTACAAGTCATTGCGAAATGTGGTCACAGATCCCTCTGATCAACATGCCAGTGTCATCTGACACAGCCCAAATACAACTTTATCTTCTTTTTATTGCTTTAAATCTGAACTGCTCCAAGCTGTTATCCCTCAGTGCCTGGTTGTGTATTTCTGGGTCATAGTGCAGAAATAAAGACCACAGCTACAGCTCCAACAAGTGGAGAGTGGATAGATTACACAATATTTGACAGACTGTGGTCCACTTGACAAAGTGCAACCGGCCCAAACCAAATAAGAAACACTTTTCCAACTTCAACCCTGAAGGATGTGAGTATCTACATTGAGTATTAAAGTATCAATACTTTCACAAGTACTCTTTCAGTAATGATCAGCCCCCTAAAAAATAGATACTAGACGGGTACAAAAAACATGCATCTCTTTCTCCTCGCCAAGGTAGCTCCACTTTCTATGTCATGTGACTGTGGAAATCAATCAGATGCATCAAACAGTGCTTAGCTGAACTGGCAAGCTTAAGAACGGACACATAACACCATTTTTTTAACAAAGAAGAAAACACCATTTTATGCATTGTTACTCTCTTCTTTGTATATCTTAGAGTGAATTATGTTAATATCAAAATATTTATAAATCAGTGAAACATGGACCTGCATGTTTAATGTAGTTGTTTCATTTGTATTTGTATTTATAGAATAATTATCAGTTCATCACAAAAAAATAAAAATAAAATAACATGCCACTTAATTTTCATCTCCTAAATGTATTTTCTTTTGACAAAGGCTTAAACCTAAACTCACTTTTAACATCTGATGGTCTAGAGCAGTGATCATCAAGTTCACAAAATGTGTTGTTTGCCTTTGTTTCGGTTTTAAGGGAAGCTTTCTGTCATTAAATACCTCAAACTACAAACTCAACCCCCAAAGCAACTGGGATTGAAAATGTTATATCAGGACTGATGTCATGTTTCATATGTTTTAGAAAAATACACCTGCCAGCTATTGTTAGCCAAAACTCAACCATGTAAACAAGTCTATTGTAGTCAAATCTAGCAATGGTAACAATGACAACCCCTAAAAGAAGTAGCCAAGATATCTAAATTATAGTATGTGGTGGTTGGAAGATGGGTGACAAGAACTCATCTTATTTTTGGAGGCGAAAAAAACAGTAAATACAAGTTTTAGAAAAAAAAAAGATCTAAATATTAAAATGATTTATTCATCATTATTGTTCTATTATTATTTTTAATCTGGCCCCCAAAACACACACAAAAATGGCCCTTTTACAGATGTGGTTGACGATCTCTTGTGTAGAGTCTAGATTACATGTTTTCTTAATGAGTTTTTGGACATAAAAAAACGCAAATTCATAAATATTATGTATGCATTGAAGGAGACGATTTGAAATGTATCAGTCACAGAAAACTTAAAGGAGAAAGTATCTGAATCAAAATAAAAGTCTGGCATTGCCCATCACTTCCCTGAACTGAACTTTAAATTTAGACTCCACTCTCTTTTAGGGAGATTGTTTCTTAACAATGCATTTAACAAAGTGAATTTGATTTATGATATTCTAATTTTCATTATTTCATCAAGTAAGCCTTTCAAGTATCAGCTCAGTTTTCCTTTTCTCATGTTAGCATCAAACATTAAATGAATCAGACACACAGTAACATTAGTGTGAAGCAGGTGGGAGCAGACAAGAGAACCAGCAGCAGCTGTGAAATGATCACAAGAACGAGCATAAGAGTGGATTATGGATACTGCCTTGTTGCATGACTGAATATAAGAAGACAGAGTGTCAGCTGAATTTCTTGGATCTGTAAACTGACGGCTTAAAGAACAAACGTGATGCCGATCCTGCTCAATCACCTGATCAGTAAGTGAGCCAGGGAGCACAGCAGGCTGAGGGTGGAGACAGGTCTGAGATCAGTGAGCAGCAGGCAGGGCAGCAGGAAGATCAGAGACACCAGAGAGCACGCTGATCGAGGAACAGACATCCCAGAGAGGCTGTCCGACAGCAGGCTGGTGGAGACAACTAGATACAGGGTGCAGGTCATCAACAGTTCAACCACCTGAGAGACAAAACAAGAAGGTAGACAGGAGTTTAAAGATGTTATTGGGCAAATCTGAACACTTAAAACAAAAGTTGTTCCACTTTGAAAGAATCTAACCAAACACATTCCCCAGTTACTGAAAATTTTATGAAATTTCACCAATGAAATCTTTGTGAGTTTTCTTTGATACATTTTTTTAACACATTAATTCATCAGAAGGCTGCCAGCGTTTATGAAGTCATATTTTGCTTTAATGTGGTTTCATGTACTTGATTTAGATGATAGCAAGATTACATTTCAAGCCAATCGGGTGAGAGGTGGTGTACAACCACTGGTCACCGGCCAATCACAGAGCCACACAGAGAGACAACCATTCACACTCACCTTCACACCTAAGGGCAATTTAGAGTCAACAACTGACCTAACAAGCATGTTATTAATCTGTTGGAGGAAAACTGGAGAGCCCACACAGGCACAGGGAGACCATGCAAACTCCACACAGAAACACCCTGGACGTCAAACTAGCAATCTTTTTGCTATGAGGCACGTGCACTAACCTGCTGTGCCACTGCGCCGCTGATGTTCAGAATCACTAATGTTCAAATAATCTTCTAGTTTTCACACACTGAGCACCCCTGATTCACCTCTATTTCCTCCTGTTCAGAGCACCTGTCGCTTTAAGGCCCCCCTTCCCATGAGGACCCAGTCTGCTCTGATTGGTTTCCTGGTATACTCTGTGGTAACCGGTAAGATCAGAGTGGTTCATTGCCATGTTTTCCGTAGCTGTTCATTCTTTCTACAGTCAATTTTTGGCTGTCAGTGGGCCTGATCTACTGACATCACAATGGTAGGACATCACATTGTGAGGTCTGTTCAGGGGGGCTGGGGGAATCAGTCATTTCAGGCAGCTATTGATGCTCTACACAGAATGAGAGGGAGAAGACCAGATGCTGTGGGCTTTTTCCTGTTTGAATATTACTTGTATTTCCATCTATCCATCCATTATCTATTCCATTTATCCCTTTCCAGGTTGCAGGGAGCCTATCCCAGCTGACATTGGGCGAGAGGTAGGGTACAACCAGCAAATCATAGGGCCACATATAAAGACCGGACAACCATTCATGCTCACAGTCATACCTAAGGGCAATTAAGAGTCACTGTCTAACCTTATGAGTATGTTTTTGGTCTGTATGAGGAAGCCGAGTGCCTGGAGAGAACCCACGTATGCAGGGGAGAACATGCAAACTCCACAAAGAAAGACCAACCGGGGATTGAACCAGTGACCTTCTTGCTTTGAGGTACATGCACTACCTGCTGTGCCACTGTGCCGCCCCTGACTTGTATTTGTGCATCCTAACTACATGCATACATAATACTTTAGGGGGTAAACTCTGGTTAAAGTATGGAGAAAAAATCAGTTGCTTATGTTCAAACATGCAGCTTTAAAAACTTTAACATTTGGGATAGGACTTTTAAACAAGTGTGAAAAGGAGAGTGTACTAGTTCACAAGGACATTTTATTTTTTCATTAACTTAAACCAGCTGCCATGTGAAATTTAATTTAATAATGCCAAAAAAAGTGTATTCAGAAAACACCAAATAAACAACAAATGACCCAGAAAGCAAGCGAGTAAACAGGTTAACAGGCAACTATAATAATTTTTTTGATTGTTGTCTGAATGTGAGGAAAATAAGACAAATTTAACAAAATCACTCCCAAATAAATTGCCTACCTTCACCTCTAACTCCTGTTCAAATATTCAAATGAAGGCTCTTGCTGCACTCTTTTGCAAGAACTGTTTCACTTGTTCACAAAGAAAAGCTTAAAGACAAACTTACCTGAAGTTCAAGGACTAATATTACCAAAAATGAGAACTTGCAATGGTGTTACACCTCAGATTCCATTAGACAGAAGTTAAAATAATTAAATGGGACGTTCAAGTGGGTCCTTTTTGGAAGTATTGGATAAGAGCAGAAGGGCTGTAGACGGGGAAAGACATTACCTGAGCCACATTAACCATCCAACCCCAGAGTCCAGGCCAGTTTGGCCACAGTCCTTTACAGCAGGCCTCTACCACGTCCTGGTAGCTGTGTCTCACTCTGACCTTTGACCCCAAGCCAGAATCTCCACTGAAAAACACAAACACCAGTTCTGATACAGCCTGAGATAGGATTGAAAGGTAGAACCTGTTTTACTCAAACTTTCTGGTTAACACGAAGAACGTCTCAAAAAAGTAGTTAAAAAATCTTATTGTGAGGAAACTTGTATTCTTGTGTTTTAAGTCAACAGAATTTTGTTTTTCACAGCTGGTAGAAAATGTTCAAGCTCGATGGACTAATTAAAATCAGAATTAAATTGGACTGAACCCTGAAAACAAACAAGAAATGAGTAAAACTCAATTTTACCAAACAACACATTGAAAATTATTGTTTTGCTGTAGTAAATGAAAAAGCCCCTTAAAACTCTCTGTTTTTACTTCCTGGGGTTTATGATGTCATAGCTATACAGACTTTACATGTGTGTTTTCTGCATGTAAGAGGCAGATGTCATGACTGTTTTGAAAGTCCACTCTAAGATCCAAAAGGGAGGGAAAAACAGCTGCATCTGATCCTCTACAGAACCGAAATCTGTCCATTTTTTATCAACTAAAATCAAATCCAATAGACACCCCAGACATGATGGAAATGGGCAAACATACCAGGACATGGGACCTTTAATATGTTAGATAAATGGAAAAAACATTTGAAGCCATACCTCTGGTCCTCTTCATAAAGACAGGCCACCAGAATCCTCCCTGTGTGGTTGCAGACCCAGGCCGACACAACCAAAACAACAAGGCCAACATACCCTGAATGGACCAGGGCAAAAGGTAAACCCAACACAAAGATACCCTGAGGGAGAGAAGTAAAGACAACAGTGAGAGAAAAAGTTTGTTGCCTGCAGAAGTTAGAGAGGCTGCTCACATAAAGGAAGAAACGTCAGCGGATAAAACGTCACACAATCCCATATCATGTGATGCACGATGAAAGCATCAAATAATATGATACCATACAGCAAAAGGTACACATGTGATAAGCTAGATCAGTAGATCCTGATAGCCTGACACACCAGATAGGCTGTTTCATATATACATGGAATTTACTTTAGAGTCATCTGGGCACCTTGCTGTTTTGTGATGTATCTCAAGAACACACTGGGTCAAAAGTCAAGGTCATTGGACCACAGTGGAGCCTCTTCCTTCTGAATGCATATGTCGTGGGGTCCTTCTTTAAACACCCAAAAACTTTCAAAAAACACAGGCGTAGTCAGAAGAATTAATTTGGTGGTATTTATTTATGCTGGCCTCCCATCTGTCAGGGCAAGAAACTTCAACAACAAATGTATAACAGTGGAAAAACATATGTAAAAAATTTACAAAAAAAAAAAGAAAAACATGTAATATTCACAGAATTCCTCAATAACTCAAGCCAAGGAAAATTGTTTCACATGGGAGTTGTTACCTGCTCTGTAACCAAGTCCCAGCTGACCGCAGCAGGCCAAGGCAGCCATCTTCTGAAGCTGAAGCTCCTCCACTGGGTGTAATTCACTGCATAACTTTTGACCAAACATGTATTTTCTTTACATTTGAAACACTTCACACTTTAATTTACCAACCCTTTAATCATCATATTTAATACATTTTTATTCATATTTTTAGAATTACTGTTCACACAAAAATAAGGCATTTAACCTGAAAAACCACAAAAAAGATCCGTCCCTAGACTACCGTATATAGTAACCGGAAATTCTGCACTCTGGTTCAAACCAGAGCGGTGCGTCATTGAGGGGTCAGTAGCACCCGAATACTTCCAAACAAAGCTTGGCAGGCCTTTTAAATGAACTGCTTAGCCACGTTTTCTGGTAATTACTTACCAATATTTTCCGTTTTTTACATTCGTACATTGACTCAAGCAAATTTCAACGTGGTACATATTCTACACCCTTGTGTAGGAACATTATAATTGTCATAATGCTTTGAAATTGCTGAAATGTCCTCTGAAAAGGAAGAATGTGGACTGTAAACTACCTTTACTTTACGTTCTTGACTACTAAACATTGCTTGACACTATAATGTAATTAAAAGTCCTTGTTTTTATCATCAGCATTGGTGATTTGGAAAATTACTGACTTATTTTGCTGTCAAGGACATTACCTATGCTGTAACTTAGCTATATTAACTTAAAACAAGTAGGAAACAGTCTTGTGAAGTATATAATATCTAATTTATCTTATCTTTCTACTGTGTGTGTGTGTGTGTTTGTATATATATGTATATATATATGCGTGTTTGCTCTGTGTCTGTATGTGCGCTCTGTGGGTGCTGTGGGTGCATGAAGTCAGTGATGGTGCTGCCCCGTCACAGCATATCTTAGGAATAGTCCGTCCAATTTGTTTTTATTTGAACTGAAGTCCTCTCTGATTCAATGGTGAACCAGAGTTGACTTTTAATCAGTGTCTTAGGGCCTTATGTATATTCCTGCTTAAAAGATTTCTATCAATTACGCAACCACAAAAAGCCTTTCCTCCTGACCAAACACTTTGCTTTTACTATTTGGCAACTGTAAATCTACAAGAGGCCCGCAGGAGCTCTAGTTTTATATATAAAACAACATTGATTAAAGGTAGCCCAACTTTTGTCCTGTTTTCAAGAAATGTCACTCACAGTCTCTTAAATGTCAACCTTCTTTTATTTCCCACTTTATCCCCTCATGGTGTGGAGAGACATTTCTCCATCTGTGTTTGTGTGCGGGGGCATGTGCTTGCATAAAGATATAGTGAATGACCTGGAGGGCAGCAGTTGAAATCCTGCACCTGGAGAGTCCAGACAGGAGAGGTGGCTGTGTAATATTTTCTCAGCATATGTCACTGAAATACCAGTGCTGCCTGGTGGCTTTTATTGTAAAGTAGGAATGAAAAAGGTCAGAGCTCCCAAAATAAACAGGTTTGAAAGGCTTTTTTATCACTGTAGGCAAAGGTAGGTGTTTGCTGGGAGCCTTTTCTCCTAGGCACTTTAAGATATAGTCATTACAGATGTGCATCAAATATGAGACATAAAATCACTCAATCACTCAGGTGTGTGTTTTAAATGTACTTCACACTTCTTAACTGCTCAGAAAGGTTCATTGTTAGTGTTTGGACAATTTAGTAATTTAAACAAAAACTAAATAGGCGAATATATCTAAGTTAAGTCAAGACAGCCACGATTGTTAGCAGTTTCTGGCATTGAAGTCTCGTTTGTCTAAAATATTTTGCTTAATGGAAATGCTGCTATAGTGCACATTTACATTCTTCATGTGCTATGTGCAAACTACACACAGGGCGTGCTAACAACGACTAAAACAATGGCTAACAATAGCCTAGTAGATCGGCATGTTTTTTCTGACTTTGTAACTGGAGAACTGATAACTCCAATTCCCAATTAATTCCCAATTCCCACTTCCCTCTTCCCAGTTCCGATGTACATGAAACGCAGCATAAAGCTAAAACTTAATTGTAGGATAAGTGGGTTCCCTTGCTTCCTGTCAGGTTAACACACAGGTCAAAGTACAATACAAGCTGTGCTTCTTGTGTGAATATGACCAAATATCATGAATTATCTGCTTCAAGAGCCCCTAAAAAACAGGTTCTTAACATTCTATAATGCCTTTGCCTTAAATGGGGAAGGGGCCTATAATGGTCTTTGTTTGGGGCCTCAAAATGACTAAAACCATCCCTGCTTCTGCTGTTAGGTTCGTAGGTATGATAAAAAAGTGCTTCACTCTCTGAGTAAACAGATGTTAAAGGTGTGAGATTGTGGCAGAATGGAGCTGAAATGAATAATCATGGATTTTTCCCTCCTTTCTTCTACCTGTTTGTGATTGCTTCAGGAATTAGCTGGCAGAAACACACAGAAAAGAGGGAGACTGGAGATGAAATCAGATAGTGGAGCGTCAGATTTCTCCCAAACTGCTTTCATCGCCAGCAGCTCCATTTGAACATCAAAGCTTTATCAGCATATGCCTGACAGACACCGCTTACAAAATAACCACTTGAAAGCAGGAGAATGTGTCTGTTTATGCATCCACAGTGTGAGCTCCTCGAACCGTGTCTCCATGTTCCAACATCCCAAACACAGCAGCTCCATCAAAGCAACGTCATGTCTCCTATGATCTCCTCCTCGTCCTCCTCCTCTGACTCCTTCACCCCTTTCGCTGTCTTGCTGCACTTCTCCTTCTCCTCGTCTCGCCTTCTTTCCACCTCTCCTCCTCTCAGGCAGTAGCTTCTGTTTTCCCTTGGTGAAAGGCCAAAGCTCGGCTCTCCTCCTCCTCCTTCTGCTCCTGCTGCTCTCCTGCATCCTCGGACTCTCCAGGAGTCGGGCCAAAAAACCTCTCCTCTTGCCTCCTCGTCTTCCAACCATGAGCGTTCCTTTCTTCTCTTTCCTTTTCCCTCCATCTCTCTTCAGCTCTCCGTACATTCGTGTTGCAGCAAAGTTTAGAATTTTCATATTTTTATGCTGTTCAGGGATAATTTAAAAGTGTTGCTGTGAAAAATGAGTGCCTTGCTGTAAATAGAAAACATTTAACTCAAAGGTTGATCTTTTTTGTCTTTTCTTGACCAAACTTAAGTCTACCGTGGCCAAATAGGTCTGAATAATTTTAGGGCTTAACAAATCCTCTGATGGAGGAATTGTGACAAATCTTTGCTTTCAAATAAGACAATCATGAGTATTTATAATCATTAATAACTTATCAAAAAAAGACAATGTGAAGTTAATGTCTGTTTGGTCTTTGTATGAAAATTCTGAACAAAAATGACTGAATAAGGAGGGAATATGAAGCCCAATTAGAATTAATTATACTGCGATAATAAGACCACCATTTCTGTCATAACTCCTACACACTTAGAATTAATTTAATGAGCTTGGCAATGAATTAAAGCCAAGTTAAGCTGTTTTTTTATGCAAATAACGTAATTTATACTGACATTAAGTACAGTATGTTACACCCACATTCATCATCCTAATTTATCTACTAATGCTCAAAATATTTTACAGAATTACACCCAATTATGTTCAAAAAAGAATAAAACATTTACCAGCAAGGAAGATTTTACAGAAATACCTCAATTTTTTGTACTTTAGTTGTTGTATGGTGTTGTATTGGCATTTAAAATTAGATAACACATCATGTATCATATTTCAGTGTTGTCTTTGTAATTGCAAATTGTAAACATTTTAATAATGATTTGCAGGGCTGCACTAAGTGAGGAGGAGGGCCGCATGTTGCCACCCAGTTGCCCCCTCCTGCTAGAGCCCAAAAAAGCACATTTTTGAAACCGGGTCCCAGAGTGAGTAAATCTCAAGATGTTGCCCTTGCGTTTCTGTGCATACAGAAAATATTGTACATTTTTAGAAGTGCTGATATTGTAGCTCGCACCTCTCCCTTAAAACATATGCACTAACCCTGACAACAATAGAAACAATGGCAGAACACAGTGTTGCGTTCATGCTGCAGAAACTACTGAGCTTCTTTTGGCTTTTTCAGCAAAATCTTCTGCTCCTTTGTGTTCATCTTGAGCAACAATTTGGACATAAGGAACAGCGCCACTTACAGGCCTGGCATATGTACTACAGCATTTTCAGTGTTTTCATGTGGGCAGACACATTTCTTAAATTATGCTGTGTTTAAGGTTAAAAACAAAAACCAAATAGATAGTTTTCCCCTATGTGTAGACATGGCCCTATAGTATACCTGAGAAAGTCACTTTAATTGAATATTATTGTATATTGTTTCCGATAATTAAGTAATTTGAATTTTCAGTAGATAAGCAGTTTTCAGTACTCGCAGGTGGCAACGTCTTGTTTTTGAAATAATATAGCCTGTGCACGAGTGAAATGAACTGCAGTTCCTATAGTGACCACTTGGGGCTGGCCGCAAATTTTAAGAGTCCCTATTAGGTCTCATGTTAAAATGCCAATTTTAAATGTTGAATAAATATGTGTACAGCCTGGTTCAAGAAATGATTCTGCTTTCTAAATGTCATATCTTTTGTCAAAAACTGTATTTACCTCTATGAGGTGTGTCAGAAAAGTTCCAGGACTGGTGTCACAAAAGATTTATTTCAAACCCAAACTTCAAACTAAGTGTTTTCCCCTTCAAAGTAATCCCAGCATGTCTACAAAGAGATACTGTGGCGTTTGCTTCGTTCAGTGCGCCAGAAGAGGTGAGAGTTGTGGCAGGACAAGTCGTGGCTGCTTCACCATGACAACGCGCCTGCTCACAATGCCCTGAGCATCCAACAGTTCCTGGCCGAGAAGAACATCGCCGTGCTGGAGCAACCTCCCCACTCACCCGACCTGGCTCCGTGTTATTTTTCCCTCTCCCCCAAGCTCAAGGGACTCATCAGGGGGACCTGTCCTGAAGATGTGGACGACATCAAAAAGGCCGTGACGACGGAGCTGCGGGGGATCCCGGAAGAATCCTTCCAGGAGTGCATGAAAGCGTGGCAAAGAAGGATGGGAAAGTGCATTAGACTCCAGGGGGATTACTTTGAAGGGGAAAACTTGTAGTTTGGATTCTAAATAAATCTTTTGTGACACCAGTCCTGGAACTTTTCTGACACACCTCGTATTTACTTGGGATATTTTCGTACCATCTGTTTATATTAAGGAAGAAATTTAGCTCGAATTTCAAAATGGAGGGCACAGTGTGCCTCCTCCTTGCCTGTTACTAGGTTCACATAAAGCTAGTTTCAGCATTTTTGGTGTGGGCTCCATCCTCACTGTGCTTTTAGTTGTCTCTTTGGAAGCCAGTGGGTGACATCACTGAGACTGTGCCCATGTTTATACACAGCCAGTGGTATTAAGCTACTCTGGATGAGAAATGGCTAATCCTTCAAACTTCAATTTGCAATTCTATCCTCCTGTTACAAAGGTTCATCATGGAGTCAAGGATTAGCCACCCTGATGACATCTCCATGACATCACCGGGCACCCTCAGGGGGATGCTCCTCATGGAGATAATAATAGCAATTACAATGATGGGGATGAGCTGGTAATGAAAAAGTGGGTTATCTTCCAAATCTCTGGTGGAAGATGACTCTAAAGCTGCTCGAACCTGCAAGCTCTTTATCCATCCTCACTCCTCCTGAGGGGTCTTGGGATGTATTAGGCAGCATGATGAACCAAATACCTTCTGACAGCAAAAAACAAAACAGGGCGGCTCCACATTTCCCCATGGCTTGAGATTGGATTTTGAAAACTCCAATTTAGAACTTGGATGTTGAATTTTCCTCCCAGTTTAAGACAAAATGTTGTTTCAAAAAAGCGATAACCAGAGCCAGTAAAACTAACATCAGGAACAAAAGCTCCATGTTTCTAATCTGTGATGAAGAAAAACAAAGTGGAGCTGCCTCATTAACAGTCAGGTTGGAATTAAATCTGAGTTTCATAATATTCCCAAGCCGCAAGCCTTGGGAGACGCAGCTTTTTTTCATATTTGGCAGCCTGCTTGCTCTCTAATAAAAACTGTATTAAGCTGGCAGACAGTCAGTTATTTTGGCATCAATAAACCACCACCGGAAAATACATATTTTCTTTTTTAGCCTTGCTGGAGAAGAAACTGCTGTTCTTTTTTCATTATTGGGACATCTGTTAGCCCATTTACTAATGGTCCTGTCATCATCACACTGACTGGTGTTCATACAGCTGATTATTATTATCATTTTCTATCCTTCATTTTATCTTTGAGATTGCACTGCCAAACAGGAAATCTTCGCAACACATTAAGCTGTCAAGTGAAGAAAGAAAACACATTATTTATATATAAAAAGCAGAAAACAAGGATAGAATTGCTTGTAATAGCTAAAGTATCTGTCAATACAACAAGCAAGTTTTGCTTTCTATGTCTCCTGAAATGAAATATTGATCTTGTGACACAACTATTTCATATTTCCAAAACTTGAATAGTCTTTTTGATCAAATACATGAGTGACGATACAAAATATCGCAATACATCGGGATATGTATGTCCATCTCTCTGATGCTTCCTCAAAATAGCAGACACACACTGCGTCACAGACTTAAGACATTAGGAAGTTTATAAAGCAGTCATTTTCTGCATCCTAAAGTTAGGAACATGGTAGATTTGCTCCTGACCTCTCTTCAATTTCAGACAAACACTTCCTTAGGCCCAAACAGGAGTGCATGATGATTTGCTTTCTAAACAGAATGAGCATGAGCAAAACAAACGTCCCAAATTTACGAAAATTTTTGAACAATAAAATATCAAAATATTACCCCAAAATATTGATATAGTGTTGTGCCACAAAAATATTGTAATGTATTGGTGTGTTTATAATCTTGTAATGTCAAATGTCATGTTATGATTGAAATGCACCGTACTTGGTAGATTTTAGTTTTCAACAGTCATTAGTCCATTTTGGTTCTGGATGTATTTGTGTGACTTATTACAGATAAGAAGCAATCTATCCCTCCATTACACAGCTGAGTTGCTGTGCAGTAAATCACAAATGTACACATTATGAGCCTTTGTAATAAACACATAGCAAATTTACTGAAATAAATTACAATTGCTTTAAATCTGTTCATGTGCAGGGCAACAGCCTTGCTTTCTTATATTCAAAAACTAAAGCATGTATGGAAAGTAAAGAGTAGCATAGAGGAAGACGTTGTAAGTTATTGCTTAATATGCACTTTTCAAATAAAATATTAACATACTTTCTCAAGTTGTACCGATCTGTTGAAGGGGGGAGGTCTGTTGGATTTCTGTTTTATTAAAATTAGTCAACCAATCAACAAACTGCGGTTTAGTATGCCTTTTCCAAAACCTATATGGACTGTCTTCATGCACCAAATCTGTGGTATAGTCCATAGAGTCGCTCCACTACACAGTGAGTTGTTTGCCTGATAAATACAATAAAGCGTGGTCTCCATTAATTGAATAAGTAAAGAAATGTATTCTCTGATGCACTATGTCAGCAGACTGAACCTCACGTCTTCAAATCAAGTAGCTACTGCCAAAATAATGTTTGTTTGACACACTTATCATTCTATTTTATATTACATTATATTTTATAATATCTTTACTTATATTATTTTCCTTGTATCCAAAACAACTTTCTGTCTGTTTTCCTCTTTCCTAAATAGTACTCTATTCAAGGAGAAGCAGGGAGGTATTCTGATGTAAAAAATAACACCGTATATCATGTTTTAGGAGACTTGTGTGAGCTATGCTTGCTGTACTAATAGCTAGTTTACTAATTCCAAGCTGTGCAGACCCTCTTTTTTGCTTATCTGTCCTCCTCTGGACTTATCAGTTTGAGATGTTTTTGCTCTCTGGTTGTCCAACTACTCAAAGCACTTTTACACTTTAACACCACAGGTCAAACTGGTGGCAGTGGGTCTTCTGGAAAGTGACTGTTAGTTTTAACAAAAACTTTCACATACATTTAGACACCACTGAAACAACAGTGAAAGCAAAATATGGTTCAGAGACAATCAGCTCAAACACTGGCACACAGCTGCCATAAAGAGCCAGCATTTGTGTCTTATTGTTAGTGTGGACAGATATTTTGACCACAAACAAATATACAGGCCAACATTTGTCTTTTCCTCCTGTGTGTGTGAGATTTAAACTTCCAGTGAACCATCTTGTGAAATAAAAATGTACTTCAGTCATCACAAAGTCCCCTCAGCATAACCTTTCTGTAACCTCATCTGCAGGAATTACTGAGCAATCCATTTGGTTAAGGTTCCTGATTATAGCGCTGCAGGTAATGAATAACCTATAAAACAAACATTAACCAAAACAAAAGCCCCAGGAAGAGGCTCTCAATATTGCAGCGGATTAGGAAAAAAAAACATGGTGCAGATAAAATTCTGCACATTAGAAACTAAAGTATGGCACTGTAAAGGGACAGTTACATGAATTGTAGATGGAAGTATTAAGTCTTGATTTTGATCTGAGATCTGAGACAACATCCTGGCACTGAAATATCTCTCATGTGATGCTTGAATTTTAAATCCTTGCACACAGATAGATGGAAAAACACATGCTTATCCAATAACTATGTTGCTATTTATCAATTTATGCAATGAAGACAGTTGATTAGAGCCCCTGTGTATTAGCAGATAAAGCTATTGATGCAACTCCTGAGGGAACATGCCTTAATGTGTTTACCGTAACGATGCCCTAATGTCATAATGTTCCCTTCAGACCCTCTGATATTGTTCAGTTACACCCCAGTGAAAGAACAAATTTACATGAGGGTGGGAGTTGAATACAGCCGCACATTTACAGTATATTAGCATTAGCATCACGAGGACTCCCTGTGACTCAGAGCTTTTCATATAAAACAATCGGGTTCACACTTTATTTGATTATGAGGAGCAGGGAGCGTCTGACAAACTGCCAGCGCAAACACAGAGCATTATTTGGAGTTATTAGGAGACAATAAGAGCAGATTAAAACGTCTGTGAGGTTAAGTGCTTTTTGAATTTGTTGTGAAGCTTTGTCCCAAAACTGCGGGCATTTGTGTTGTACATTTGTTCTCTTTAAGAGGAAAAAAGAGAGAAGGAACTAGAGTTCTGCTGGAAAAGGAAGGATAAATGTCTAAAATTTAACCAAAGCAATATGAATGAAACTTTGCAGCTGCACTCAACTTGAATGCAGACATTTTTGAAACAAGAAAGTGGAGTTATTAAGTCCTGTATGAAATATCTTAAAGAAACAGTAAACTCAGTTTACCATTATGTCTGTGTACATTAAACATGTAAGATGTGTCCACACAAATTCTGACAAGTGCCTGAAGTAACGTTCGAGGTGACAACATGCTCATGAGATTTCAGTGTTTAATGGGAAATAATAAAATGCACCTGATGTCGCCTGCTTTTGAATCTTGAAACGCTGTGTGTTTAAAACAAAGGTTGCAAATTAACTGCTAACAAGGACTACAAAAATGCCTGGAAACCCAACAACAAGCATTTCTGAATTTTTTTTAATAATCAATTATTCACACACAGCCATGAGGGCCAACTTGATCAGTTCACTCAATTCTAAGGAAACTATCATACAAGAGGTCACAATAACACGTTGTTCTTTGGAAATACTATAGTTGCTTCTTAGCCACCATGTTGTAGTTCAGTCGTAGCTAATAATAGCGTTTTACTCTTGCCAATTATGTTTCGTCATTTCCACATTGGCCTACAAAAATATGTTATTCATGTATCACTCCATACATCTCAAAATGTCGCCATTGTGTTTCTGTGTTTAAAACGAATATGCACATTTTCAGAAACGATGATCTCAAAGCCCCACATCTCCCTTAAAGGGCCCATATTATGCATACGCATACGCTAACCAAGACAACAATCTTAACAAAGGTGGCTACGGTGTTGCGCTCGTGCTGCAGAAGCTATCAAGCTTGTTATGACTTTTATAGCAAAACTTCTGCTCCTTTACTACCACCATGAGCAACATGAGGGCACAGAGAAAAGCTGGCGCCACATCTTTTTGTTGTGCTTCTGTACATCGCACAGGTGACATGTGCGTGCTTCATGTCTTCCTCTCTGGTTTTTGAAACAGCTACCACAGACCTAAAGATGAGTCAGTCCACTCCCAGGACCCACACAAAAACATCGTACATCAATGTCTGATATAAACATATACATATATATTTTTTTTTCATTGATAAAATTGACTTTCAGTGGGTCTGTAAATACACTTTTAATGACAGACCTTGCAGAACGTATGCAGTAGGTGTGTTTAATTTTTTAGGGTTACTAAATGTGATGTTTAATTTGAACACCTTTTACAAATTTGGTGCACCTCCCCTATTGGTAGCAAGAGATCCTTTGTCAAGACTCACCCACTCCAGGGAGTGATACTTAGTCAAGCTCCAACGCACTTGGTTACTGTTACCAGGTTATTACTCCTCTTTCTGACCAGTTTTTGCTCAATTTGGCACCTTGCAGGATCATGATTAAAAATCTGTTGACCACTGTACACATAAGAATGAATATTTTCCCTCTCTTCATCAATATTCTGTTATTGTGATTAATATTTATTCATGTTCAATACAGGCTAAATATGAGATGCTGGCTGCTTTTAATTTGAGAGTAAAATAAAACAAATGAAAATGACTCCAGAGCTCACCGTAGAGTATATCTTCATCCATTTCATTCAAAATGTTTTTTTTCTGAATTATTCTTCAGTTAATTCTTTGCTTTAACATCCATCCAGTTTATAGCTGGATATGAAACAGACTGAAAGGATTACTGATGTCTCTATGTGGCCAAGACCATCAAGGAGAAGACTGAGATTTTCCTTCTTCAGTATTTAAATGCGTGTAAATGCTGCTACATGGTTTATGTCAAATGAGACAAACAGTATTCTTCTACAATTAACATTTCAATCATTTATAATGAGAAAGATGTTTTTCTGCTTGTGATAGCAGGGTGATGTTCTAATCCGGATGCAACAGTTCATTCAATACATCTGAATATCAGCAAATAAAAGATTCCACCTTTTCCTGCAAGGATCAACAATGTTAATGATAAATGGGCAATGAAAATAAAGGTTTTGTTATTTTTCAAGGTGACAGGGTCAATGGTGAATGCACTTGGTGAAACAACTCTGTCTTAAAGTACAAAACAGTGTAATGATTTAGCTTAAGTAACACATTTTTGTATATTTTGTTTTATGTCTTTTCTTTTTTTTTTTTGAACACTTTATTTGTAAATTTTCAATTTAACAGAACAGTATAACAAAGAAAAAGTCCCCAACTCTAGAGAAGACAAACAAAACAATCAACTAAGACTAAAAGAGACAGACGTCAACATGTCATCTCAAGGTTATCCATTAATAGGTGTGTACATTCACACAGTTCTATAGCAAAACCAACCCGTATCCTTAATGTTGAATTTCTGCATATTAAGTTAGCAGGTGTAGGGAGGTGTTTTATTTCTTTTCTTGTTGAAATACGACATGAGCTCTCCAAATCTATATTCCAGTCTGTTTTTATATTCTATACCTACAAATAAAGAAGATGTAGAGCATGCGTATATTTAGTAAAAATGTACCTGTATGGCATTTGTGACATTCCAGCCTGCCTCCCATGCAGTGATAGTGCGAGCAGGATTCACACGTGAAGTTTCAGTGCTCAGCCTCTCCGCAGGATTGGCCAAACTCATCACTGCTCCCTCGTCCTCCAGGCTGGCACAGAGCTGAGAGGTCCTCTCTGCATGCTCTTTCTTCCTCTCCTCCCCATCTTCAGAAAGTGTGTGGTTTTTTTGACTTGCCCGTCTGTGGGATCTTCTCTTGTTACGATGGCTCTGAATTGAACTATTGCCTTCATTCTCATCAGCTTGAATTTCACCAGATCTTTTCCTTTTGCCATGGCTGCTGTTGCTAATATACCTGAGGGAGTCTGCAGTGGAAACGGCTGAAGTCACGGTGATGCTTCTCAGGCCGGTGGAGATCACAGTTGCTCTGGTTTCTTTAAAAGCTGGATCCTCTTGCCATAAAGATCTGATGGATCCTCCCGTGTTAAGTTCTGATCTGTCCCCCAAAGTAAGGCGATCCTGCTCAAGAAGAGACAGACTGTTTCTTTCAGATGATAATCTGGCTGTGTTGGTGCCATCAGAGCTGGTATTATTTTGGTTTGTGATGCTTTCAAGGGGCACTCTGTTGTCCTCAGTGTAGGTTCTGTTTAACTCATCACTGTGGGTCAGAATCAGCAGCTCTTCATCCTCCTGGAAGAACCTACAGATCAAAAATGCTTAGTCATATTTTCAGTCAAAAAGCCATGCTTACTGGAGAAAAGTGTTTTAGAAAGCTTCTCAAGCTCATCTACTTTCTTTATGTCCACCACTGTAAACAACTAAGCGCTAAGCCAAACAGACATCATTACAATAGAAATAATCAATAACAACTCTGTTTTGTTGAGGGTTAAATATGGAGTCCCACAAGGGTAAGTGCTGGGCCCAGAATTTTTCAAATTGTACATAAATGATGTTTGTATGGTGCTCAGATTGTTGAAATGAATGTTTTGTTTGCAGATATCATCTGGTCAAAACCTTGAGAAGCTTCTGGACACAGAAGAAAAGAATGGGAAACTTTCCATCGATGGATCAAAATTAAAAAGTTTTCTTTCAATGCAACTAAAACAAGATATATGGTATCTGATCATTGGAAAGACAATAATCAGGCACAAATAATGATAGATAATATGAAATATTTATTGGAGAAGTTAAAGATGACAAATTATGCCACATAATAACCACATAGTTAGAATGTCAAATCCAAAATATCAAAGTCAGTTCCAACATTAAACAAAACAAAGTTTGTTTTTGACCCCAATTCATCAGATCATCCACACCATCATTTGTCATGATTTTACAAGGATCAAATATTAGTTTGTATTTTGATACAATCTAATATTTCAGCATGGAAATGTATATTTTGAAACAGACTTGTATATAGGAAGTCAGCATTTATTAAGTTGGGTGGAAAAGTTTTTTTTTTATTTTTGTAAGGCAAAGATCATTTTTGACTTTTGATGCAATGATTGTATACTAACATCTCACTGAGGAAGTGAATAATTTACTTTTGATACTTAATGGAGAAGAGGCAGAATTTAATAAATTTGTCATTCTCACTCCTTTTCAGGCATGTACATGAAATTACTAAGTGTTGTATTTTTTAAGATTGTCAATTCACTTTTGTATTAAAATTTTGTTATGTATATATTTATGCATATAATCTTCATTTCTTACATGGTCAAAATAAACTCCTACTACTACATATGTTATGTAACTTTGTAATACTTCCATACATGACTTACTGTGTGGAGGTTTGGGGTAAAATATTGAAAAAAATAATTTCCTGTTTTTTCTTGCCTCAAAAGAGAGTAATCAGAATCTTAAACAGAGCTGATTTTCCAGAACCAACAAATAAATTATTCATGGATTTACAGGCACTCAAAACTAGAAGATTTAAAAACGGTATCACTGAAGTACAAAGTGTACAACAACATATTTCCGAACTGTTTCCAGAAGCTGTTTGAAGTTGGAAAATCTCAATATGAACTGAAGGGAACATGGATGTTCACAGTAACAAATTTCAGATTAGAAGAAAAATTAAAATGTCTTCCATGCATGGACTAAATCCATGGAACAGTTACAAACAGAAATGAAGTACACAAGTGTAGCACACACAACATCTTATTAAAAAATATTCAAACATGAGTTGATGATTTAATATAATAAGGAAGAATGTCAGGATGCACATGTATTGAAACAGGGATGCTTGGGTTTATAAAGCTTTATGTGCACATGCTATATATGTAATTTCTGTTACTTTCTTTTACTAGTCTGTATAACTGTAAAGAGAGCTGATATAAAAATGACTGTAAAAAGGATAGATGAAATAAACTACAGCTTCAGTTTTTCAAAACACAACAAACATTTAACACAACATTTGTGAAATGAAGCATAGACTACATTTGAACTTTTATGCAGCTTTTCTAGTCTTTCTGATGCTCGAAACACTTTTACAACACAGGTCACATCTCCCCATCCACTCTTACATTCACTCAACTGTTTGGAGTTTCTGTGATGATTATCCATCAATGTCAGCTAACACTTCCATGTCATTTCATACACCCACTTTCACACCACTGATGCAACAGAGGGAGCAACTTTGGGTGAAGTGTCTTGCCCAAGGACACATCAAAATGTGACAACCGTAGCTAAGCCCAACCTTCCAGCTGATAGTTGAGCATACAGATTAAACATTTTTCTACATATTGTTATAACATTTTTTCAGTAGCTCAATAAATGTATGAATAAAAGTATCAAAGACAGTAACTCACCTTGTTGTCCAGTCCAGCTGCAGCTTTGACAGGGCCCATCCCCACAGAGATCCAGCCGCGCTCCAGGGCTGTCCAGAGTTACGACCCCAGAAAGAAGAGCCCATCCTCAGCCTCACTTTTGTACAGCCAGCCTCTCTGTGGAGCTCTGAGGGGCTGCAGCAGCTTGACTCGACTGACACCAAACTCACAAGCAGATATTCACCAAAATGCACCCACGATAAGTGCTTTGAATTAACTTTAAAAACCATAGATGACACTGAAAGACTGCACATCGCTGTCAAACACAAAAGCAGAGAGGTATGAAGTGATTGGCAGGTTGGTGAGCTGTAACATTATAATATAGCAGCGTTTTCAACAGTTAAGGAGTAAACAGTAAACAGCACAGTCAGAGGTTCCCATCCAACAGGCAGTGGAACTGAACCTGGCTATAGCTTCAGAGGCTAATCACAAAATAGTGTCGGCAGTAAAATAATTGTTTTCCTATGTAACAGTGTGGTTCTCAAAAGCATTTTTAAGAGGTTTACAATATGTAAATATGCCTCATACAATTAAAACGTAAAATGATATTCAACTGTAAGAGTAAAGAAAAGCTACCTCTGTGTTCGTGAAAGCTGACATTGAGTAAAAGGAGCTCAAAATAAAACTGTGCCCCTTAATTATGGAGCTTACATTGACTTTAGAATCATCCCAAAGACAATTAGTAAGACCAACATCAGGAACATCCATACTGGCCAATACAGTACCAATGATGAACTTTTTATTATCTGCAGACACTAATAATAATACAGCGCTTACAGCTCCATGAAACCCTATTTAAACTCTCACTGGTTGTACGTTTCCCTTTTATAAACTTTGTCTGAGAGCAATAGTCTGGATCATGTGAAAACATCCATAAGATGTGAAATGTTAACATAGTTTCACCCAGTAACACGTGAGGGCAGAGTCTGCATTCCTTTTGTGGACCCTGTTGCTCCAGTTTTGCCCCAGACTGTGGTGAGTTGTGCAGGGCAGCAGGAGGAGCCAAAGAACAAATGTCAAACTCCACAGTACCAAAAGTTCTGTCCTCACTTCTCAGCTCCAATATTTCTCTTCTTCTTCGTCTCTGTACAGAAATACTGAAGCTCCCATATTTCTGGTAACACACATCATGCATTTGTGTTCATATTTACAACTGCTTGGTTTGTTGTTGTACAAAGTACCTAAGCAACATTTAATGTCTTTGATAAGTTTTTATTTTTCAGAATGTCTAACTCTGCAGTGAAAAGAATTTGAAGTTTGCCCTGCCTTACATACAACTTTACGTTTTTTTTTAACAGTAGAAAATTATCTTTCAACACTATTCATAAACTCACAACAAAGAGCAGAGTTAAAATCCCAAATTCTCAAGGTTTTAAAGATGATATAGAACTTTAATATAATGTAATTAATAAAATTGTTATTTTGCCAAACCAATTCAGCCATTAGATAAAGTTAATAAAATAATAATAAAATAAAGATAACGCAAATAATCACAATAATAATACAATTATATTGTTATTAATATTATTATTATTATTATTGGTAGTGGTAGTAATAGTAGTAACAGAATCAATTATACTATAAATAAAAAATTTATTGTTGCCGTTAGAAGTAACCAAATTAAGACATAATAAAAACAATTATAATCGCATAAATAAAACATTCTATTGAGTTATCGATTTATCTAAATTTAACAAGTTTTACTGTAATCATTTTACTGGATGTAAAATGATTACAATAATAAAATAATTAAATAATAATAAAACTGATAACAATAACAACAGTAAAAATAATGCATTTAATATTACCATAATTATCATTGTATTTATTTTTTACAATTTTCAATCGGAGTGATAGTTGCAGTAAAAAAAAGGATTAATATGATTACAAATACCAATATTATCATAGGCAGAATAGAAACAATTCTGATAAAAGTTTGTAATTTCACAATATATTTATACATTGATACAACTATAGTTGTATCAATGTATAAATTAAACAATCGATCAAATTATCTGTCAATCTAAATTACACTAGTTTTATTGGCATTGATTTTATATAATTCCAATAATCATATAATAGTTATTATAAATGAATTCAATGTATAATTATGATTAATGTAGAGGTTTTTGTAGTAGAACAACTGCTAGTATTATTCTAAATGCCAGAATTATCAAAGCCAAAAGCAGACAAAATAATGTTGAAAGTTGTTGATGTAATAATAACAAATTCAATCAAACAAATATAATGAAAAATCTATCTTTCCATCCATCTATCTCTCTTTTGCTTTTCTATCCACCACATACCTTCTGGCCTTTTACCAACCGTGTTACCGCAGTTTGATTTCCTTTCCTTGTTTCTCCATGTGTTTTTAATTTCTCTCTCCCTCCCTCCCTCTGCTCCAGCTTTAAACCTGCAGGAAGGAGGAGAGATGGGAGGGAGAGGAAGAGGAGGAGGAGTGAAGAGGAGAGGGAGAGAGGGAGAGAGGGAGAGAGTTTTGGTCAACTTCTCCAAACTTTTCTCCTTACTCATTCAACTCAACAGGGACAGAACCGCGCACGAGGAGAGCGCGCTGATTCCACGGCGCGCGCGGTTCGATATCAAACTTCAGGTTCTGGAACTCCCCAAAAACATGACGCTACTCAGGCTCGCGCTCCTGACCGCGTTGCTATGGCAATTCTGCAGCGCTCAGCAGAGAGGTGAGTTCACCTGATTGATTAAACTGGAGATCAGAACTCAATGATACGACACTGGGGAGTCATTTACGGCAGTTTCATTCACTCACAGGTGTTGCTTGTTAACTTTAATGAGCTAAACAGATAAAAGCTGTCTAAGCATGAGCGGTGATTAGCTTAAGAAAGTATCGGCATCATTGTGCTAAGTTCGGAGATTTATTATTCATTACTCCTTGTAGATAATTTTTGTTTGGGTTGAACTTTTTGTTTTATTATTGTTTGGAGAGAGAAAACCAACTATTAAAGGTGAGCAGCAAACAGATAATAAGAAGTAGGGTGAGAGGCCATTGAAAGAGACTTTTCTTTGCTAATAGATGTATGAATGAGTGTGGCTTAGTGTTATTGATTCATATTCAATCCTCAAGGCCGGGTCTAACGTTAGTCACACTGATACTTAAGCAAAAAAAAAAAGTGCTTTTAAATGCAAGCTGTAACAAATATTATACATTAATATTTAACTCTGCTTTCATTGAGCTATTTTACACCCATATCTGACCTAATATTTGATATCAATTACTAATAAATCTTTAAATGCCAGGTTTTGGTTAGGATGCCACCATGTTTTCAGAAGGAATAAGAATGGGGAAAAAATGAATTTATTTTAAATGTGCTATATGCAAAAAAGTTTTTTTTTTGTGTTGCATTATCAACCTTGGATATTTCAATGACTAGCAGCAGCACTGATTTGTATGCATTTTATTTTCTGCACAGTTTCAGTCACACTCATGCTGCTAAGAACAAAGAGTGTGCTTCTCATGAGGTAGTTATAAAAAGAAATATACATTGATTTCATTTCCAACGTTTTTGAGGCTTGATCTTTAAACTCACATCACTCCTAATCATACACATCAACAGGGTTCCCACGCGTCCTGGAAAACCCGGAAAACCTGGAAAATGATTGACCAATTTTCCAGTCATGGAAAACATATGGAAAATTAGGAAAAAAACTAAAATTTCCTGGAAAAGCTTGAATTGTCCTGGAAAATTATTTCTCTTCCTTCTACTTTGTTAATGAACAAAAATCAAACTAAGGAAATGAAGTAAAAATGTATTCGGTAACTAATGCACAGTTAGCCATAAAATCGGAGTAGATAAAATAAAAGTTAAGGAATAAAATATAAAAACTCAAAACAATGGCGACAAAACGAAATGATAAAAAATGTCAAAATGCAATTTAGGCTACTTAAACAGTTAAATCAACAAAGTCTATATAAAAAAGCAGAGTAAATAAGGATAAAAAATAAGTATAAACCATAAATTTATAATAGTAAGACACTACATAAAAGCCAGACTAAAAAGATAGCTAGCAGACAATGTTCATGCCCGAGAGTTAGAAATAAATAATGTCCTGGCAAAGTTCTGGAAAACTCCTGGAAAATGATTTCTAGAAAAAAGTGGGAACCCTGATCAAATATTTATGATGTTAACTCTTTGAATGCCCTGTTTTTCTCATTATGCCACCATCGTCTTTGTTGACAAGCAAAGTACATTCTTTGTGTTGAATTAGTACAGCTTGGAATATATCAATTGATAGCAGCAACCTATCTTTGTTTGTATTATTACTTTTCATGCAGTGTCAAATACTCACACTCATTCTGCTAAGGCATAAGCCCAGACTGACATCCAGGTATAATAAAATGCTTGTATTATGCTTTAATGGGATTGAGATCAAAACTTGCGGTTTGACTGGGTTTCAATGGCACTGTTTTTGCGCTTAAGATTACGAGTGTAATACTTTGCACTCAGCTCATTTTGGACTTACTTTGGGGGCTGAGCAGAAAATAAGGTCAAATATACAGATGAATATGAATATACAGTCTGGCCATTTTTGATCTAAGATAAAATGAGGGTAATTTTTGCTTTCGCAATCAAGTTAAGGGGTTGAAATGCCAAGTATCAGACCCCAGCTTTGGTGAGCTGTATGTCTTCTCTTCTTTACCTGTTTGCAAAAGTAAATTTTGTGAACCCCTTGGGGATTTTTTTCACTTTTATCCCCTTGCCTAAATCAGTAGTGGGCAACTGCTGACCCAAGGGCTGCATGTGGCCTCCCTGCTCTCAACGCAGTCCACCAGTCAATTTAGATATGAACACAGGATATATATTTACAAGGACATTTATATCTGCCAGGAAAAAATGGAATACAGATTTAGATTCAGAGCTGTAATAGTTTCTGTCTTTGCATGACAATTTTTATTTGTAAGGTACCAATATACTTAAATAACTAGTATTGCATTAAAAAGTCGCTACTTCTTGCCTGAATTCTGTTTAGCAGGTTAAATTATGTACAAATACTTTCATTTGAGTCAAATGATTGATTAGCAGTTTAGTTTATTAGTTTATTTGACAGCTCAACTGTTGAGTCAGAGTTGGCTATAAAGCTGGCAGGAAGTCTAAAACAAATAATACAAATATATAAAAACGGGACATATGTGTAATTTTGAAAATAACAATTAAAAGAAGGATAAAGAAGGAAAAAACAAGAAGAAACTAAATTTAACATGATCACTCTTTGAGCTGTAACAGCTTTTAAATATATGACAATCAGCATCTGTGGTTTCTATATTGTACACTCTGGTACTGCACAAACTTTGCACTCACCATAGGTTTGTCTCTAAGTAAGCCTGCTGATGGTGATACCTGAAGGACTTTCTATCAAATGGCACACAAATGACAGCATGGAGGGTGTCGGTGGTGCAGTCTGACAGTGCGCTTGGTCGCTTTTGGTCGGAAGGTTGCAAGTTCGAGCTCAGCTCTTGCTGTCACATGGCAATGTGTCCTTGGGCATGACACTTAACCCAAGTTTCTCCCCATGCTGCGTCAGTGGCGACTACACGTGAAAGGGTGTGGATGTGTTAGTTGGTACTTATGAAACTCTGAACCATCAGTGAGTGAATGGGTAGATGTGCGGTGTATAGTTGCTCTAAGTAGGCAAACACTAGAAAAGCGCTATATAAGCATGATAGCATGACATACTCTGAGGCATGTGACTGGTGTGGGATGTGACTATTGTGCAAGTGCACATTGCGGTTGTGATGTAAAGACACTATTGTTGAACCCTTCAATGAGTTTGGGTTCAAAGATATCAACCCTACAGAATAAGCTCAATAGATTTTTTTGTTTTGTTTTGTTGCTTTTTGCATTAAAAATGGTCTTTTAAAGATTGATGGGATACTGGCTGTCTAGTGGTTGTGTCCATGCAGCCCTGGTTCATATCTGGCCTTTTGCCTCCTTCTCACTTGACTTTCTCCACTTTATTGCTCCCTGATTTCCAATACTGCCCACTGATCTATCACACAGACGCAAAACGCTATAAAGTAATTGTGAAAAAAAGTTTACCATACGTCTCTCTAAAACATTTTTCCATGCTTTAACCAACCCAGAGACCTCACTGTCAAAAATGTCTCATGTGATACATAGATGTTGAATATCTAAAAGCAATCAAGGCCCGCAAACAAAATTTTCTTCTTATCCACGCTCCCACTGCAGGTAGAAGTCTCATATGAATATCTCAAACCCAAACACAATCAATGTGCATGCCTGGAGATCATCACAATTGAGGCAGAAAAAGCCTATTTCTTCTCTTTTTTTATTTAGATGAGATCAAATTGAGTCATGAAATGCTCTTGAAAGAAATGTCTGCTCTTTGGCGTTGTGTTTTTGTGAGGTTGTGAAAGATTAATTATGTGCTTTGTGTGTCAACAATGAGAAATAAGCAACAGTGCCCTCAGCGTGGATGGGGATTGACAGCTGGGACCGAATCAATATAACATGGTGCACAATAAGAGTCAAAATATTCATGCTGCTTATTATGAGTCCAATCGTGCCACTTAATCACGCAGAGACTGTAGAATAAACTGTTTCTGAACACTTTGAATGCATGACGCTGTTTGAAAATATGAGTGTGTGAAGGGTTTGTTTATACTTGAAGTATGAGACAAATCTCATGCCCGTCATGCTCTTCTTTTTTACTGTTTATCCTCTTCAAAACAACCCACCTACTGTTTAACCCAGTAGTGCTTTGGACCTCCTGCAGAGGGAAAGGTGTGTGTGTATCAGCATATTGTAGCATATTGTGCGTGTGTATGTGTTTGTGTGTGTGAGGAGAAGAGGGCGGTAGAGGCCATCTGCATTAAGAGCCTCATTACCAGACGTGTCAACCAGGCATGCTCTCTATCAGCGACAGAGCTCAGAGAGACACCGGGAGATAATCGGAAAAAGAAGACGAGGAGGAGGAGGAGGGCTGATACGGAAAGGAGAGAGGAAGGACGGGGTCTCTAGAGTTATTAGGGATTTGATGAGATGCCCGTGATAGAGGAAAGATGGTGAAACAGGTAGATGGAGGGTCCGGGGAACAGGACAGAGGATCAGGTTGAAGCTGTAAGATAGAGTTGGATGTTTCCGAGACAGTTTTGTCAGGTTATCAAAGGTTTGTGCTGGGCTTTGGCGAGTGATGGAAATGTACTTGTTGGTAAAAAACAGCGACTTACTTTTTGCAGCATTGATGTATCTGAAACGACGAGATATCTGAACTCATTATCACTGATAAAATACGATACTTCTGTCATAAAGGTTCTACTTTATGCATATGATCAGTTCTTCTCATTGTGATGGCTTATTTGTGTTAAAGAAAGATATGAAACATGAAAACATTTTATTCTCCAATATACAATACAGCCGATTGTTATATGTAGAAAATTAGTGATAATAAGGTGAATCATAATTGTACATTTATACTGTCTGTCATATTAAAACCAATATGTGGAATATTAGAGATGCATGAAATTGATACAAGATCATAAGCCAAAGATATTAGCTTAAAAAGTGAAATATCTGCCATATATAGATATCCTAACCTTACAGTTTAGCTGGATCCACCTGATTGAATGACTGTAATCAGACAGATTCATCTTGCCAAGCTCCAGTCTTGGCCCATAGTGAATGTGGGTAACTGAACGATTGCCCAATCACTTGCTGGATATGCTTTTAAAGGCTCTGCCCTCCCTAAAAACACTTTCTATGGACAGTTTCTCAGATAGACTAGTGAGATATATTCTGTATAGTATACACTGAACAGTCCCTCTGATGTGTCAGGTTATACATACATATGTCCCAAAGACAGTGATGCTTTTAGAAAATGGCATTTGGGTACCAGCTTTCAAAGCTTGCCTTTTTTTCCAGGCTGTCATTGTCTGGTTCACCAACAGCCAAAAGGCAACATAAGTCATAGTTTTGCGCAGAAAATTGATGTCATAGAACACAACTTAAGGTCCCATGGTCTGGTGTGTTTGACCTTTTTACATCCTGTCTTAGGTTTCTATCAAGCGAGGACTTAATTTAAGTTGAAATTAAAAAATAGCAGTTCATCTCTGTTGAGCAGGGGTCACCAGCCTGTAGGCCTCGATCTGCTGGTAGATCTATTAGAAATTTCTTGTAGATTTTTAAGACTGATTGTGTGTTTGATCTTAATTTGACATACCGGATGATTTACATATCCATGGGGTACATGGGTCTTGAAAAACCAGCTATTCATAAGGTTAGTTAAATCAGACTGCCTTCACTTTTTCACTATTGATTTCCAGCAGGTTAGTCTGACTGTTGAAAATGTGGTACATACTTGCATTGTTGTAGTGTTAAAGTGACACGTTTTGTTGTGTTTAATTTGTTTTTTTAAGGCACTTGACTATTGTCTTTTTTTAATGGTTCTTTATAGATTGAAGAGTGCCTCCAGTGGCATAAATGTAGATACAAATAAACAAAATCAATACAAAAGTAAATATTAATTGTGTTTTTGAGGGAGATGTGATGAGAAGATGTTGCTTTTCCTTTTTGGTATCAAAGGGGATCTGTAATTGAAAAAGGTTGGTGCCTGTTGCTGTAGGGGTCAGATGCAGCTCTTTTTCTCTCTCTTTGAGAAACGCTCAAATCTGAGGGGGCGATTGGAGGATATGATAATGAGCTCCGTGCTGATTGGCTGCTCAAACAATGCCTGATGGGACGGGGAAAGAGGTGTTACATCGAGTGGAGTAAACTTTCAAAACAGTCATGCCTGTGATGAGCAGAAAACACACATGCAGGTGGAGACTGTGTAGCCATTACATAATTAACCTCAGGTAGTAAAGATTGGAACATTTTAAGGGGCATTTTCTTGAAAGAGGCATAGCACATTTCTCTGTGAACTCAGAGATTAGCATAAAATGTCATGCTCCTCTGCTCCTCGAGCACCCTTTTCTGCAGGTTATTTATGTCATAGGGTTTGTGGAGTTGGCTAACAAAGGTCAGGGGAGTTCAGCAGTGAATTCTAAACAGTAGGATAGAGAATTATGTGCGTTAGCACGATTCTGCTTGCAGTACAAGTTGATATTGTTTATGTAGTTGTTATTGAGCTTGGCCTGTCCTCGAATGAGAGTTTGGATATTGCATTGGTTTGTCAAGCACACAGCATTTCCATGGAACTCAATAAAATGTTAAGAATGTTTGGCTGTCAGTGCAAAATTTGAAAAGTTGCCCAGGCAAAGTTATGATGTTGGGGTTATTTTTGTACTGATATGAATGCTGATAACCTTATTCCCATGAAAGGATGTGAAGTGAACTCCATGGAGAAAACTGTGTGCAAAACAGCCAAGCAAGGCTTGTAACCCAACTGAGAAATCAACATTTTTATTCATATAATCCAGGTGACTCATATTATCGCTGTCCTGCAGAGGCCTTGACTGCATTTTTAAAAGTAAAGATATCATGAGAGGTGCAGGAAAAAAGATTGATTTCCCTGTTGTGGTTTATTGGACTTTTGCATAAACTAAGGTGCAGCCTGATCCTGTAAAATATTTTAATCTTTGGGAGGTTTTATGCTGGAAATACATATAAAAAAAGTGAATTTGTTGATAAAAGGTGTCCTCAGAGCGGCTAAAGATGTGTTTATAAGTTTATGCTAATGTGGGTTTAACCAAGCCGGGCTGAATGTGAAGCGATGTGAACTCACCAGAGGTATCAAAGTGGATGTGATGTGAATCCAGAGTGGGTTTTTTTCTGCCCATCAGAGAAATCAACATTTTTATGAGGTGATTTCAACCCAGTGTCATAATGTTGGTAAAATATGTTGATCTCAGTCTGCTATGTTAATGTGAAAGCAGCCGAGCTTAGCTGAACGGATTTGATGGAATACACCAGAGGGAAAGCTCTCAGACTCTTTCAGCCAGGGACCCAAATTTACTGAATATAATCAATCCAATGTCCTAGAAAATAAGAGGGAGGGATGGAAGGAAGCAAGGAAGATTAGAAAGACTGGAGTAAGAACACTGAAAGGAAGTACAACAGTTTAGTTTATCTGGGTTTGTGATGTAATTATGGGTGATGTTACAAAATTATACGAAGTATGCTTAAAAAATGCAGATGAATGCAGATTTTGGGAGCATGACCGCTGTATTTGGGGAAAAAAATACAAACATTACAGCAGAACTTGTCATCTCCATGTTAAACAAGTTGTTTAAAAGAATTACACTCATTCTTCTGTAAAAGAAACAGCATCAGTGTAAAAATACTCCCATACAACAAAACTGAGCTTTGGAAAATTAACAGAAGAACAAGTACTTTAAAGAGGGAGATGGGTTTAGGAGTATCCATTTTGGGAGCCAGAAAACACACAAACAAAGGCAAAATCTCCTGCTCTTTTCTACCATCATAAGCAACAGGTGGACATAGAGAATAAGCTAGCATTTGTTTAAATCGGACATGTTTTGTGTGCATGCTTTTTGTCTCTTTCTCGTTTTTGTCTCCGTGTGGACAGGGCCTAAGTGTACAAGAGATATGTAAAGTTAAGTAGAAAATATTGTGTTAAGTGTCCTAAATTTTTACAAATATTTTGATCAATACAAAAATGTTAAAGGGTTATTAAAGGATAAGTTCGTTTTTTTGACACCTGGACCTTATTTTTAGGATTAAATACGCTCGTAGACTCACCCAGACAATTTTGGCGGAGCTCGGAGCTGTTTTCGAGCAATTTAGATCCATCCGACTGCGTTTTTTTCTCATGCCATAGTAGCAGACAGGGCCAGAAATCAAAGCCCCTAAATTAGACATTATCTGCTGTGAAACTCGCTCATTTCAGCTTCATTTTATAAATGAATGGCCAGTGTTATCACCATGTCAGCTCAACTTTGTTGTTATGGTCATCCGGGGCTTTACAAGGATGGGTAACTTTTGGTGACGTCATAGACAAGAACATGAGTAGAGCCGCTGTTGTTGCTAGGCTACACGGCTACACGGCTATTTTTGTGCAACATGGCGGAATATTTATCCGATGTAGAAGTGTCTGACGATGACTTTGAGTATAATGGATGCCCGTATCGTTTTGAGCCAGAATATACCGACGAGGAGCTATTTGAAAGGAGGATGCAGAGGGAAAGAGCCGAACAGCTGGCCAGAGAACAAGCAACCACTGCATGTCCACGAATGGGGGCTAACTGGTGGTGTTGTTGTGGACATTGCACGGCAATGGAAACAGAGGAGGAGTGAGTTTTGCAGCAGATAATGTCTAATTTAGGGGCTTCGATTTCTGGCCTCGTCTGCTACTATGGCATGAGAAAAAAACGCCGGCGGATGGATCTAAATTGCTCGAAAACGGCTCCGACCTCCGCCAAAATTGTCTGGGTGAGTCCACGAGCATATTTAATCCTAAAAATAAGGTCCAGTTGTCATAAAACCGAACTTATCCTTAAATGTTAGACCGGGGGAAAATTGGAGCTAATTTAAAAAGTATGTATATTAAATGCATTATGTAAATTTACGGTTTAAAAAGTCCAACTTCCCACATCTTAAATCTAGTTTGGGGTAAAAACACAAAAAGGATGCAAAGCGAAAGTCGCTCAGCCTGTCATCCCCGTCTCGCAGGGCATGGAGGATTTACCATAAAGGTTGAAATACATAAGCACTTCAAATTTAGAAGCAGCTGATCAGACCATGGAAAACAGAGGAGCAGATGGACTGATCACAGTCTCTCTCGTCTGTCTCTCCCATGAGCTCCGCCCTCTCCAGACCCCTCTCTAGGCCTGGAGCACTTCTGTTGTACTTGGTTATGCTACGCTTCTGCTCTTGCAGGTGTTTCCTGGGTTTGGATTGTTTTAGGCTTTGCTTTGTTTCTAACTTGCCGGCGTGTTTCGGCTCTGGCAGGTTTTTTCTTCTTATTGAACTGCATCGAGCCATTTGCCCTTGTTGACCACAATAATCTTCTGCTCATGCATAACTCCTTACAAATCCCATGCATTATGTCAATTTTTTACCCAAACCCCAAATTTCTTTCTTTGTGCCTCTCTCCTGTGCAGCCATGTTTGATTTACTTACTCTCCCCTGCAAACTGAACATCACCTCAGCTGGTCTGACCTGCAAAACTGCTCAAGGACACCATTGTTTGAATTGAAAGTATCTGATTTTATTACTAAAGAACCAAAAGCTTTATTAAATGTTGGACACTGATACATTAAATAATATCAATACTTGGCAGATTTGAATCGATATACAATCGCCACACTAAAATCACAATACTATGGTGTACCAGCTTTTTACTTAACCCCTTGTGTCTACCTATTTCTCCAATAGTCTGTCTGTTATCCAGCAGTGTGAATTTAATAGCACCAAGGCAATCAGAAGAGTTAAATTTGCTTCAACATTGTTTTATTTTACAAGTTTGGATAAATGATAAATGTGTGTGTCTTTTGTGATTAGTTTGTCTTTGGCTATTAGGCTCTACACTGATGTCTTCAGGTACTTATAAAGGGGTAGTGAGGCTGACAGCAGGATTGGATATCCTGCTTGGAGTCTAGACACTGATGGTAGTGATTTGGGACACATGATTAAATGAGTAGACTTCTGAGAAGCTGGATCAGGACACCTATGAGATCACTGGAAGGTGACTCTGGCAGAGGAGGGTTGGAGAGATCACAGTGCAACGACTGATTGACTGTTGGGTAGAAGAGACCAGATTTTAAAATATGACACCCGCAGGATGATTGGTCAAACAAGGACGTGGTGGAATCGGGTTGGTTTAGTGCTTAAGTGAGTGAATGCCCCTTATCAACTATTCATCAGTGTGGGCAGATGGGAGAAGTGAGAGAAGTGAAGAAGTGACTTAAAATGAATAAATCAATAATACACAACAGTCCTTTTGTTTATTTTTGCACTGTGTGATTTATTCTCTTTTTCATTTGTTACAGTAAAATATCCAGCATTGAAAGCAATTGAAATGCATGTCTGCTTTGGATGTGTTCTTTAAATAAACCCAATGAAAGAGTTATCAGAAGAATAACCAGAAGAAATAATCAGATGTAAAATGAGACTGGGCACAGTACAGCACCAGCATGTTTGTGAATATCTTACTGTAGTTTACAGTCGTACCACGTTTGGGAAGTTGTCAGTGGCTGCACGTTGGCCAAGACTTAATCAATGACATTGTGCCAAAGGCACAGATGACACCAGCACCAACAGGTGTGTGTATGTTTATCTGTGTACTTTGGAGGAATCCTCTGAGAGCTAAAATTAGCCAGGTGCTAAGTTGGATCTGTGCCGTATCCTTCCTGTCAATAAGAGAGACAGACGAGGAGCAGGAGCGAGAGAGGAGTCGATTTCACAGACTTTGACATGTGAAATATTTATTTCCATGACACTTGTCATACTGTGAGGTAAAAGTAGGTCAGGATGCAGGCTGGTAAATAAATGGCACCTTTGGACTTTTAGACAGGTGCACAAATGCACTGAAAATATGTTGTGTTTTGTCGCTGAAGTGTCAAAACACAACACGAAAGTTACAAGAACTAATCAAATTTTTAGCCATGGTGGGCTGTTTTTTTCTTGCACTGTTATGCTGCAAGCCAAATGATAAGTGTTTGAAAATCTTAAGTATGAAACAAAACCAGATGCTTCTACATGTTGGAGAAAAAAATGTTGATTTAATTTAAAATTAAGTTTGTGTTGTCTTTGATGATGGTGCTTTGCAAAATGTTGGCTGTTCTCACTTGCTCATCACTCAAGGAAATCAAGGATAGAGAGACTTTTCACAGGTGCCAGTGTGAACAGAGGGGTTTTTTGTTAAAGGGATAGGTTGGGTTTTTTTCCTTTTTTTTGGGACATGAAGGCTGTACCTAGTCTCAAAATGGTGCCTAATCAGAGTGGCTTGGTAACGCCAACAAACTGTAGCATGTGATGACCCCACATTGTTTCCATGGCTTGTTTCCTCCCACATTTCTTTTAATTACGCAAAACGTTTGGGACCATGTACGGCAATGTATAGCATTAGCAACTGTCCCGACACATTTTTTGAACAGAGAGAAAGAACTGAGCTGTGTGACACTCTGGCGCATGTTCAGGCTCATGCAATGTACCTCACATAACCCCACTTCAAAAAAAACAAACTATACCTTTAATGAGCTGTTGGCTGTATTTGTCTTTTGTAGCTGATAGATAACAGTGTACACTGGCAAGAGTTTGGTGACACAATATGTATCTCGATACAGGGGTGACAATACAATATATCAGGATATTTTTGTATACTGGAATACGACAAATCCCAATTCCAATTAAGTTGGGACTTTGTGTAAAATGTAAATAAATACATAACACAATGATTTGCAAATCCTTTCTGACATATTCAATTGAATACACTACAAGGACAATATATTTCATGGTCAAACTGATAAACTAAATTGTTTGTTTGCAAATATTCATTCATTGCGAATTTGATGCCAGCAACACAGTCTGAAAAAGCTGGGACAGGGAGCAACAAAAGACTTGGTGAGTTGAGGAACATTCCACAGTCAATCAATCAATCAATCAATCAGTCTTTATTTGTATAGCCCCAGTTGATAACAAGTGTTATCTCAAGGCACTTTATAATATAGCAGACTTAAGCCATACTCTTCTTTTTATAGATACACATACATGCATCTATAAAAATACATAATAAAAAATATTTGTATATAAACATACATGCATCCAGAGATGTCTCCATCCAGGTAGAGAAAAAGGGACTAAAATCACATTTGTCTCTGCAGAACATAAAATCAATCAATCAATCAAACTACAGGTGAACAGGTTAATTGGAAACAGGCGAGTGTTGATTGGGTTTAGCATTAGCCTGAACCTGAAAGACTAAGAGATTTCATAACCTCCAGTCCATAATATCATCAAATATCTTGGGTAAGAGTATTGCCCATCTGAGTCCGTCTTAAGCTTCATGTTTCTTGTGTTTCAACAGAGTACTGGCTGGAAAATTATTTGTATTTCCCATTTAAGCAGCGGATGTGTACAAAAAACTAAAAAGTATATTTCTTAACTACTGGAAGAAAAGGTTTTCAGTTCTGTAAACAAAAAAAACATGACTTAATTGGGGTAATTAAACTCACCACAGTGGCATTTGTTAATGGTAATGTTTCCCAATTAATCTCCACATAATGTAAGCATAACCATCAAAATGACAAAAGCTATTAATTGTGTTTAAAAGCACAAACACGTAAACATAAACAATCTAATGTTTCAGTGCAGACTGGGATAAGAATTTGAAAACATTTGTTCAGTTTTTCTTTCATATTTGAATATTTTCATTGTTTGGGTTTTCCTCGTGCTTGCTCATTACAATATCTTGTTAATATTTGACTCGTGCTTTTCCCGGTGGAGCTGCACCAACTCCCTCAAAACACGTCTCACAGTGAACAAAATCTAGGTCTGTGCACGTGTGTGCATGAACGCTCGTGTGTGTCTGAGTGTTTTTCTGGCTGTTTTGTTGTCAGAACAGCATTGATAATGCTGAAGAGAAAATCAATAGTTAATTCTACCAGGGACACAATAGCTGCTCTGCCCGGCTCCATTTCTACTGTGGACTTGGACACAGAAAGAAACAGGGCATGAGTTGATGAATTGGTAAGTGTGTGTGCATGTGAGTTCATACAGAGTGTGTGTTTACAGTGTCTACAAAATAAGCAAACCGTGATACAGAGACGATGCAAAAAGTGTCAAATTTTTTGAATAACAAACTTCCTTTTGGCTGGAGTGAATATATTTTCTTATTTTGGGCCACATTCTGCTCCGAAAAAATCCCAAGAGTTTGCAGTATATATGAAAAATAATGGAAATTAATTCAAACAAATGTGTGCAGAGAGGCTTCAAAATGAAAAAGAGGATCTACTGTAGTCCAAGTTGTGTATTTCATCTGGGTATTTCACAAGAGGACAAAAAAAAAATCATCAGTTATTTCTGTGGAGCACATGCCCAATAAAGATTGTTGGTTCTACTCCTCTGACCCCCTTTCTTTTGGTTTCCTCACTCATTTACGTCACAACCATATAGAAAGGAGGACCTTCTGGAAACAAGATGTCACATCTCAGGGGCCTAACCTCTAATAAATTTCAATTCAATGGATACAAATATGATGAGGACAGATTTATGGTCCTGGTGTCCATGAATTAGTTAGTCATCAATTCTTATTTTGTCCTTTTGTTTCTGCCCACCTCCAACACGGCTATGGTGTTTGTCTGTTCAACATGAGTCTAGTTCTGCTCAAGATTTCCTGCTGCTTAACAGATGATGTTTTCTTGCCACTGTAAGTGTAAGCCATCTATTGTGACACAGTGCTCTGCTCATGGTGGATGGAGTCATGTTGGGTTTGGTTGTGTGTTGGTTGGTATACATGTATGTATGTATGTATGTATGTTAGGGATGTAATGGTTACTGGTAAAATGATAAACCATGGTAAAATTTCAGGCGGTTCTTATTACCGTTTCCTATTTTAATTACTGTTAAAACCGTGCTTGACTACCTGACCTTGTCAATAACTCACAGTGATGCTGCTCATTGCCTGGAAAAGCCAGAACTATTTGTCTGCTCCTTGACAAAGCAGCAGTGGACCCTCAGATGCGGACACACATGCACAGTTTGCAATGTTTGGCCTCTGGAAGCGAAAGTACAGTGGTTGGTGCCCACATGGACACTGTACCAGAGAATTTTTCCCTCTTGAAACGTACTTTTTGAACATTTTGAGCACACTGCAACAATACCGCGATGACAATAACTGTGATAATTTTGGTCACAATAACCATGATATGAAATTTTCATATTGTTACATCCCTAATACATGTGGCTTCACCCTGTTCTCTTGGAAAGTGCCTTCAGATAACACTTGTTGTGAATTGGCACTATTCAAATAAAGATTGATCAGAAAGCACTGAGAACATATATGTTGATTATCTTTATCGGCTGTACTTCAGAGTCTTTAACGGGTCTTCCTATCACAAGTAGTTGTTCCAGATACTGTTACTAGTTTGAGAGAGACTTTAATGTTTTTTCATGCTTTGTCTGGAAAGTGTGTTTTTGCCCACAAAAAAAGGCTGTATTTATTTATTTACCATTTTAGGTTTTGAGGAACCAAATCTTGCAACAATGCTTCTGCTTCTCTGAAACTCATGTAAAATATGTATGAATTCATGTCTGTGATAGACAGACAAGATAGAAGTGAGTGAGTGCTCGCTCTGGGATCTGACACTCTGACCTTGTGGCTAAAGCGGAGCTCGTCTGACATACAGATGTACAGCTGCTAAAACAGGGGCTACTGACCCTTACACACAACACAAACACATACAAACTGACACGTCTGCAGCTGCCAAGACTTTGCTATGACCTCCATTTCTTCATCTTTCTTTCTTTGCGCCGTTCTCTCATCTGTCTCTCGTTCTCTGATCTTTCTTGGTTGGTTATATTCTCCCAAGGAGCTTCCTGTGGTAACACATGGTGTCAATAATGAGGCCCCCTACACATGGACACACAAACACACATACACTAACACGGGGTCGGAGACACTTTCCCCTCCTCCGCTATTCATAATCCTTCATCCCCGTCCGCCCACTTCTTCCATCTTGTCCCCTGTTTATCCTTCTCCTACCATTCCTTGGCCTCCTGATTTACTTTTCCCTCATTTTTTCTCACTTTATTTTTCCACAGTGTGTAATTTTATTTTTATTTCCCCCAAACTTTGCCATGTTTGGCTTGGCCCTTTGTTTCATCTCTATTTGGTCTTGTTTTTTTCTGAATTTATATTAATAAGACATTAAGTTTGCTATCTCTGATGTCCTATAAGATTACTATGAAATCACCAGATGTTGCACTGTATGACGCAGCGTTACACGCCTGCTGTCCACACTGCATCCATCAGAACTATAATTCTGTGTCCCGTGATTCCCCTTGCAAACAGTACATCAATTGCTTTTATTGTGCAGGTGGAGAAACAGATGTGTAGTGCTTTGTATTGACTAAAGGTGGGCTCAAAGGCTCTTCAGTGCACAGCTCTCTGTGAGTTGAAGGTGAAAGTAAATCATTCACTCATGGAAATACATTCCTTCACTATTGCCACTTTGTTTAACAGATTATCAAGCTTTTCTGAGTGAGAAAAGCTGTAGAAAACCAAGAACATCCTTCCTGCATCTTCTCAATCTCCCCCTTTCCTCGCCTCTCATTCACGTTGACTCAAGCAACGGAGAGGAAAATAGAGGCGAGGCACTGCATCGCTCACTGGCAGTTAGGACACTCAGAGTGATTCATTGTAATAAGCCTGATTTTGTCACTTACCCCAAATTTCCACATCGTCTGCCTGAGAAGCGTCACATCTATGCTGCAGCTTTGCTCTGACCAGTGGCGTGTCTCCTCACCCACAGAATGCAGATTTAGAACGATGTGCCACAGAGTACAGCCCTGTAGCCTTGAAACGGGATTGAAAGACCACAAGACAATCACAACTTCATGAGGCAATAGTGAGTTTATGAGATAACAGAGCAACAAGTCAACAAGAGCTTAAAATGCCTGACTGATGTTGATTCGCTGTAGGCGTCAATGTTACTTCTAATATTTCTGCTGTATCTTGAAACCACTCTGAACCTCCGACTCTTGTTTTGCTCTGCTGGGTCGATCTACTTGGCTGAGATTGACGCTGACTTGAATAAAAAGTCTTTTCTTATGTCAAAATAAACATTTGAGCAAATTTTGAAAAATCAGACAAAAAAGCAAGTGACAAACATGAGGACCAAAGATTTTAATCACTGAGCTACAACATCCAAAGTATTTTCAGTTCCTCCTTGGGTCAGTATGACAGAGGATTGGGGCCATGTTTAAAAAAATCAACTCATATCACCATGTTTAAGGGTAGTCAGTCCATACAGATGTTAAAAATGCAGCAGTTCAAGAACATCAAATAATTTCATTAAACTTTGCACAGATGTCCACTCTGACCTACGACAGAGGATTAGGGCCACGTTTTAAAAAAAAAAGTATGTTTAGAAAAAAAACAAGGAAAGTTACGAGAATGAAGTCATAAAGTTACAAGAATAATGACATAAACTTATGAGAATAAAGTCGAAAAGTTACGAGAATAATCTCATAAAGTTAGGAGAAAAAAGTCGTAGAGTAACGAGAATTAGGTCATACATTTTTGAGAATAAACTTATTTTAGTCTGTAGAGGCTAACAGAAGAGCAGCAGCCGCCTGTACAAAAATGAGGAATGTTGAGCATCTAGTGAAGTTATACTATAGTATAGGTTTCACAAATAAGGAAATACTTCTTCTTTTGGCACATCAGCATCACATTATCATCAGCATTAGGACCCTAAAAAAACACTGCAAGAAAGTGGGGCTTTTCTGAAGAAAGAACCACTGTGACTTGGAGGAAATTGTCTCCTTTTTGGAAGAGGAAATGTACGCTCTTCTGGTACAAACTTCAGAATAAAGTTTGTTTTCTAGCTTAATTTAAATTTATGTATGACTTTATTCTTGTAACTTTGAGATTATTCTCAGAAGTTTATGACTTTTTTCTCCTAACTTTATGAGATTATTCTAGTAACTTTACGACTTTATTCTTGTAAATGTATGACTTTATTCTCATAACTTTACTTTTTTTGAACATACTTTTTTTTTTTACGTGGCCCTAATCCTCCATCGTAGGTCAGAGTGGACATCTGTGCAAAGTTTAATGAAATTATTTGATGTTCTTGAACTGTTGCATTCTTAAGATCTGTATGGACTGACTACCCTTAAACATGGTGATATGAGTTGACTGTACCTGACTAAAATTAATAATCAAAGCCTGGTTGTGGCTATAAAAGTCTACCCTTTGTCAGTATACTTTGTGCTCTATCTTGTATCCTTCCTTCACTCCTCTGTGCTCCCTTGTGCACCTCCTCACTCTCCTCTTCTCCCTCTAGCTCCTCTCCACTGTCTCTCTTTCATCCCATGTAGACCACGTTCAAACCTCTGCAGCCATAGCCGCGCTCAGCATCTGGCCTCTGTTTGTTTGTCTTGCTACCCCTTCTCTGATTTCTGGAGGTCTTATTGTTTTGTTCCTGCTAGAATCATCTCAGCTCTAAACCTCTGTTTATCCACAGCCTACACACTCAGAGCAGAAGGCTGTCTTTTACAGGAGAGATCAGTCTGACACAGGCAGTTCAAAGACAGCTGTAAAACACTGGCGGACCCCCTCCCTTAGTCTGTGTTTGGGTTGGTTTTTGTGGTTGTTTTAAATCAACAACCATCCAGCTCTTGGTTTGTTAGTTTTGATGTGGAGTTATTTTTCTTCAAGCTTTTAACATGTGTGATCTGAAATCTTTGTCTTTGTTTTCTTTTTATCAGGGGCGCAAAAATCTTGTCTTGACTAGTTTGTCAAGTTAATCCTACCAGTTGTAACGCCACCAGCCTTCAGTCCTCCTTGCAGATGAAGTTAAACTTTCCTTTTCTACATGCTGTCACACACTCATCTGATTGATTTGCAGTCCAACCTGACACCTGCTTTTACATTATAATATAGATCAAAATACTGCCAGATTTGCTGCTCCATCAAAGAAATATCTGATTACTGTACTTGTTTACTTTGCTCATCGGCCAGGGCTGCAGTCAGTCTGTGGTTTGGTTCCAGTGGAAGGCAGCTCTAGCGTGGCTTGATTATGGGAAAAATCAATCTAGATTAGATTGATTGAGAAAAAAATATGATTGGCATTTAGGGCCAATGGGGCGGCATGGTGGTGCAGCAGACCAGGTAGTGTGCGTGCCTCATGGCAAGAAGGTCACTGGTTTGATCCCCGTGTTGGCAAGGGCCTTTCAGGGTGGAGATAGCATGTTCTCTCCCTACATTCATGAGCCCTCTGTGAGCACTCCGGCTTCCTCCCACAGACTAAAACCATGCCTATTAAATGATTACTCTAAATGGCCCTTGGGTATGAGCGTGACTGGTTGACTGGTTGTCTGTGTCTCTATGTGGCACTGTCGAGGGTGTACTCTGCTTCTCACCCAGTGACTGCTGGGAAAGGCTCCAACACCCCTGCACCCCTGAAAAGGATAAATTGTATAGATAATGGATGGATGAATTTAGGGCCAAGATATGAACATATTGATAATTTATCACATTTCAAAAAGACTAGTGAAGGTGTCATAGTTTATCGAACGTTTCTCTAACTGACTTAAAATGCAAATACCCATTAGCCTGTCAAATGCTAACAGTAAATGACTGAAGTATTTCCAGTGCAGTAAAACTGTAATTATGTTTTTATTCTGTCAGTATATTCTTTAATGTGCATCCCTGTTTCTGTGAATAAATCTAATTTAGGGACGCTCCAGTCGGGCTTTTTGCTGTCAATACTGATCACTCATCACCTATTCGTGAGATCAACTAATACCAATATTGATTACATTTTTGTTATATAATTGCTAAGTTTTGCTCAAGTGGGCAAAGCATAAAAGCTCTCACAAAAGGGACAACTGAATAACACAGTGTGATGATTTGTTTTTACTGTGTTCAATGGTTGTTTAGGTGTTCATAAATCAACAAAATTATCAGTGTATTCAATAGGCTCACAGTTTGAATGAAAGATTAAATTAAGTAAATCACATGTTATACACTAATACAGTAGATGCATTTATTTTACTTAGCCAAGAAAGCAAATTAATTGAACCTCCAACATCTACATTCATTCAAGTTCCTGGCCAAAACCTAAAGTTCCTTCTCTTGAAATGACAAACACATTATGTACTAACCCTCATCAAATAGTCTGCAAATTGAATTGAACTGAATTGAATTTATTTCAAACATGTATGCAAAGAAATAAAAATAGAGAAATAACATTAACATCCAAAGAAAAAAAAGAAATAAAGTAATTATACATGTTTGAGAAGGAGTAGTAAGAAGTAAATACTTTTTGAATTCCTACCCCTTATTACTGTTTCTCATGTGTTGTATAAAAATATTCTGCTTTAACATCTATGCAAATATATTTTACATATGTACACTACAAAACATATAATCCATAAAATGCATCACAATTTTTTTAAGTGCATCATAGTGCACAACATGCAGCTGTTTTCCACATTTTTTTTAACCAACAGGGTTGAAAACAAAGTTTGTGGATTACAGTACGACTGTACTATAGCAGCAACTGCAGGTGAGGGGAGGTGTGCTTACAACCACAAAGTGTAACCTGGCATATTAGCTACAGCTGATCCTATCAGTGACCACAGGCATTAATGTTGATCAGCCAGTTATGTATTTTTAATGAATATCATCCAATACTGATCCATTTCCAATTGATGGAGAATCTCTAATCTCATTACGTGTTTTTGTATAAAACTTTAACTTTCCCAAACTGTCCTCATAGAGTTGGATGCTGTTGCTAGTCCACCATCATACACAGAAAGTTTAAATGTACCTTTTAGATCTCTGAGGACCTGGTATTTAAATATTTACAGTGAAAGGAAATTTATAACTGTGTCTATGCTGCTCTTTCCCACAATGACGAGAAGCTGTTGCGTGAATTCTGTTCAGGGAATGATCTCACCCAAAATCCATCTGTATCCTGATATGTAGGACATCTTTGCATCTGAACTGTGATAGGTATTGTACAGTTTAGTTTGAAATATCAAGCCCCATGGGAAAGTGTTTTTATTTCCATTTGTAGTATATATAGTATCATCTGCAAGAGTATAGGCAGGCTTTTGTCATATAGCTTGCATGGTGAGTTGAGAGGTTAAAATAAATTTGCGTAATACAATTCTGTTATGTACATACATGCATAAAACTTTCTGCATGATAAGATGTCTTTAATTAGACATCGTAATGGAAGTTCATCAAAAAAAATGTCCATGGATGTAATTTCTCAACACCAATCCTATCTCTTGTCTTCAGTCGCTGGTCAGACTGTAAACAATGGCATTGTGCAGAACAGGAAGTCATAGGCTAAAGTCCTTAATCTTTAACTACCAGCTACATAGGAAGCCATAAAAAGTAAGCAGTTACTCCCAGAGGCTATACTGTCATCAGATGAAAGCTAATGGGTTCTGGGGTCCAACCATGACTGACCTCTAAGAAAGAGTTCTTGCTGCTGTAGGATGTATGGCTCCTTTTTAGTCAGTGTCAGGGAAGGAGGCAGTTAATGAGCAACAAGGTCAGACTTAGTCACAGATAATAGATGTTACTGTCAGCTTTGGGTTCTTCTTTAACAGCAACCTTCCATAAGACAAGCACTTGATCTACCAAAGTTAACTTTGATCAGTCATGAAAAATGCCAGTTAAGGTTTATTCGATTTTAGCTACATTATCTTAGCCATAGCAGAGTCCCATTTGGTCTTTGAGGGCAAATGCAGTCTCCTTGTTTGTGGTTTAATTGGGATGATCTGTAGTTTAACTGGTGATCTGACAAATTAACAAGAAATGCTGATCCAATTAGTACATACTTGATGTCCATATTGGCAACATTTAGCTTAAAAAAGTTTCACACCCACGTTTTTCAGAGTGAAGTTTTATCATCAAGTGTCTTCTGTCTCACTCTGATAATTAACTAACAAATAAAGCTTTAACTTTCCCAAACTGAACAGTTTTTCAGATTTTTCTCATGCTTAATTAAAATCTTGGTGCAGTTTTGTAGGACAAGCATGAACGAGAGCATTAAAAAAGGATGATGCAGACTTATTTAGTGGATCAGAGGCAGAAGATAAGTCAAACCTGTAGCCTCAAGTCTGAGAAAAAGAAACAAATGTATTGAATTCCAACCTGAAAACAACCTCAGACTCCTCAAAGCACTGAACCACTTCGATGACAATGTAATACTGTCCACGGAGACTCCTGCAGCTGGTAAATGAAACACACATGGTCAGAAAATGTTAATATGATGCAGCTTTTTGTCTGTGAGCCACCTTTGAGGCTTTGCTGTGTTGTGGCTTCAAAATAGTGAACAAAGCCGATTCCTTAACTTCCTGAAATGCAAGGTGACTGGCCCTTCGATTAATGCAGGAAATACAAACATGAATATCTAACTGGACATTAAGTGAAGCTCTTTACACATCCACACAGCTGGACTATGCTTGTAAATACAGTATATTATGGTCGCAGTTCATTTTGGACCTCAGAGGTGAAGATCTCTGGGTCTCTTGTTCATCCCTTGCTCACAAGATTTCTTCAGACCATTCCACCACAAAAAACACCCTTCTTCTTCTTCTTGTCCTATCTTTGTACTTGCACTGCTCTACAATCATATACCTATAGGAAGTGATTCTTCTTACCTCCTTTTTTTATCATGAATAAGGAAAACCTTGGTTATCTCATCATTGTTCTTTAACTTCAACAGTATACCCGCTGTAGCAGGCTCCAACAAAAATCTTTCTCTGGTGTTTCAAAAGCTGATTTCTCCCCTGTTTTTGTCTGCTTGTTGTTTTTCCTCTGTGGTGAGCATGTCTGTCTGAGCTGAGGCTTCTTGTTAGACAGCTGCTGCTCTGAAGTCTTGTGTAGATTGATACCGGCTGGTTTTAGGGGCTGCTAGAAATGACCAATTACCCCACCCACCACATCCTCGTTTAACACATGCTCACAACATGGTTATCAGGCTGCGTGAGTGTCGGTGTAGGGAACAGAGAAGCTTTGCAGGAGAATGCTTCTGTATCTCTGTAGCTGTTGCATCTGTCGATGTCCAGCTGTGATAGTTTTTGTGCCATGACCTTCAATTTTTTAGCACCTTCTAACCTCTCACATTCATGACTTTTGACCTGTCCGGGTCACCGTCTTCTCGTTTACATAATCCTGACCTCAGCATGGTGTGTGGTCCAATTCCTGAGCAGTACAAAGAGAGGGTTTGATTTCTGGTGTTTGGGCTTCAGATACCTTGGTTTTTGAAAATGCGATTTTACTGTGATTGATTGATTGATTGAACACTTTATTTTGAACGTGTCAAAGAAAAGCAAAATAGCAAATTCCTCATACAAACTGTTATAACTATCAAAGAAAATGTCATGTTTTTTGGTGTGATGGTGCAGTATACTACTTTTTGTTGTTCTTACATCATCCGATAAGTGAGGGTGGGAATTGAAAACCAATTCCAGTTGAGAACCAATAACAGCCCCATCAAAGAATCGATATCATTAGTCTTTTCCCTTAACAATTCCCTTATCAATTCCTTCCCTTTTGTTCTGCAATGCCTGCAAATCAAAGACTCTCATCAGAGGCAGTCAGCAGAAATTACAACCAAGAAGTCAAAAATCATGGCAAACGGGGCAGGAATGGTAAGACCTGCAACTTGCAGAAGCATTTATCTAAGCAGCACAGTGCTGAATATCAGGAGCGTTGTGTGATTGGCGTTGTCACTGAAAACCTGTTTAGGCCAACTTTTGCCCACACAGAAAACCATCAGGAATTGAAAATGGAATTGTTAAAGAATTCAGTCGTTAAGCAGAATCATTAATGGCATTGGTTTTAATAAAATCATATCAATTCATATCCCTGCCCATAAGCAAGAATGGCCTCGGTTTGGTTGGTTATTGGAGATACAATCCCAAAGATGAGCAATGTTAGTTGTATGGGTTTCCTCACAAATATCTGTCTGTGTCAAGCTGCATTTGTGAAACATATGGACTTTTTAACCCAGACTATGACTATTTCACCCCAAAGATGAGGTGAGCAATGTGGAAAGGTTGCAAGAAAAAAATCAGAAAATTGTCGCTCAGGAGGCAAGAGCTGCTGATGTGTTTTTTTTTTTTTTTTTTTGCTTGATTGGTGTGCAGTTTTTAGGGTTAGGGTTTTGTGATTGGAGCTACGTTCTTTCTTTTTTTGTGTTCAAAATTGCCAAAGAAATTCATGTCTTCCAATCATGTTTAAACACTCAACTTGAAATCCAAAACATCCGTAATTTTGTTTTTTGGTAAAAGGTTCAGTTTTCAGTTTCATTTATTTTTTATTATTTTCTTTAAACCGTCCAGGTCCTTCAGAGATGTTTTGACTATTGAGAGCTTCTGTGCTTTCAAATGTCATCATGTAACATTTATCAGAAAGTGTTCCTGTTTGTCCTCTTGTCTCTTTTTCAGGAGTCGACACTGTTTAAAAAAATTTCAGTAGTCAAGCATCCACCACAAAATCATCCCCTCATGTTGTTGTGTATTGCAAACTTTCACAAAGAAAAGAGGAGGAAGCACACTAGACTGATGTGTATGTTTTTTTTTAATGTCATCATGGATCCAAAATGTACATCTGCAAAAACACTCAATAACTTCTCAATGGATTTTGTTGATATTTTCGGGGGATGTTGGTCATGGCACAAGGGAAAAGTGATTAGATATTGGTGGGGATCCAACTGCGGATATGGATCGAGGATTTTTTTCAAGGATTTGTTTAACAGGCTGGGATAGGACAGTTTTCCACATTTTGTGCAATAACTCGTCTGACTGTTGGAAATGCCTTGGCAGAGGTTTATGCTCTCGGAGCATTTCTTGTTTACAATGTGCCGGACCTATGAAATTAATTTTGCATGCGTGTTAAGCCTCAAGTCTGAATCTAAAGTCTTTGAGGGTTGAGTCCAAGTTGAGTGCCAAGTTGCCTGTTGGTGTTACTCAAATGTGACTGCAGTCTCTAACTGGGGTCCCCATTTCTGCCTCTAATACATGCTTTAAACAAGTGCTTGATCGTTAAGGCACCCCCCTCGACAAAAGGCCCCTTCACCTTAAAAAAGGTTTTGCAAAAAGGTGTTATTAACTGTGTCTGAAGATGTGTAAATGAATTCTTTATGAACAGCCCCATTTTCTTTAATGCCTAGAGGCTCATTGTGTTGTACCGCTGCACATATGTGGTTGTTTGTGCTGGGGTTAATATGAATTGGTCAGGTATTAGAAATAATTGCTTGGAGAACAAACCTCATTAAGGTGTACAAATAAAGATTTAAAAGTGAGCTCTGGGAGGATCTGAAAAATAAATTAACTTGAATCACCACTGATTTGGGACCAGAAAACCAGCTACCCTGCCATATACACATTTCATCAGTCTCACCTCACCCATGTTGGTCTCTTTGGAGACCCTAATGTGTCCAGTTTTTAGCTGCTTGTATAGATTTTACTTTTCAAGTTTTATCTCACTTTTAACTTTGACTTAATCGACATACTAACAGCCAGACTATCAGACGGACAGATAAATGGCTGAATAAAAGTCGAGGGCCAGTCTGGCTTTACTGTCAGATCTGTATGCAGTGCACACACACAGTTTCCAGCACACACACTCTGACACACACAGAAGGAGGGAGCAAACAGAAAGGCCATTAATTTTAGGCTGAACGTTTGTGTGATTGAGCTGATAAAGCTTCAGAGGAATACGAGTCTATTAGACTGGCCTGGTTAGCTATGGATTTACCTTTTACACACCTCAATGTGTGTGTGTGTGTGTGTGTGTGTGTGTGTGTGTAGATGTGTGACAAAGAGAGAAAAACACTGGCAGAGGTGGATGGACTGAAGGAAGAAGAAAGAGGTGTGTGTTGTGTATACATTTTTTTGCTTTTCCATTATTCCAGTTGCTTTTTCTCATCAATATTGTGTGTCCGTGTGCACAGAGAGAGGGGACATATTCTGTATGTAATTTCACATTTCCATTATATTTTTTTGTATTTCCATTATGCTGGTCCAAGGCAAACCCACAGAGAGCCTAATGCAGAGCAAATGTTCACATCTGACACCAGATGAAATATGGGAATAAATGGTTTGTGTGTGAACGTGTGTGCCTGCGTTTGTACCGGAGCCTCTGAGTCTTTGCAGCCCTGCAATAATAGACCAGTGGCACCCGGGATTTTGGGGGCCGGTCTCCAATTGGCCAAGGCTACCATATAGACTGAATTATTCCACAAAGTGTCTTACATTGAAAGGCACAATGACGTTTTTGGCTTAGGAGTCCTTCATATTGTTTTTACATAATGGTTGCCCTAAGAAGGCTAAAAAAAATGCCTTAGAGGGTCATAAACAGAGAAATAAAGAAATAAGCTCATGTATAGGGTAGGGTTGATTTACCCGATGTCAGAAGAAGTGTGTGTTTAATGGTCTTCATGGTTTATTTATTGCTAAGGCTACTTCTGCTATATTTGCATTTAGTGCCTTGCTCAGACTGTAGCCCTCATGCAAGAGAAATAGGCACTTCAACACCTGGAGTGTACATCTAGTAGTGCTCAATTTTCCATATTTGATGTGTTTTGGTATGGCAGCCCCCATAACAAATGATCCCATCCCTATCACATAGACAAAGGTACAGATTATTTTTATATTATGGTTTCACTCCAGCATTTGACAGGAGAAGGCATCATGTTAAAGGCCAGTCTTTGAAACAGTATCTAAAGAAGGCTTTAAGATATTTGCTTGAATGTCCAACCCGACTTAAGAGTTAACTAATTAGATCTTGAAGGTCTGGGGTTAAAGGTCATTGGGTCTCATGTTCAACCCTTACTTATAAATACAATATCTCAAGAATGCCTAAAGGCCCCTGGTATTGCTTGCTCATACAGGTTCTAGGCTTCAGTGAATTGACATGGTCTGGTTTACAGCAGATTTCATGTTTGCATCACCAGCTGACATAACCAAAAATCACTGATCTTAAACTGTTATTTTAAAGATACATTGAATTTCCAAAGTGCCACCAGCTCTTTTAAAGTGATGCATGTGAATCAAGAGACACTTGATCCTCATGGGCTGGGAGGAGGACACATTTGGAGGAACTACCTAAAGGTGCATTCACACTGAATGCAAATTGGCGATCGAGATTGCGTCACCCACCCAAGTCGCGTCGCCTGTCCAAAATATATCATTTTGTCACCGTCGCCGTTGCTCAGTGACGTCACCCCCGCTCGAGTTTCACCACGATTATATCATATAGTAGGATGTGTTATGTGAAATTATTCCGGCTGTATCCTTTTTACTTACCTACCAACCACAAAACACTGCAGCTGATGGCCCTGCAGCAGCATCGTCTGCGAGTTCTCTGTGGTCCCGCCTAGGCAAAATTAATGTACTGGCTATCTAATGTTAGTCACACGGACATGGATTGTCACTCTGTGATCCGGAATAAAAACTGTCTGTCATGGGTGTTGTCGCATACCTACGACACGCTGATTGGCTGTCATGGCACATCCACACTCGACATCGCCTGAAAAGTTCAATTTTTGTGTGAGTGCACCTTTAAACATCAAATTTGCTCTCCAAAGTATGCAGCTCCTAAATGTGGACACAACTTAAGTTTCAATCGCATGAAGTTGTGGCTTAAAACAAACATTCAACCTCTACTAGCTTCTTGTCTTTTTATGTTTTTGTTGATGTTTTTAGAGGTGGTGCTACTGATCAAAAGCACATCACAACTTGGCATGCTTGTTAAAAATATGTTATCAGCTAATCAAAATGAATACCTGATGGCACAAACAAAAATATATATTTTTAACTGTATTCAAACACCATATAGTGTACAGTATATTTATTGTTTACCAGTATTAGAAGTAGGGCTGAAACGATTCCTCGGATAATCCGGGTAATTCGATTAAGAAAATTCCTCGGGGCAAATTATGTGCCTCGGGGATTCGTTTAAATGCGGACCACTATACAGCGCACGGTGTTTGACACGGACCGTCATTTCTGTGGCGCAACGCGCGTACTTCTTCTGCTGCTGCGCGGCTGTAAACGTGCGGCGCGGATTGTGAAGTCATGCAGGAAGAGAAAAGAGAGGGGCAGAAAGAAGAGATTCCGCAGATGAAACGGCAGAAGGTATCCCAATTGTGAGGTCACTACAAGTTGAAACGAAAAGGAAACACAGTGCAGTGTGTCTGTTGTTAAACGGAGTTAGTTTAGCATGATAGCAAGTCGTCAATGCTGCAGCACGTCAACAGTAAACATCCGGTCTGTGCGTCAAGTCCGCGGACCGGACACATAAAGATAACACTCACGATACATCAGCAGAAGCAGTTAATGTGATCAATAACTGAGAATAGGTCTAGTAAATAACGGACTTTGATTATGGCTCTGTGTAAAGGCTGGTTCAGAAGGTAAATCAATGCGGAGGCTCCTTGCTTTGAATTATGTGTATTTTGTTCACATACTTTTCACATCCAGTAACTTTCCTTTAATTTGATTGCAGTGAGTAGGACAGGACACACTGACGGTGAGTAAAGGATCATGTAGAGCATATATTCATAAATTAAATAAATATACATTAGCTAGTTGAATTATCTTAGTATCTACGTATTGGCCTAGTAATAAAATAAGATAAATAAGGTCCTCAACACGGTAATTAGCAAAGATAAGCATCAATAAAAACAAATAAAATAAAAATAACCAAACTAAAAAAAGTACTAAAAAAGCAAGATATGACCCAGAGAAAAATAAAACTGCAAGAACAATTTAAGCAAAACAAATTTAAAATTTCAAAAATATTTTCACCATTGCACAGAGGTAAATATCAATATCATTTGATTTGTTGTAAGTGGTTTAGTGCTCACTGCAGAGACAGTTATCATTATAACTAAAAGGGCCCGTTATCCATTTAGGTTTTACTGTATGTGTGAGTTGTACATTTTTGAGATATCAGCTGTAGAGATGTCTGCCTTCTCTCTGGTATAATTGGACTAGATGGCAAAAGTCCTGTGATGCTCAAAGCACCAAAAATACATTTGTAAGAGACTAAACCAGTGTCTCATTCTAAAAATCAGGAACTGGTTGCTCTAAATAATCTGCAGACCTTGTTGTGAGCAGTTTCATGTAGGAACTACTTTTTACCAAAAGAAAAATATGTATTTTGATTTTGGGATCCTATTTATTCACAAAATGTTCAAATACAGAAAAAAAAGTTGTTAATTTAAGAGACCTGGCTTATTTTCTGTTTTGTGTGTTACTTATGCTTTTCAATAAAGCCGAAGTGATTCAATGTAAAAACTGCAGTGAGCGCAAAGTATCTGTTATCCGATTACTTGGTTAATCGCCAGAATACTCGATAGAGTACTCGATTACAAAAAGAATTGATAGTTGCAGCCCTAATTAGAAGTCTCACTTTGGTGAGAGCATTGCCCTCTGGTTGAGACTGACCCTTCACATCCTGTCAGTGAAAGATTCCTGTGATGTGATTAACAGTGTGATTAACAATGTGTCACAGTTTACAGCTATTTCCAAAAGTCAGGAGCAAAGTTACAGTTCCTTAAACAAGGGCAGCATATTTGGTGGAAAAAGTTTGAAGACTCCTGAGAAAACATTTGTCTATCAAACCATGTACATCTCAGTTTTTAATATCTGTGAGTAGTTTATGTTTCTTTTGCTGACCCTGTTTGGCCCGCAGTAGGAAAGCCGACCTAAGCATTCAGCCAAGCCCAGGGCTTGTTCTGACAGTAGGTGGGAGGTGGGTGGTCTGTCAGCACTTTTATTCCTCGAGGATCCCACTGCTCTGTTCTCCAGACTCAACCAGCTCATTGTCCTCTGCCGGCTCAGAGCCTGATAACAAAGGCTTCTGTGAGTCTGAACTTGTAGAGGTTTTTCTCTGATAAGCTTTGGGAAGCTTTTTTTTTTTTTTTCCATTCGTTGTTGTTAGTGTGAGCCAAATCTGATGTGGCTTCTGCCAGCTGGTGTGAAAACTCTCGACCACTCCAGCTTTAAGGTTAGATTCAATTTTTAGTTTGATTTTAAACAAATGTTCCCAAATTGTTTTCAGACTTCAGACTCCATATTATGTCTCTCCTAAACCACATGCAGACAATGAATGGCTTTTGGCCACGTTCATGCATTCCTAGAGTCACTGAGTTGTTCACTCGCCATCTGTTGATGATACTACGCCTCAACTATTTACTACAGCCACTATATATTAAACTCAGGGATTAAATACCAAAACTTAAACATATCTTCAGTGTTAATGTAAATTGTTGAGGTCTTTGACGTGACTTATTTTGACTTTGGCACTAAAACCAAAATAATCATTTTATACATGTGCACAGCTGGGAAACTATAAATGTATGCACTGACAAGACAGAGATTACAAAAACTATGCTGACAGTAGTCTGTCACCCAGACTGAAAGCAAAAAAACATCTGTACTTTTGCATAAGGATCTTTGAGTAAAATCAACACACAGGTAAGCTTTGTTCGTTGGTTTAGTGTTTCAGTAAAACATGAATTATTCTGTTGTGTATTCGTTTGTACATTACATTTAATTTTAATGACAGTCCTAAGACATTTTTCTGTTTGTTATGAAATAATAAATGCCCTTAAATAATGATGTCAAACACTAGAGATTTGAATCTTATATCTCACTATTCAGTTTTGATTTCTCTACGTGATTGTTTAGAGCAGCACTAAGTAAGATTCTGGCTTTTTAGCTCTCTAGGGGCCTCTGTGGTCGTTGAGCGTAACTGCGCGGTCGTAAAACAGAGAGCCTCACACCAATGTGCATTTGTTGACATACAGAGGGAGGAGAAGCGAGCCGACAGGATGTCCCAAGAGACAAATAAACCATGTGGACTGATAAGGCACAGTCTGATCATGTTTCTATTTGAAGAAATCATCATGTACTTACAAGTCCAATAGTAGCAGGGCTACTATTGGACTATTGGTCGGACATCCTGCCTTGTCTTTCAGCTCGCGCCAGCGAGTGAATGCCGGGCCAGTGTTTATCCCTGTCCGGGCACTTAGCTTGTTACTCTCCAGGTTTCTTTTTTTCGTCCCCTCCAATAAACATTTCTTTTCTTTGGGTTTTTCGCTGCTTCCGCCATGATAACAACACTACATGTAGCTTTCTTCTTCTTCTTCTTGTTTAATGATGGGTGGCATCCAGCATCAGAGGAGCATTACCGCCACCCGCTATGCAGGAGTGTGAGCCAGAGGTCCCAATTTCCATTAGGAAAATAAGTGCAAATTTACTTTAGAATAAATTCAGTTCATTAAATCTGTTTTAAAAATTCATAAAGTGCTTTATGTTCTCCTTTTCCCAAAGTTTAGCTTTCACCTCGCAGGGGAAGTGACGTATACCATAAAGCAGTCAAAGCAGTAAAAATTTGTAGTTTTGTGGAAGTGTTCCAACCATCCACATCGAAGTTACTTAGTTCCAGTGAAGGTGATACAGACGCCCTCAGACCATGACAGAGGTGTCATTCAACCTGTTGTAAAGCGATGTACCATCACAATGATTCTAGAAATATTATATTAGGGTGGAAAAACTACGTAGTGTTGGTTTAATACAGACAGTATTTACGATTCAGCCAACTTCATCATTCTCAAAGTTCTTCTTGTTACAAAGTGTGCTTATATCAAGAATTACTGAAATCCATTGTATTCTGCATGTTTTTGGGTGCTCAAAATAGGATGACAAACGTATTTTAACTAACAATTTTTCTAAAGTGGGAACAGTACAGTCACTTCTGAGAGAAGCAGCACTAGCTTTAGGAACTTCACAACATTCAGCGAGATAGGAACACTCTGCAGCTAAAGTTTTATGCTTGTCCATTGCCTTCTCATAGTGTGTTAAATCATCTTTATTTTTAGGTTATCTCACTGAACAGTAGATATTTACAGTCCTTTAACTTTGAATGGTTATGTTTATACTGATGTCTTCTCTGACAGCCTCCCTAATGTTTCTGTCCTTGTAATTATGGACTCATTCATCTTCATGTTTGTGAAGATCTTACAGTTAATTCACAGATAGACTCAGTCTTTATTAAATAATCATGCTTTTTCCAACTCCAAGTATATTAAAGTTGATCTGATAAATTTATTGTAGTTTCTCTTGATTTTATTTGAAGGTCATGAACGCTGTTCTCCAGTTTTAAATCACATCCACAAAACTTCTGAAGTTGCAGCAGAACCGTGCTGGAGCTAATTTCCAGGTGGCCTACATAAAAATTATTGGCAGGCTGCTGTATAACCAGCAGCTGAACAAACGCAAGTCTACGCTGTGGGCCAGTGCAACCTGGGAAATGTAGAGAGGTACCAAATTAAATGGAAGTAGGTAAGCAAGGCTGATTAGAGAGAAGGGGATAAAAATATGATTACAACATTTAATCTCAATTTCACTACTGAGGATCCTTGACCAGCAGTGTGAGCAAGTCTGCAGAGGTTGTGATGAGATCCTCACACTGCTCTCCTAGGTGCATGAACAAACTTTAATTAGCTTTGTTTGTTTTGTTGCTGAATAGCAGTTCTCAGAAACAGGCTCTGTAATGTTCATGAACTGTTGCTGGACAGACTGAACCCTGCAGTTGCTACAGTGTGATTTAGGTGCGTAGAGGATAAAGCAAATAGATACCAGTCACATGGTTGTCCAAAGTTGTATTGATAAAAGCAAATACAATAAAGATACATAAACAAAACAAAAATGAAAGACTTAGTGCTCGATAATTACCACAGTAGCATAAGTTTTATACAAGCGGTGCATCAATTTCATACAGGTACTTCATTATGTAGGTGTGTGTTTTGGCAAGAATGTCACAATATGTCATGTATCGCGATTAATCAGTGATGATGCAATATCTCATAATACCGTAAGCAGAGGTGTATTACTGGAGATATACTTGCTTTTCACTACTTGTAAGCATATGCATGATGGCTTCCATGCGTCCCATGCATCAATTCAGCACATCAGTTTTGCATGTCGTCAAAAATTAACACCACGCAGATACGAACTGTCCACACATCAGCAGGAGGATCAGTGTAGAGGCAGAGGAGAGATGACAGATCGATCTCAGCAGCAGAAACAACAGTAACAAAAGGTTTACAAGACAAGCTGGTAAATCAAGCTCACAATGATCAGCATTTAAACAATTAGTGAAAATGAACACTCTCAAACATGACTGTTCATCTGGCTGATGACATAAATTCTCCTTAAGATGTCGGAAAACAAGGACATAAGTTTGGTGTGGTACCTCTACTGGTGACTGTATATTGGTGACTTGGAGTTGACGTCGTGGTTGACTTTGTAGATAAGGCCATAAGGCCATGGACCAGACTTTAAAACTGTCATTGCGTCTGCCTGTGATGAGCAGAAAACACATGTGTAGGTGGGGGCTGTATAGCTATGGCATAGTAAACCTTCTTTAAAGAGGCATTGAGCATTTCTTCATGAATTGAGAGTTTAGTTAAAGGTGTCATGTTCTTCTGCTCTCCAAGCTCCTTCTCAAAATAAAATTGTTTTTGCAGGTCATTGGACCTTTAATGCTAGATATTGACATAGTGTAATTTGTGCATTGACATTATGTCATTTACATACAAATATAACAGCATTTTATTTAATGGTGAATGTGCAGACATTCTTTACTGGATCCCTGGGGAAACACTCCATTACAAAGGCAAATAAACTGCTTGTTAATTAGTTGGACAAACTTTTGTCAATCTAATATGTCCCATGCATTTTAAAAGCCCAGCTTCAGACAAAGTAACCAAACACCTTTTTAAGGACCTAAAGACTGGTAATGAAATCAAGAGAGTCCTATTGGGATTCTGTACTGGACATTATGGAATACTGCAGTACGATCCAATAAAAACAAGACATTACTCACACCCTCGTTCTCTCTGTTTGTGCAGAGTTTTTTTCTGAGATATAGTGTGTCTAATGCAGAAATTCCATCTGTTTCACGACAGACCCTTATGGTGTGTGTCATAGACTCAGCAGCTGTTCACCAACTGAGCGCAGTGCCGCAGGAGATCTCTGATTTGTTCTTTGTGATACACTGTGCTTCATTCTCATGCAATCGAACACCTATTCAGTCCCCTTCCCACAAGTCCAAATTACTCCATAATTTCAAAACAAAAACTGAGAGTGTTGTGTTTTTACTTCTGTCTGGAAACCCTTGTTCTGAAAACTTGTTTTCCTCTGATTTACATTCTGATTAAAAGACCAGAGGATTTGTTCCCTCGGTCCTGCCCCCCCCTCAGGTCCTTTTCCTCCGATATGCGTCGGTGTGTGTATTTGCTGAGGCAGCAGGTCTGTGTACCAGTGGCCAGCTCACAGCTCTTGCTGGTGATGCATGGAGGAATGAGAGCTCCAATAATGAGCGGAATCAGCCTTTAACATGGTAATGTGTCATTTAGGGCCTATCCATTTAGCTAACGACTTGCTTCCTTTTGAAACCTATTAGCAGTAATGGTAAATAGCAGCTCCACTTTCAAAGCACACAAGATCTATTCCCCCTGCTCAACTCCTGTGTGTTTGTCCTCTTCTCTTCTCTTCTCTTCTCTTCTCTTCTCTTCTCTTCTCTTCTCTTCTCTTCTTGTCTCTTCTCTTCCCTTCCCTCTTCTCTTCTCTTCTCTTCTCGTCTCTTCTCGTCTCTTCTCGTCTCTTCTCATCCCTCTTCTCTTCCCTCTTCTCTTCTTTTCTCGTCTCCTCTTCTCGTCTCTTCTCTTCTCTTCTCTTCTCCTCTTCTCTTTTCCTCTCTTCTCTTCTCATCCCTCTTCTCTTCTCTTCTCTTCTCTTCTCTTCTCTTCTTGTCTCTTCTCTTCCCTTCCCTCTTCTCTTCTCTTCTCTTCTCGTCTCTTCTCTTCTCTTCTTGTCTCTTCTCTTCTCTTCTCTTCTCGTCTCTTCTCTTCTCTTCTCTTCTCGTCTCGTCTCTTCTCTTCTCTTCTCTTCTCTTCTCTTCTCGTCTCTTCTCTTCTCTTCTCTTCTTGTTTCTTCTCTTCTCTTCTCTTCCCTTCCCTCTTCTCTTCTCTTCTCTTCTCTTCTTGTCTCTTCTCTTCTCTTCTCTTCTCTTCTCTTCTCTTCTCTTCTCTTCTCTTCTCTTCTCTTCTCGTCTCGTCTCTTCTCTTCTCTTCTCTTCTCGTCTCGTCTCGTCTCGTCTCGTCTCGTCTCGTCTCGTCTCGTCTCGTCTCGTCTCGTCTCTTCTCGTCTCGTCTCGTCTCGTCTCGTCTCGTCTCGTCTCGTCTCGTCTCGTCTCGTCTCGTCTCGTCTCGTCTCGTCTCGTCTCGTCTCGTCTCTTCTCTTCCCTCTTCTCTTCTTTTCTCTTCTCGTCTCTTCTTGTCTCTTCTCTTCTCTTCTCTTCCCTTCCCTCTTCTCTCTCGTCTCTTTTCTTCTCTTCTCGTCTCTTCTCTTCCCTCTTCTCTTCTTTTCTCTTCTCTACTCTTCCTGTCTCTTCTCTTCTCTTCTCTTCTCGTCTCTTCTCTTCTCTTCTCTTCTCTTCTCGTCTCGTCTCGTCTCGTCTCGTCTCGTCTCGTCTCGTCTCGTCTCGTCTCTTCTCTTCTCTTCTCTTCTCTTCTCGTCTCGTCTCGTCTCGTCTCGTCTCTTCTCGTCTCGTCTCGTCTCGTCTCGTCTCGTCTCTTCTCTTCCCTCTTCTCTTCTTTTCTCTTCTCGTCTCTTCTTGTCTCTTCTCTTCTCTTCTCTTCCCTTCCCTCTTCTCTTCTCGTCTCTTTTCTTCTCTTCTCTTCTCTTCTCGTCTCTTCTCGTCTCTTCTCTTCTCTTCTCTTGTCTTCTCTTCTTCTCTCATCCCTCTTCTGTCCTAATTTTATCTTTCCTACTTTCATTTCCTGTTTATCTTTCCCTCTGTTCCCATCAGTCAGCTCTAACCAATAGTTGTTGTAATAAGAGGTACAAGATCTATAAATTATTTTTTTTTCAAGAAAACAAAACACAAAGATGTTCAGTCAACTGTTGACCTATATATTTAATTTTAAAGTAAAGGAGCTGCTGATTGATTTTCCCTTTACTCTGTTAGTCAGTACTTTTATCAATGCTATATTTTTTTTAATAAAATGTCAGATTTTAAGTAAAAAATACACAACAATTACACCCAGAGTTTCTTAAGATTCTTAAAAATGCTACATTAGATTTTACAAGACACCACACCCCTTGTAGAAACTGAAAGATTTCTTTGTTTTCAGAAGATAAATTCAGTTTTAAATAGCCCCTTAAAGCCTGAAAACACAAATTATAGCCAGAAAACTCTAATTTTTTGGAGCTGAAATGTTTATTTTACTTTCTACTGAAATCCAAAAGAATCAAAATTTCCATAAAATTTAACATATGTATTTTTTTTTAATCTCATTTGATACATTAGGTATTTTTGGCAACTGATAATCCACTTGAGGACATTTTTATCATTTATCTGATTGTATTCAGTTTTTTTTTTTTTTAGTAATTTGTTGATCATATTGATTAGATAGAGGTATCATAAAAGTATGTATCAAATATGATACAACAGGCTTTAAGGGGTTAAATGCAGACAGCATGTTTGAAACTGGAGCTGTCATCTGGTGGCTCTATGCAACTGCAAGGTGATCAAGTACCAGACAGTGAAAGTTCAGAGGTGATCTTGCTGAGCTCCTGTCTTAACCAACTGTGCTCTACCCAAAGTGGGACGGCCCAGTCAGCATCCGCGAAAGCAAGAAGAGGTGGGAGCTACAAGCATGACAGCAGCAGGAAGTGGCTGCTTGTACAGAGATCAACATAGGTGCTAACAGGAAGCTAAGCTAGCGTTTACTTTTATTTTATGACCACACACAGAAATCAGCTAAATGATTGGGTTGGTGAGGGAAATCACGAACTATGTTTTAATAATTAAAAGTAATGCGATTTTTAAATGTGTTTGATACAGTTTTTGTGTTATATAAATTGTTGATAGCTTTATTTGATATTCGCCACCCACCAGGAAACAAATAGAAGAAGCAGAAGTGGAGTCAGCAGTAAAAACTGCATACTGCAGAGCAGAAGTAGTATGTACTAGATGGTTTTGAATACAGCCAAAGTTTCTTCGTCCGTGTTGAAAGTAAAAGTGAATTATTTCACTCACTGAAATAGATAATGATCTGCTATCTTTGCTATCTTATACAGATAAACAACCTCTGCTGAGTGAGAAAACCAAGAGCATCCCTCTTGCACCTCTTCAGTATCCCTCTTTCCTTGCTCCTCATCTGAGTTTTCTCATGCAGAGGCAAAAAAGTCGCACCCCACTGCGTAGCACGGGGCTGTCGCTCGCAAGCTGTTAACATGCTTAGATATGATTTAGTTTAATTAGCCTGATAATGTTACCAACACCATCATGTGTTGTATTCAGTTCGGACACTGTGACTGTGCATCAGTTGTACTCATTTTATGAAAACTAGAAGGTTTTTGAACAGCTGTGGTGGTGAGCATACTCTAGGAGCCAACAAAATTGAATAAATCAACCCATATTTAGGCAAAGGCTGTCTAAATCTTTGTACAAAACATGCACCAACACTGTTAAAGAAACATTTTAACTTATCAAACTACCACATAAACCAGTCCAGCTCTTCTTCCTGATCCACCAAAGTCCTTTCAATGTCCAGCACTTTCATATCTCACAGAGGCCTTAAACCTCTGGGCTTATTTATAGTAGAAATGTGTGTCATGTTCTCATATCATCTCCTCAGAGAGCTCAGTTTAGTTTACCATTAGTATGACAAAGATAAACAACATTTTTAATGCTCATAAACCAAATTGATGAAGTAGGTGTTTTCCTTTTATTGACTTTATGACTCGCTTCTGATCACTTAATGTCCTAGACAGAATCAATTCACATCCCTGTGCTTGTCTTCTTTGATACTCTCATTTCTTCCCGTCACTTTTTTGTCTGTCTAAATTTTTTTTTCCCTCACTGTCTGGGATTGTTTTCAGGTCTTTCTCCCTTGTGTTGTCTCTCGTCTTTTCATTTCCCCTCTCTTTTCCTGATCTTTTCCTTCCTTTACCTCTCCCCTCCTTCTTCTCCTGCCCATAGGGGCTCATTCATAACATCTACCCATTACCCCACCAAGCTATTAGGTTTGCTAACAGTGAGATCCATTGGGTGCAAATCAATGTCCATCCAGGGAGCAGTTTGTCTGTAGTGCCACTGTAATGAATGCTATATACTCCCGACACACATACACAGCTCTCTCCATCTCTTACACACTCAAACACACACTTGGAAACACACACAGGTGCCGACAGAGCATCTAAGCGCTGCTGTTATGGATCGTCAACCGTGTGTCTGAGCGTTGGTGAAAGCTAACACAGCGCAACATGAAGGAGCGTTGCAGTCGATGTGATGCCGTGTTTGCCCATCTGTAGTTTTTCTTGCGTTGCAGCTATTTCTCCTCATTGCTCTTGTATAGTTTTATCTTCTTCTCCTTGCAATGAAACATAAAAGTATTCCAAGTCATATCCACATGAAGAGGTTGTTATTCTGCCGTCTCAGAATGAAGAAGTTTGTGTGAATAGCTGTAGAAAAGACTCCTCCTTTGTGGCGCTAATATCACAAGAGATTGAATACATTTGTGGAGTATCTCTGTCTCACACACAGTGTAATGGATTCTGTATCGTCAAACACACATTCAGCCACACTCAATCTAACCCCGAACGTTTCCCGTGCCAGAGCAGTTAGCAGTAGCCCCGGGGCCAGCTAATAGCAGATGTGTGGTCATCAGCGCCCGTCAGAAACGATGAGTCAGCAACCTGCAGTTCAGGTCCGTCAAAATCCATAGCCATCATTTAATGCTGCGTGCGAGAGACCATTCCTTTTTCAATTACTCTTTTCCAAATTTATCACCTTTTATCCACTTTTGTGGGTGAGTGGTTGTGATGTTCAGGGGTGTGAGCATGCCAGGAGATTAATTTTAAACTATGTAGCTAGCTGATTGATCATTTAAGTTGTTTTTTTTTTTAAACCTAAAATGTCCCAGCCTTTTTTTGTTCATGCTGCCTTAATGTGTGTATTTCTCGCTTTCCTTTGTCACAGTTATAGTTAAGAAAAAACAAAAAGTGTTTGGATTTTTAGAACATTGATTAATTACAGGGACAGTTCAAAGAGGTTTTGTGTTGTTGCTGGACTGTTTTTGTGAAAGAGCGATTGGTTAACCGTTGCAACTCCAAGCCATTTTTTCTTTTTCTTTTTTTGTAATAATGCATGTCAACCCTCAATCCTGGCAAACCAAGCTAAAAACATCCTCCTTTTTTTCAGGACAACCTGGGCTATCGGATTATTGATACTCTATTGATGTCAGATAGGGATGCATGAGATTTTTTGCCGATATCCAATATGCTGATATTTCCAAACGCATCATTGCTGATACCAGTGCTGATATTTTAAATCAAGAGTAGCAAGTCCGTGCATTACTAAAATTAACTTTTTGCTTTCAGTGTGAATTTATTTGTGTAAGGAACAGATGTAAAACAACAACATTTAACTCTTGAATAATGAACATCTTGCTTTCCAGATGTACCCGTGCATTGATTGTATGGTGAAGAGATATGGTACATTTCTTTATTTTCCCGATATTTCTGCAGATACATGGGATATGTATGGCCAACATCTCTGCCAAAATTTCAGTATCAGATGATACTGATATTCACCTTTTTTGGCCAATATTTGCCAATACCGATATTGTACCGATAATGTAGTGCATCCCTAATGTCCGATTTACGTAATAAGAGTTGTATGGCCAAAGAGATGAAATAATAATTCAAAACAGAATGTAAATCACACAGAACTTTATCAAAATTACATACGGATTAATTACGGAACAAGCCTTTTCCCATCTGAATATGGTTCAACTTTGGCAATTATGGGAAAAATAAAAGTTCACTCACAATATTGACCTTTGACCTATAGCTTTAATAATGCCATGTAATGTTACTTGAGTCAGGGTGGATTGTTGTGCAGGAGGAACAACCCTCAAACCTTTTTTTGAGATCTCAAGCAGGAGATAGACATGAATCTAAATGACCATGACCTTTGTCTGTCCAGAGCTTACTTGAGATATTTTTTTACAAGCTGGGGATGGTGATACAGCTCTGTGAATTCAACCTTATGACCTCTGGCTTTTATAGTGTAATTGGAGAATCCTTGAGGTCATAGTTGTCAGATAATTTCAGGAAAATCAGTCAAACTGATATTGAGATCCTTCATATTTAAGCAAAAGGTGACAATGGGGCTTGATTAACTTGACCTTTGACTTAGGACTTAAAAAATGTGATCAGCTGATCATGGAGTCCGAGTCAGTGAGTTTTAAAGGAATTATCCAAACCATTAGCACTTCCACAAGCAAAGGGTAAAAATGACACATTCTAAGGCATTATTATTGATATTTATTCAATTTTTTTTTACAAATGTGACCGAAATGTATTTTTTTTACTCTTTCATTGCAAAAATATGTGGTGAGATATTTGGTATTTTTCACCCCTGAATTTAAGAATTAGTATTTTTTCTGCAAAATCTGCAATCCAGAGGCATTACTTGGCTTAATTAAAATTTTAATTGGATTTTTTTCCCCCCATTTTCTTCTCTTGCAATTTTGGGCGCTGCCATCAGTGCAGTTTAGTTCATCACTGGCAAAAAGACAGAGAAAATATTTGATGCATGGAAACAGAAAAGTGAAAAAGAAAAACCTCCCAAAGTCAGACAGTTTTGAATTTTAAATATTCTTGGAAAAAATGTTTCAGTGAGTGTGTTTGCACTGACTGGTATTTTGTTTGTTTGTTTTTTTCATGTTTGTCTGCAGATTCTTTGTCAAAAAGAAAAAGAAAAGAAAGAAGAAAATCTGTATCTGACTTTGTGAGCTCTCTCTCTGTCTCTCTCTTCAGGGTTCAGTGGAGTAGTTCCCATAGGCAGCCATTACACTGTATCAGACCCTAACCTCTGACCTGCCTTGAGAGGGCAGAGGAGCCAAAAATCAATAATGTTTTCATGTTTTTTAAGAGCTTCCTGCGACCATGACATTGTGTGAATGGTTACATGGAGAAAGATAACATCAGGATAGAGCGGCTCTAATGCTGCTGACGTGATGCTACATAGTTATGATTAACTGAAGGATGTACGATGCTCCTAAAAGATCAAATATCTTTATGGTCTGCAATTTTCAAACAGTTTTATTGCTGTCTGTGTCATGATTTTGCTGGTCCTGTTTTATTTTGTATGCCTTTTCCTTGTGCCCCGTTAATTTAGTCATTGTCCTGTTTTTTTTTTTTTTTTGTATATCTTGCTCCTTATTTCCAGGTTTGACCTCTTGTCCTGCGTCTCTTGTGTTTCTTGTCTTGGTTCTTGTCAAGTTACCCATTTTGTTCACGTTTCTAGTCTTGTCCTTGTGTTTCCTGTTTTATTTTGAAAGTCCTCCTGTCTCTCCTTATTGCCGTGGGTTTTGCTTCTTGTCTCGTCCTGTCACACCTGATCCTTGATTGTTCTTCCCCAGCTGTCTCTCGTTTACCCCAATCACCCCATGTATTTAACCCTCGTGTTTTCCCCCTTGTCTTTGTGCGCTCCTTCCCGTTTCGTCTCCCTTGGCTCCATGTTCTCAGTGTTTCCCTGTTCTTCATCGTTTCCCTGTTCTCCAGTGTGTTCTCCAGTGTGTTCTCCAGTGTGTTCTCCAGTCTCCTGAGTTTTGAGGTATTTTCTGATGGAACTTTGTTTTGTACTTTGTGGATCAGTTTAGATTTATTACTTTGTTTGTTTTGTACTTTTGAGCTTTTTGTTAAGGACGGTTTTGTACGTGGACTTTTGGTTAAGGATTTATTTTTTGGACTTTGATCCCTTTTTAGTTTTGGAATAAAGCCTGTTTTTTTTTTTTTTGTTAATCTGCATTTGGGTCTTTCAGCTTGTTTTTCCTGAGTACTCTGCTTACAAAATGTGACAGTCTGATGTTATCCTGATGCCATTGTCACCTTCTTCGACTCTGCCCCACAGTCATTAAAATATTTGTAGTTTCTGGTAGACTGCAAAACTGAGTAACCCTTTGGGATAAATGGAGTTTCTGACTGTGAATCATCTTCTTAGGCTATTTAGCTTTGTTCACTTCTCCTGTATTTATGTCATCAGCACTGCTCAGAGGAGCCTTGAAGTTGTGGCTAGACTTGAATGGTCATGTTCGTCAAAAATGTAACGGCCATTTCTGCATCACAGCTAAAAATACATATATTTTTGAGTAGTTTCCTTTAATGTCATTCAACAGCCAGGAGGTGACTATGGTGCACTTACGAGTTGCTTGCAAAAAGTTTTAAATAATGAAAGATGGAGGATTCCCACTGTCTTAAAAAGCTAAAGAATGAAAGGGTATTGGACCAAATATCTGAGTACAGGTGCATAAGCACTGTTAGATTTGGATTCTCAAATTTTGAAGGACTGTACTGTAGTGGCTTTTAGAGAGGAGGTCAAGAGGTGCCATGTAGATTGTTTTTCTCCGGCAAATGAATGGCTATGTACAATGGAAAATATTTTAACACTTATTTTGTTTGGGAAAGCAGCTACATCTGACCCCCTACAGGGACAACATTTATTTTTTAAAATTCAACTTTAATCCAATCCTTGCTTAGACATGATGGATACAGTCAAACACACCAGGACATGGGATTTTTAAATAAATCACACTGCACTGAAAGACAGCCACAGCAGTGCAACAAACTTTACATTTTTTGCATTTTTGTTAAAACTATTGAAAATTCTGTTACTATTAATAAAATAGGGCTGATTCAAAACAGTTTGAAGAGCACTTTGATCAATGAAATCATGATAAATATCTGGAACAAACATATTTGATCACCATTTTACAGGCTGTGAAATACTAAGCAGTGTTTTTCATATCTTTACATAGGTGGTTTAATTCTGCTTTTGAAGAAGATTTTGTTGACAATAAAAACATGAACCTAACTGACATAAAGGTGCAAAAAAGTCTCATGCAAAGACAGGCAAACAGGGATGTAGAGAGAGGAATATCTAAAACATCTCTATAATGCTTTTTTCCACATTATTGAGAGGGTGTACAGTCACCTTCATTATTCACAACTTTTGTTTTGTTTGGAAGAAAGTTCAGAAGAGGCGATGGGAGAGCATTAAGTGAATTTAAGAGTCACATGTATAACTAAATAACTGACTTGTAAACCCATTCAGAATAAAAGCATCATAATAGTCCCATCACTGCATGAAACAGGCAGGGCTGTTACTTTGAAATACCCCGCGGAAATCTTACTGCCTAACGTTAAAGCCCAGGATACGGTGACGGGCAGGGAGAATACCTGCACTGAATGAGCCTTAGCACACAGCTCTCTGTGTCTATTGATGTACACAGACTCTTTGTGTCTTTGTAGTAAACCATGCTCATGTCTCGTTCATAACTCTAACATTTAACCCTTTTGTCCACTTTCATGAAAAACATGAGTTTGATGTTTAGGAAGCTTGCTCACTCTCATATCCTCAAAGCAGGAGGGCAGGCAGAGTGAAGAAATGAATGAGAGGTGACTTGAAATGAACAAATAAGTGACTGAATACACAGGCCCCACTTGAACTTTCACTAAAGCTTCATTACTGCAAAGAGGAAAACTGTGATATGGTATTTTTGCCATATTGCCTGCTGTTCTCCAGTTGTGCCTGCTTTCTGTATCAGCTTATGGCCACTTTTCATTGCAACCTCTGTTCTGAGTGTGTGAATGTGGTGTGACTGTCCAATCACCATTTACCACATTGCTAAGAGAATGAGATATGCTGTCGTAAAAGGTTATTCTAGGATAAAAGAAGCTGAGAGGTCATCAATAAAAGTACTAAATAGAAGCTTAAATGAACAAAATGACCTTTTTATATGTGGAAATGCTGTTAAAGACTCCTATAACACTCTTGATTCCATTGTCTCTAGTTCTCATTGTTGGTAGATTTATGTACCAAACCAGGTAAAACATCTGTTTCTGTTTTATTTGGCCTGTGGAGATGTTATCCATGCCATTTTTCAGATTGCTTACTGTGTCTGCTGTCAACAGACTGTAAAACTGTTCAGATTAATCGGAAGACCTTTACAGCGCGGCCAATGACATGGCTTTAACTAACAGAGAGACTAATGGCACCACCTCTGATTTCCATCAGTTTCTCTGTTGTAGCTCAACATGTTCTCCTCAGTACAAGAAAAAGTTGCTCCCTGGGGACGACAACGTGGAGTAATTTGTGAGTGTACGGCGAATATTACTCACGACAACTGGCTGTTCCTTTTGTGCATACTTTGTTGATTGGTCCCCATGGACCCACCCACTCAACTCCTCAGCCAATTGAGCAGTGTTTCCTGTCTCACCCGGAGTCATTCATACACCAGCTGAAAGGAGAAGAGGGGGGGAAAATGGGGAGGAGGAGGCCAGGAGACGAGAAAAGAGAGGAGAAAAAGAAAAGTGAACGAATAAGAGAGGTGCAAAGACAGAGATGAGCGCCATTAACGCTGTGGTGAGTGTGTTTGATTTCCATTTCTGTGGTAACCGTTTCTTCCTGGAAGCCCATGCACGTCCATCTGGATTTCCAATTACCCAGAATCCCTTGTGACTCCACCAGCCGCATCTTGAGAACGATGTTATTTCCTGACCTGACAAATACACAACACACTTGATGTAGGCAGATACACTCATCTGCATAAATACATGTTTAAAAACACACACATAGAAAAGCCTGGAGTCATCACGCAGTCATACCCTCCACCCTGACTCCCTCCTCCACCTGTTCCTCCCACAGCATCTGCATCAGTTTCAATCAAACACCGGATATCTTGTTACGACTTCATTACTTTTCCAAATGAGTCATAACAAATGTGGAAAGTTGATATTCAGTTTTTTATTTCTTATTTTGAGACGTGGGAAGCAGAACCTGACGGAAATATCATGCTCTTTAGTGTCGTCAGTGGTGTTTTATTTTCATCACAAACCATTGTGAATTTGGATAAAAATATTGCTTTGTGACGAGAGAAAGAAAAAAAGATTGGCAGAGTGAGATGAATAGTTAGGGCTGTAACTTTTTCCAGTAATTAATTTTGAACAAGTTTTGAAAATAACGCGCTAACCTACAAAGTATCTGACACTAAGCATTCCCAGTAGAAAGTTTTACTATGATATGAAAATGCCATCCTGTACACAAAGTTACACAAAAATACATATTAGAGAATTTCAAAAGCTTGAAACTCATAACATTGAAATTTCCGCCAAAACCAATGAAAAATATAGGCATCTGATTTTATTCTCTGATAAGGCTCATCAGAAGAAAGCCTACCAACTTGATCAGGATTAAGTCCTGTTCTCCCTTTCTTTACAATTATACCTGCTGACGAGAACACCTGTTAAGAGCACACTGAGGTACCTGGGATGGCCTTTTTCCACACCTCTAGCAAGGGGCCTGCAGAGATGTAAACAATCACACAGGGTTGAACACTTTACAAAGTGCCACGGGGCTGTGGTGCCTCTTCCGCAGCCTCACTTGGGGGAAAAAGATTGACTGGCAACAGGTCCAGGGTGTACTCAGCCTCTCACCCAATGACAGCTGCGACCCCTAAAGGGATAAGAAGTATGAAAAGTGGATGGATGGATAGATGGATGGATGGATGGATGGATGGATTTATCAGATATATTACTGAGAAAAGGAAACATTTAGCACAGCTTTATCATTAGCATTTTCATGCTGTGTATACATATTTTCAGAAATGTTCTATGATGTATGATGAGTGATTCATTATAGATGTTCCATGGCAGATTATTTCTAATCTGTTTAACTGCAAATTAACATTCTGAATAGCCGACTTTATTGATAAAAACTTCAAACAGTCGCAGTGGTAAAAATCACCTGAATTTCCAGATAAAGTACAGTTTCAGAGTGGATAGCTTTCAGTTCAACTTTCTTAACATCTTTGTTTCTGCAGTCATTTGCTGCTTCAGTTGAGAGCTTAGTTGCAATTTTAATATACCACAGCCTACATACTAATCAATCTCCATTTTGCCTCAGATGTTTGTTCATAATGTTCCTTCAGTGTCAGTTTGTTTACATCCAGGTTGAGGGGCATTTTTGCAGCGAGGCAGCAACCATTAGCAGTTACAGTGATCGAGATTCTCGACTGCGTTAGATGGATTGTCTGACCACAATTGCTGGCCTGCATTGATAAAATATGAAGAATTAATTTAACCATCCTGTAATACTGGTGACAGCTACTTAGTTATACAACTGAAGTATACTGTTAAGCTGGCCAACTTGTGCATCCTCTATGATTGAAATTATGTAAATTAAGCTACTTTTTCCTCATTAATCAATGGTTTCCTTGTTCCTTTAGCATCAGCAAGTCTCATCTGGCAGCTGGCATGATCATAGAGAAATAATTAAAATGAGATTATGGTCGCACTAGACCAGGGGTCACTAGCCTGTACATCTTGATCTACCAGTAGATCTTAGGTCTATCTGACACACAGGATGAACTGTTTCACTCATCCACGATGTACATGGTTCCGTTTAACCCTGCTGCTTTACAAATTGAATGGATGAATCTAACTGATTTCCCTCACCTTATTTTTCACAGCAACATATTCAGGTAGTTTTAAATGTATTTTATTCTTACAGCTGTGGTTTGCATTAGGCTGGTTAAGTTGTAAAAAGCAAACGTGACTTTAAATCCACTAATTCTGATTCCCTCCATATTGATGAATTGGGGATTGAATCGTCTGGCTTAAATTTGGGTATAATAAACCATCATTGAAAAGTAAATCATAGTGAGTGTTTCTCAGGGAATCTTGCAGGTAGATCTAGCTCTTTCTATTAGCATCATAGGACATCTTCAGTTGACAAAGGTTGGTGACCATTGTACTAGAATCTTAACCTGACACACCAGATGGACTATTCACTATAATTCACTAGTCCACCTGGGCAACAGCCCATGGAAAGTGTTTGGGAATGAGCAGAACCTTTCAATGGCAAATCAGGCAGGTGATTGGATGATCGTTCTATCAGTCACATTCATTATGGGCCAATCAGATAATGTAGTAGGTGGACGCTACTGTGTAAAGAACAGAACGTGAGCCACTTTGTAAAACAAATTCTAGCTAAACATGTCAGAAGTGATAGAAAAATATTACTAATGAGAGGTTTGTACTGAGGTGGTTTGTGTTTCATTTAATGAAGAAATGTGATCCAGATCTGATTAAACTGCGACAGAAGCTGTTAGCATCTATGCAAGATCAATAACTTCCTGCTGTTGTCTCACTTGTAGCTCCCACTAGGGCTGAACGATTTATTGTTATCGAATTGAAATCGCAATATCTGTCAGAAAAATTGCAATTAGATCTTTTCCTAGAATAGTTCAGCCCTAGCTCCCACCCCTTCCTGCTCTAAAGGACTCTGATTGGGCCAGGACGCTCGTAATCGTTGTAGTCTGGAGCTTGGTGAGATGGATCTGCCTGATTACAGACATTAAATCAGGTGGATCTAGAAGCACTACACGGTTAAGACTCTGTAATGCCTTCACAATCTTGAGAAGCAGATGTCATTTTTTGTACTTTTCACTTTTAGGTTATTTCTGTAAATTCCATGTATATGTCCAGCCTTATCCAGAGTTCATTGGAAAAACCTCAGCTCCTGTGAGTTGTCTTTTTTTACACAAAGGTCACAGAGATGCTATAAAAGCCTGAACAGTCAATGAACCCTGACTGTATCTCCAGGGAACACTTGGACATAAAGCAAGAGCAGTCAACAGTGAGAGGAAGAACTATGGCTGAGCCAAAAGATGAATGTATTGATTCACTTTTCCTCAAAAATCCTGTTTTTATTCTATTGTATTGCATTATATCATATTCTGTTCTACTGTATTCTGTCTGTATTGTAGTGTTGTTTTTGTATTGGACTGTTGTGAGGCTGTAAACAGAAAGTAGCGCTTGTAGCTATGAGAAGATTAGATCCTCTACCAGTGATAAATCTCTGTGGGGCCAGGGGTCAAGTTGCTCTCTCCTGTAAATCTCCTCAATGGCATGTTTTCATTACAAACACCAACATATCCCCCATATCCCCCAGACAGTGTGTGTACGACTGTGTGTGTGTTTGTGTTTGTCTGAGATGCGGCCTTGGCTCCAGGCTCGACTGTAAGCACCAACCAAGGCTATCATAGATGAATTCCCACTTAAATCATACACACACACACACCGATGCCTCCAAGGTGCTTGTGGATGATTTAACAAAGTCCTCATCACTGCCTCATCAGGTATGGACGCTGAGTGTGTGTGTGAGTGTGTGTGGGTGTGTGCGCGTGTTTATGGGAGCAGTTGGTCCATTGCAGGATAGATTTACTGCTGGGCTGGTCTGAGCTCAGCTAAATCACTTCCACCACTTATCCAGGAGTTATTGCACATAAACATTCCTCGCTCTGTGCCCTGAAGTTCCTGGTGTTTTTGGATGATTCAACAAGTTTTTAAAACAAGTTTTGAATTTCCATCTACAGGAGTGTGATCATAGCACGAGCATTAACTTCCTTTAGAGCGAGCGTTTCCTCTGTTGACAAATGCATGGGTAGTGAAAAACAGAGCCCACATTAGAAAATCCAAGTTCAGTGCATGTTGTTAGACTTCTCACTGCCAGCTTAAGAATATAGAGTAACTTTATGACCATGGACTCGTGCAGGTATGATGGTTTTTTTGTAGGCCAGTGCTGGTTCTCTCTACTAAAAGCCTATGGGATTTTTCACTGTTTGGGATCATTGCTGTTAATAAGCTCTGCAGAGGGTCAGAATATTTCTGGAACATTTCTGTAAACTTTCCAGAAACCTTTCATGGTTGCTTAATTTCTTGTGGCAGGTAGTGTGCATGCCTCACAGCGAGAATGTTGATGGTTTTATCCTTGTCTCGGTTAGGGCCTTTCTGTGTGGGGTTTGCATGTTCTCCCCGTGTATGTGTGGGTTTCTCTGGGCACTCCAGCTTCCCACAGACCAAAAACATGCTCCTTAGGTCATTTGGTGTCTCGAAATTGCACCTAGGTCTAAGTGTGACAAGAATGGTTGTCTGTCTCTATATGTGACCCAGCGATTGACCGGCAACCGATCCAAGATGTATCCCTCCTCTCACCAAATGACAGCTAGGATAGGCTGCAGCCCCCCACAACCCCAAGTGGGATAAGCTGTATAGATAATGGATGGATGGATGAATGAATGAATTGTACAATTAAAACAGAGCAAACTAGAAAAGCACTTGGAGAGCGCAGACCTCAGCCAAGCAGCTCAGTTATAGCAGTGGCTTTTCCACAACCCCTGTGAAAGGTACAATTCTGGACCTTGTGCTCTGATTGGACGGCCAAGTCTCTGCTCATGTCTGTCCATGTGGAGAACCCCTCCACTGGCATTGCAAGGGAAGCTGGGAAATGTAGTGACATAGGCTTGAAAAACGTTGACGTCAGTTTGCAAATAAACTACAATTCCCATAATGACGTAAAGGGGGCAGAACCCTCACAGCAGCCGAGGAGAAATGAATGGGATTTGCCATTATAAAGTTCAGTGGTTTTTAATGATGTCAATCTGGGGGGATACTCATGAAATTTACCTTGATAATAGAGTTATATTCTATATATTATCCTGTAAATTTTGAAGCGAATCCGTCAAGTAATGTCAGAGATAAGATTTGTTTTAAAAATACGGCCCAATGTTAACTTATGGGATTTTCAGAAAATTTTGGGGAATTTTCTGCATCCAGACAAATATGCGGATCATCACCAAAATGTAGTGGCTTCTTCCTTGGACCAAACCACACCTCTGGTAAAATTTTCATGTAAATCCATCAAGTAGTTTTTGCGTAATCTTGCTAACAGACAAACAAACAGACCCTGGCAAAAACATCACCACCTTGGCGGAGGTAATTAGAAAAAAATGACCTCCGACAGAACCCTGATTCAAATAAATGTCTGATAGCATCCTTATTTAAGGTGAATGAGGTCCAATATTTCTACACATTTAAGAAAACGAGGTTAACAAATTGGCAAAATGAAAAACTGCAAGTTAAGGGAATAGGCATGGCTTGTTATAAGTGAAAATACAGCTCCTGCTGGTGGCATCTTTGCTTTTCTAAGGGACTCAACAATTAATGTCAATTTCAGACTATGAATTTAAAGTTTTCCCTTCCTAAACAGATTACAGTAATGCCAATAGTCAGTTGCCCTAAGCCCTCCCACATCTCTGACCTTGGCTATATGTTTTAATTTAGCTCACAGTCTTGTCTGTGAAATTAATTTTGAGTGCAGAGTAAACCAGCGGGCCTCCTAAGAGATGGTTTAGACTTTAACATTCCCCCCCCCAGCTAAGAGTAGGGTGATCACTGAAGCCTCCAGCAGACAAGGTCAGCTCATTGACATTGTTTGTGTGTGTGTCTGTGAGTGTTTGTAAGTGGGGGATTATCTGTCTATAACTTTGTGGTTTTCCTGTTTAGTCTGACTTTATGACCGTCTGGAGGAGGGCAACATTTGCAGAGATCAACCGTACGGACACACAAACACACGACACACACACTTAAGCCCACATGTCTCTCCCTCTTCTTTTTAATGAGTGTTCTGCCATCTGGAAAAGGATGACATTTGGTTGAGTTTCTTGAAGAAATTGGGAGCATTTAAAATGATTTTTCTGAATATTTGAGTCGCACATTTTTTTTTATTATTATTTTAAGACAATCACACAACAAATAACAGGTGGATCTGACGGGGTTCTATGATTGCATAAGAGGCATCTAATGATTGTTGGTAAAAAGAACATCACTTTAATTTCTCATAATGTGTATTAATCTGACCGTAATGAGAACTGAACCTTGATTACCACAAGTAAACAAAACACAAGACAGTTTGTCCTAGTTAATGCAGCTGGTACCACAAAATCACGAAAGGCTTATTTGTCTAAACATAAATAAATGCTTATGGAACAAAGAAGCTGGACTGTGATGAGGGCGGTGAAGCAAGAGTGCAGCAGACTGTTTGGCGGCAGTGTCAGTGAAGAAGTGGAGCTTGTTTAAGTAGTGATGAAAATTGTAATGTGTTGATAATTTTTCTGTTTACATCTTAAATTTTGTTGTTGCATGTAGGAATGGGGTGATTATGGGGTCAAAGCTAACTGCAGTTTCTGGAGTAACAAGTAATTCATCCTTCAGGCTTTTTAACACTTTTGTGTTTCTTTCATGCTTATTAAAGCAACTGGTACCATATTTTGGCACCGCACAGCCGACACAGACCCCAGCCCCAGCTTTATTTGCAGTCTTTCGCCACAGACAGGCTACACTGCGTTAGCTTCACGACTGTAGAGGGACAAAAGGGTTAACAGTTGTGTCCTCTGAAGAAAAGAGCAAAGCCGATACTGGCATTGCGGGCAAAGCAACAACCACAGAGGTGTTAAAGACAGCAAACCTCTGTCTGCAAAGCTGAACTGGGGAAAAAAAAAAAAGCTAATGTGCTAAACTTGTCAAGTACTATAGGCATCTCACCTGAGCCCCCCAAAGTTAAAGGGACACATGATGACGGAGCGATATCACTATACACAAGTTACTTGATAAAAATTTGATTTGCATTGAATGTATATACAGAGGACACACAGACCATGCATGCACAGTGTTCTGTGCTCTGACAGGCTTTTTCTAAATGTCATTTATAAGAAATAGAAAATTTCCACATCCTCTCGTAGGACACACCAAGTAAATGCAAGCTTGGAAGAAGTTGCCCAGGACTGCTTTTTTTTAATTGTGGTGGTATCAAAGCTTGCATTTATGCTGATTCTCATCATCAAGTGTCTCATGGGGTGATAAATATGTCTAGACTCTTTACTGTAAGGCTGGCTCCATCTTTATTGCGTAATACCCACCGTGTTTAAAAAGATCAGCCCACTAGCAGACACATGTTTGATAAAAGGCAGATCCTGTAATGTCATTGTCAGTCCAGGAGAAGAATTTTAATTGAAAGAACTTAAAGCAGCAAAATGTAGTGATGCCATGACCTCCTCTGATCAGCCCACGATCTCTCCCCTCATCTTCTACCAGCACGTCCTCCTTTTATTTTCTTTGTCGACTAATTCATTCAGTGCCGTCTCTCAAGGCAGCATAACCAAATGTCTGCTGGTATTTTTCTTTGTAGCTTCACTGCTGATGGGAACACACATGCTCACGCAGTCAGACGTACACACAAACTCTGGGGCAGGAAGTCCTTGTGAGAGCAGGATGTTGACTTAGTTTTCATTTCAGCTTTCCCTGAAAACCCCTGGAGGTCGACAGAAGAGCAGCCAACAGATGTAAAGTCTGAGATACTGGCAGGGGGGCAAAAGTATAGGATAATGCACATTTTCGAACTCATCGCACCACCCCAGAGATAACAGTAACACTTAAAGAATGTTTTTATTTATGGTAGAGGTGTGCAGAGCGAGAAAAGAGGGAGAAAATAAGAGGCGGAGGCAAAAATGGAAGAGGTTAGTCAAAGGCAAACCATATGTTCCTGCAACTTTTCTCAGGTGGTTTTCAGACCGACAGCTGAAAATTAATTTGAAAAAGAACACTATAAATGATCATATTTCCTTTGGATTGCTTCATGTTCACACCGCTGTATTTTGAAGTGAACTAGATCACAGAGAAAGACGAGGTTAGCCTGACGCCACAGCCAGCAGTGATATGACTGTGAGTAGGGATGGGAATTGATACAGTTTTATTGAAACCAGTGGCTTTATTAAATCTGCTTATCGGTCTCTTTCTTTAACAATTCCCTCACTGGTTCAGTGGTTCAGATTGGTTTTGGGAAAATTTGGCCTATGGAGGTTTTGAGTGGCAACAACGTCCCTCCTGATGTTCAGTGCTGTTCTGATAAATGGTTGGCAAGTTGTCTGTGTTTTGTTGCAAATTAAGTCACAATTTTGACCACTCCTACCCCCTGACTAGCATTATGACATTTTGAACTTCCTAGTTATCACAAAGTGAGAGGACTTGTTAAACAAAAAGACTAATGATATCATTTCCTTAAGTGAATTGTTATTAATGCTCAACTGGAATTGGTTTTCCATTCCCTATCCTAAGTACAAGTCACGCTCTGCATTACAGAAAGGAAGCTAGCAGGCTAAGCTATCTATGGAAGAAAAAGTTTAATAGAAGTGGTCAAACGTCTATAAACAATAACACAAATGAAAATGGCGGAGGCTAGGATAATGAGCTCTGTACTGGCTGCAAACAATGTCTGATAGGAGGGGTTACGGGCCACAGAGTGGACTTTCTAAACAGTCATGGCATCTATATAGCTACTACATAATAAACCCCAGCAAGTAAAACAAAGATCCTTTCATGGGGCACTGTCTTTAATTAGGCATAGCACATGTCTCCTTAAACTGAGAGTTTCATGGAAGGTGTCGTGCTCTTCTGCTCCTGAGGCCCCTTCTAACAACAATAAAAGCAAAGAAAATTGATTTTGCAGGACATGGGAACTTTAAAAAACATAGGTGATCCTTTGGCTTTCCTTAAGCACTCCTGTGTCCAGCCCTTAAGCTTAAAACCAGATCTCGGCAACAGTAGTGATTTTCCCATCAGCCTTACTGTACTTGAAGTGTTTATTTCAGTATACAAGCCAGAGAGTCCTCCTGCCAGAAATCTTCCCGTAAAAGTCTCAGTTGACATAATATGAAGAGTGTTAAATTCTGACTTGGGGGACGGTTTGGATGAATAAATGGATCAAACATAGAACTTTGACTCAGGAGATGATTGTTTGTTTCCTTTGTAAAAGCCTCAAGTCAGTAATTTTGCATACATTTTTTTTTTTTACCAAAGCATCCTCTTTTCTTTTAAAGAAGGAAAAAGAAAATTATATTTTTGGGAGTTAAATATAACCCAGGACAAAAGGCATCTGCTGTTGAGTTATAGTAAAGTGCAAGTTTCAGTGCAACAACATGCTAATTTAGATGTGGAACATGGTGATTGGATAGTGGAGAGCATGTTGGACTAGTTAAGTCTGTATTTTACCTCCTGCAATCACTATTGTAGCTTTTATACTGCATATTGTAAAAGTGGTAATGTTGGCTTTGGTGGTAGATCCAGATTTTGTAGGATTTAAATCTTTGCCCTTTTTTTGCTGTATCTTTGTTTACATGTTAGCACTCTGATGGTGGCTTCGACTGTAAACTATCGAAAATTAAGATCATAATAAATGTTTGCTGGAAATACCGTGTATTTAAGTTTATTGATCACTCGCAAGTTGATTTTAGGAACTGCAATGCTAGTGTAATGGGGCTTAAAGAGGCTAAAAATTTGCAAATGAAGTAGATGAAGCTGTGTAGGTCCAGCAGCAGGCTTTCCATACCAATGATCCTAAGAAGTCCACAAGTCAAAAATCAGAGTCAAGTACAGGAGCAAAAAAGGAGGGACAAGTCAAATAGAGCACCTGGAAATAATTTAGACCTAATCCTACTGATTTTGATTGCCCAAATATATTTTAATCTTTCATTAATCTTACTTTAAAATGAACCTTGAATTTTATGAGATGCACGAATGTAGCAGAGAATACAGGTCTACACATTACCAGAGTTAAGAGAAACTTGGCTCTGAGTTTCTGTAACTCTCTGTCTCTGCAACCACACAGTCAACCTTCAGAAAATGTATTTTTCCTTCTGATAGAAAAGTCATTAATTTATCCAACGTGTCAGTACAAACTAAGTTACCATAGAAACTACACGAAGCGACCAGGGACACTGACAGCTGTGTGTGTTTCTTTCTGCTAATATTAAACCTTTTGTTAGATGTGAGCTTTGCTGGACTTATGTCATCAATGTTGTTTTGACATGCAGCAGCTGGGACAAGTCAGTAGGTGTGTGTGTGTCTGTGTGTTTGATTTAATTAGAGTGAAGACAGATAATACTCTATATTTAAATCTTTTGATTTGTGATGTTTACTGAAGTGATGCTAGTCGTGACTCCCTTTATTCCCTTTCAATCTATTTCATTTAAAGAAGTTATTATTGTTCATCTTCAATCATGAAAACTCCTACATTTAGTCTATCATGGCTCTCAGTGCTGCATCAGTGGGGAGAAAATGGATATGGAAGGGCAAGGATGTGTTAAGTGATATCATTGTTCAACTGACATAGAAACTCAAACTATCAGAGAGTGAATGGATGTGAATGGGTAGATGTGACCTGTGGTGTGAAGCTGCTTTGAGTTCTCAGACTAGAAAAGTGCTTTATAAGTCCATTTATCATTTACCACTCTTCTTGAGATGCAGTTTTGCAACAAAACTCTGCTTTATTCTGCCACTACCCATAACACTCCCTATGCTGTGGCAGAGCTTATGGTTGCAGAGGGAGGGGTCATAAAAAAAAGTAATAATGATAAGAATAATGTATTTTTGAGCTTCTGAACTGCATATGAAGTGAGGGAAACTTAACAGAACTGAGAACGACAAACTCAGAGAGAGTTTGACTTGTCCAGTACTATATTTAGTTAGGATATATATTTAGCACCTGCTAAGTTTAGATATATAATGTCTTTAAAGAGAAACAAACTGTCATTTTGATTTGATGAATATTAGTTACTGTTGAATTTCAGTGGACGCAGAGCTTGGCCAGGTCCTTTCTTATATTACTGTAATCATGGTCAGACACGAAGCTTTAATCAGTTGGCAAGATGCTGTAATCTCACCAGTAGAATTTCATTCATTAACTGTCATCAGGAGTTTCAGAAGGACTGATAACGTAGTAGAGTCTTGATCTCTTGAGTGTGCAAGTATTGCTCTCATCTTCACAAGTTTAAAGACATTCTGAGTTCAGCATCAAATCTTGGAACATTGCTTGGGTTTACTTGTTACAAAAATCCCATTTCCTGGATTGCCTTGTTGGTGAAACTCAGAAGCAGAGGATAAATCACATTTCAGGTGTTCAGAGCACATCTGAGCTAACAAAGCAGATTGGGTTTTCCTGGAGAGATTCTCACTAAGCTGGGGATGGGGTCCAGGACTGATTTGTGTCTCTGTTGTTTGTTGGCCAAAAACTGGTCTTATTGAACAGCTGAGAATTTATTTTAGGGAATTTTTCAGATCAATTTCTGCAATAATGATAATGAAACTTTGGTAATGCCTCTGCCTGCATGCAAAAGCACAATGTAAACCTTTGTTTTTTAAAGTTCTATACATTAAACTTTGTTTGCGCAAGTGTAGTATATGTATATGTAGGTAGATGAATTAAAATGTGTTTTTAAGGAAGTGGAGTCTTTCATCTAGTTGATAGGTTAAAAAAGTAATAAACAGAAGAAGAATCTCCTTTACTGTAATTGCACCTGAGTACAATGAAATTTTGGAGTAGAACATGTGGCCTTCTATCTGCAAAATAGTGAATACAGCCAGGTCTCAGTGAAATTCAGCAGACAACACTTGTTCACTAGGTAGTTAGTGGTGATCTGCAGCTCCAGTGTATCCATTTTGTTTGTGATGGACCTGGGATTAGTGAGGAAGACTGTTGGTAACGGTGGCCTGCTGTGGTTGTGTTCGTAACCAAGCTAGCAGCCCCGATCTACATCCCTGGAGATCCCAAATCTCACTTTGTCAGGCAGAGTGTTGTTTGTCTATGTCAAAGTACTTGTGACTGCAACATTTAGCTGTATTCCAATGTCTACAAGGTCTTGTCAACTATATACTACTTTCTTACAGTCACACTTCCACAACCCCCCCCCCCCCCCCCCCCCCCCCCCGGCTCTTCATCAGGACCCACCACTGCACTTTCACTGCAACTGTTTACCTCACAGAGGCATGGAGCAGCCAGGTGTTTCTCCTGGTTTGTATCTGCTTAAATGCGTTCACACACTTCTGCATATTTAGTCCTGTAAGCAAAGGCTGAGTGTTTGTGTGTGAGGGGCTACAGGATTATAGCGGTCTCATCCCTCATTCGTCTGCTGGCCCTGACCCTTTTAAACAACACTCTATCTTTCTCCCAGAATCCCTCCATCCATCTGCATCAATCTCTCCATCTTTTTTCTTTTTCTCCCCACCCGAGCTCACCCTCAAACGACTGGGGATGGAGGGAGAGACGCAGAGAGAGAGATGATCCTGTCTTTTTCAACCCTCTTCTTATTCCATCAAGCATACATCTAGCCTCAAAACTCAACAATAACACATCCATCACACACACACAAGTGCGTGCGCGCACACACAGCAGGACAGGCCCTGCAGAGTCATCGTCTACTGTGACAGAAAAAGCAAATAAAGTTTTATACATAATACAATCAGAAGGCTTTATGCAATAAAAAGAATAGGCTGTCACCCCGTATAAGCTGGGAATCCAGTCATGATGTGACATTTTCTCCTTAAGTGCAGATTTAAGTCCCATATTGATTTCTTATTTTCCTTCTTCCTCACTTTGATGAGTAGCTTTCTTCAGTATTGTCCCCTATGTAAACAGTATTCACGTGACCTGCCATGTATATAGAGATACTGCCTCCAATACTTATTCAAGGCAGGAAAAATACGAAAACGCAGGGTTCTTTTATTTATAAAGGATCTGGTTTTAATACTGTTAAAGACATTTCTTTTAAATGTCGTATTAATGCTATAAATTCTCGACTATGTCTGAAAGATTAAACTAAGGCTTCCGTAGTTACTGTGAATGATTTGCCTCTTTATAATGAAGTATTGCTCTTTTTTGCCTTCATTAGCGTGGACAGTAGAGTTGGAGAGTTGCAGGCTGGACTTGAAACTAGGCCGCTTAGTGGATGGTCGTCTCAGTATATGGGTTCCCACCTTGTTTTCAGGCCATCACCACCTCTACTGGGACGTGTGTTTGACATTGTTGCCCCTGAAAACCTCCGCAGGCCAATTTTTTCCAGACAGAAAGGTCCACAGGAATCGATAAGAGAATCATTAAAGCAGACAAACAAACCTGAGGCCCGCAGGCCAAATCCTGCCTGTGATATGATTAAATATGGCCCATGAGATAATTTCATATGTCTATTATTAATGGCCCTCATACCACAAGTCCCACAATGCACTGCAACACAAACCTCTCCTCCCGTTGATTTATATATCACACTGATCAGTGGTCAATGCATTGGTCATTGCTTTTACAGTGATTTCTAACCTTGCCCTTAAAATAAATGTGCCGTTGAAATGTAATATTTCTAAATAAAACATTCAGTTTTAGACTGTTTATACATGTTGATCCTGTTTGGCCCCCATATAAGAAAATGTTCATATTTTGGCCCCTTCTCTGTTTGAGTCTGACACCCCTGCATTAAATAACTGAATCGATAAGCAGAATTGTTATGGCATTGGCATCATTAAAATGTAATCGATTACCATCCCTAATATTTGCAGGATTTTATTTGAGATATTTGGCATCTTAAAAAAGACTTAATACTGGATCTCAATGCTTTTTTTTCTGTTAAAAATAACAACACCAATAACATGAACCATTTATTTGTCACTATTATCAACTTGATTGGGTCCATTAGGTCAGAAAAGAAAATGAACACTTAAGAATTGATAAAGCGGTCAAGACAACATCTGTATTAGATCTACTTTGACTTTTACAAGCATAGTTAATTAATGTTAAAAAATCTGGTATTTTGACAAGCCAATCTTTTTACTAACTTCAATAAGTTTTGATTTGTAGTTTGTAGGTACAGAATACTGTAAGAATCTAAGAAATGTTGCCTTGTGATTGCCATAGAACAATTTATTTTAAAAGTGTACTGTCCCTGTGTGTACTTTTACACCTTGACAGTATTATAATGTGGAGACTGTGGCAGTAAATCCTCTGAGACCTCTGTTTAACGGAGCAGAGACAGACAGACAGACAGATGGATAGATAGGCAGGCAGGCAGGCAGGTTACCATAGTTATTAGAGCAGAGAGAGAAGAATGGAGGGTGATGAACCTGAGTAGATCTATGTGTGTGTGTCGGTGGCACAGCTGAAGGCAGACAGTCTTTGTGTCCTTGTCATTGAGTGAATCTGAAATGTGAGCCCTGTCTCCTCACCTTACTGTAAGTCTAAGTCCAGAGACAGAAGGGTTATCTGGACGGAGTCTGAGTCTTACTCATGGTCAACAAAACTGCATTCACTGAAGTTTCTTTCCAAAAAACAGGTCTAGAACATTGATCTACAACCCTTTTAAGAAAAAACAAATGAAAAAACAGTTCTTTACCTAATTTGGCCAAATCTGATTCTTGATGATGGTGCTGATTTGTTACTGATTTCTAGTTTCTTTCTATTTTTAAATTTTATACTCATGCTCCATTATTTTATGTGAATAATAAAACACTGACTTTGTCATTTAGTTAGTATGAATTGTGGCCACTTAGACCTTCAAAATCTGTGAATAATTTGCCTCAGTTTATTCTCCATTTCAAGGTTTGATTTACAAAGCAACTCGAATGATATCCAGGCTTAAACATGCCCATTAAGTTGTTCTGCTCTGCACAGTAGGCACTTGTTTTGCATTTGAATGGGATGTTTGGCCCTCGGGATCGAATATACAAGTCCAGTGAACGCTACCTTCAGGTTGAAATATTTACCCCCCGTGACACTTCGTCTCCACTGTGAACGAGGTGGAGACAGAATGAGTTGATCCCCTCTTTGCTCCATCCATGTAGTAAGGGAGGTGTGTCAGAGTTCTTTCAGTTTATTTCAGCCCAAGAAAACCTTTTATCAATTAAAAACAAACCAAAGTTCAGGTAACCTGACACACCAGACGGACAGTTCCATGTATCCGAAATGGAAATATTTCACTGGTCCATCTGAAGAAGAGCCCATAGAAAATGTTTTCAGGGGGCAGAACCTTCAGAAACAACTGCAGCTGGTGATTGAACGATCATTCTGCCAGTCACACTCATCACAGACTAATCCATATCAAGCCACAGTATGACGTAGCAGCTAGACCCTGTTGTTAGCTGTTAGCTTAAACTATGTTTTTAGATTATCGTCTTACATTTAAGTATACAACAGAGATGTATCATTTACCACTTATATGT